>JAWZYV010012535.1:0-155870 GCA_038373885.1 Cheiracanthium punctorium
GTCCATAGAAATTTCTGTCCAGTCTCGGTCAATTTGTGAAGAGGTCTTGCAATTTGAGAAAAGCCCTTCACGAATTTTCGATAGTAAGTACACAGACCGAGAAAACTTCTTAAGTCGTGGATATTCTCGGGACGACTCCAGTTCTGGACTGCGGACGTCTTTTCGGGATCGGTTCGGACTCCGTGGGCGGATATTATGTGCCCGAGGTAACGTACTTCCCGACGAAACAAATTGCACTTCGATGGACTTAGTTTCAAGTTTGCCTCTTTTAATTTCTGCAGTACCTTTCGAATGTTCTCTAGATGCTCTTCGAAAGTCCTTCCGACGATGATGATATCGTCCAAATAAACGAGACATGCTTCGTAGGAAAGTCCTCTCAACACTGTCTCCATTAGTCGCTCGAATGTAGCAGGTGCGTTGCAGAGTCCAAAAGGCATAACTTTGAACTGCCATAATCCTTGTCCCGTGGTGAACGCAGTCTTTTCACGGTCGTCGGGATGAATTTCCACTTGCCAGTAACCACTTTTCAGATCCAGAGTGGAAAACCATTCGTTTCCCGATAAAGTGTCCAAAGTGTCGTCTATCCTGGGAAGAGGGTAGCTGTCTTTCTTGGTAATGTCATTCAGACGTCTGTAGTCAACACAGAACCGGGTGGAACCATCCTTCTTTCGGACCAAAACAATTGGCGAGGCCCAGGGACTAGTCGATGGCTCGATGACGTCATCACGCTGCATCTCCTCTAAAAGTCTGCTCACCTCTTCTTGCTTAGCAAACGGCAGCCGCCTAGGATGTTGCTTGATGGGAGAATGGCTGCCTGTATCTATCCTATGTTGAGTTAAGCTCGTACGGCCAAAGTCACCCGAAGTACGGGAGAAGAGGTCTTCAAATTCAGCTATTACTTTCTCCGCAGCGCTTCTCTGTTCTGCCGTTAACTCCACGTCTTGTATTAATTCCTTCGTCAGGCACTCGGAAGATTTAGCTGTCGTTTGGCTGATGTTCTTATTAATGCAGGTAACAGGAGTGCATGTCGCCAACACTTCATTTTTCTTTATCACCTTCGACTTGTCCGTCACATTTACTACTCTAACTGGAATTTCTGTTCTCGACAAGTCCACAAGTGTTGCTCCCACAAGTACTCCTCTGACGGAATCACTATTGTTTGGGTGTTCGATTAATCCAAAACGGAATTTATTGCTTTCTTTTACTGTTCCAGAAATTATTGAATCAGTTCTGGGAGGTAGAGTGATATCAGTCTGGGCTATTATTTGCTGAACAGGTAAAATAGTTTCATTTTTAATATCGAACGCAGCTATTTCTTCTGAGTCTGAACGAAGCTCATTATTCTTAAAGTCCAAATTAAATTTGTGTGATTTTAAAAAGTCCAGTCCGAGAATAAAAGAGTCTGTAATATTGGCGACATATACCACATGGTCGTATCTGGCATTTCCAAACGTGATTTCTACTTGCGCTTTTCCGCCCACTTCGATCTTGTCACCTGTCACAGTCTGGAGGGTCAGCGAGGGCGGAGTCCAGATAATCTTCAATTTAATTTCTTGGCCAGATCCGTCCTTATGATGGTTACGTTCGCGCCAGTATCAATCACCATGTGGCATGGAGAACCATTAACGTATCCCTGTACGAAGAGTCCATTACTGCCACCATTCACTGATGAAATCTGCAAGACTTTTAGGTGGGGCTTTTGACTATATGGCAACCTCCGCCCCGCGAGATGGCCACCTCCTAGTTTCCCTCTTTCATGTTCTTAGATTTCTCTTGCTGGTCTTGAGACTTTCGACCACAATGCTTTTGTACATGGCCTTCGACGCCACACTTCCAGCATTTTACTTTCTTTGGGCCATCTCTCGTTCTATCGGATCTTAATTTTCGTTCTATGAGATCTTCAATTCTCTTCAATCTGTTCTCGACGCTCTCTGTGTCTTTGTCAGCTTCCTCTTGGACCGTGACCGCTCTGACAGCATGCCGATCTTTTCTCACGGCCCGCTGGGCTGCCTCTAGCTTCATTGCAAACACCAGAGCAGACTTCAAATCCTGATAATCCTCCAACATGAGTGCCTTTTGGGTTTCTGGATCACGGATGGCTTCAATAAAATGACGCACCGCCATTTCTTCTCGGACATTATCAAGGTGGTCCATGTAGGCTAGATGACACAGCCTATCTATGTCCGAAGCCAGCTCTTGAAGGGTCTCGCCAGATCTCTGCATCCTTGACTTAAGTTGGATTCTACTATATTCTTTCTGGCACTTCTCTCCGAATTTCATCTCCAAGGCACTGGCAAGGGCGTCAAAATCTCCTATCTTCGTCGCTCCGATAGTTTGCAATACATTAATTGCATCTCCGCTAAGGGAAGCGGCCAGTTGATTAGCTTTCTCGGACTCGCTCCAACCATTGGCTCTGGCGACGATCGAAAATTGGGTCTTGTAAGCTTCCCAGGGAGTCTTTCCGTCATAGGCAGTAAGTTTCACTGCTGGGCGGTGTGAAGATAACCTGATGTTTTCGGGTAACTTTCCCAGCTTTACGAGAGAGTCCAATTTTTCTTCAATTTTAGCTTCACATTCTTCATGTATTTTCGAAACTATATTTTCTTTCCAGTCTAGTTTCTCCTCAATTTTATTCTTAAATTCTTCCCGCATTCTGCAAATATCTTGCTGCAATTCTTTAACATTTTCTTCTATTTTTCCTTCAATTCTTTGTTCATATTTCGTTTGAGTTTCTTCTATGAGCGACATTCTTTTCTCCATTATCTCTTGATTTTCCTGCACACTCTTTTCGAATTTCTCTAATTTTCCCAAAGCAGTCTCCATTTTCTCCAATCCCAATTTCATTCCTTCTTGTCCGGCTTCAATTTTCTTTTCTAAATCGGTCTGTCCTGCTTCAATTTTCTTCTCTAAATCCGCCTTCATCTGTTCTTGTCCAGCTTTCATCTCGTCTTGTCCAGCTTTCATCTCTTTTTTTATCTCATCTTGACCGAATTTCATCTCGTCTTGTCCGGCTTTCATCTCGTCTTGTCCGGCTTTCATTTCTTGCATCATATTCATGAGCTTTTGAAGTTGTTCTTCCATTTTTTGTCTAGTCAAAACCATAAACTGGAAAATTAAAGTCTTTCTTTAGAACCCCGATTCTGACACCAAATGTTGCGGAATTACTCTGCTACTCCTGGGGTTCGTCGTTCTAAAGTCCTGTTGGTGTAAAAAGTTCAAGTAAAAAGTCACTTGTCAGGATGGAACACAAACTTTATTTCTTCTAGAACTTCGTAGAACAATCAGCTGCACACAATTCACAAGCACAATCTAGCAGTAACGTGCTTTTAACAATCCGCTTGGATCAGAAGCTCTCACAAATGCTGTATTTCTCACACAAAATAAGTCACTTTTACAGGCTAAAATTCCATGGAAATATTCAAGGGATATAGTACACTATCCCTTAAGACACAGCAATGAAGAATTTACACACAGCACTTTAAAAACAGCTTCACAAAGCAAGCTAAAACACAGCTTCTATAGCACTATCAGTTCACACAAAACAAGCGTACTCAGAGCTCTTCGCACATTGAATGTTCAACTCGCAACTGACTCGCTTCGGGGCGATGCCCGCTTCTATAAATAGCCGACGCAGGAGGTACAAGAGGTTTCCAGAAAAGTCAATTTCTCGAGGGTTCTACATAAAGCGTGAATTTTGATTACGTCATAGAAGAGAAATGTTAGGTTATTATGCGTTTTTAATGCAGGAAAAACAACTTCCAGGCCCCATTGGGAAAATCGCGCCAAATGACCAAAAAGTCGCCAAGCTTGGCGACTTTTGGCGAAATATCGCCAAATTTGGCGCCAAAAATAAGTCCTCAAAAGTGAAGAGATCTAAGCTCTAGGACTAATATTTCTCGAGATTTCTAGAAGCCCATAGAAAAACATATGGGAAAGCGAAACCTCCGTATCTCCGGTTCTAATTGGCCGATTTTGATGCAACAAAAAGCAAAATTTATCTATTTGAAGCGTAGAATACGAATTTTAAACCATTCTAAGCCCCAGAGCAGCGGGTTGCCCGAAAATTCGTAACAATATATATAGTAAAAAGCATAACTTACGAATCAACGTAGCATCCACTTGGTAAATACAAAATCCTAAATATCCATGGAATGATTGATGAGCAAAATAATGAACTCAAAATCTTAAGTAAAAGTAGGAATAAGCAGACAAATGCAGCAGATAGAAATCCAAACATTGGTAAATCAGAAAAAGAGAACGGAATTGGATGGAGTAAAACAATAGGTAGCAAGCATCGGCTAAAATCTTCAGGCCCCACGAACCGAATACTTGTTACCAAGATAAAAAACGAAATAACAGGATTTCAATGCAGTTACTGAGAACAAAGAAAGCTAAATATGTAACTAGCAGGGGGCTATCCTGTTATGAAGTAAAAAGTAATAGTAAAGACATACCCAGAAAAAATGTAATTATGAAGAGAAAATGTAGAAACCTAAGCATTAAGCCTGAAAACATGGCGCAACCATGGAGCTGTTGCCAATTGAAGCGGGAAAATTATACGTTGCCAGAAAAAATTGGAGAAAAGTTCAACAATAAGTAAAAAGTAAGAGTTAGTAAAAAAAAAATAATAATAAGAAAATACAGTAAATTAAGTTAAAAAAAAGAAAAAAAAATAATTAAAAATTATTATTAAGGAGAAATATTGTCATAATATATATTAGGGTTATGATATTTTTAAAGGATTACATCTAACTGCTTAAATAACTATCTAGTATATGCCTAGAGATATTTCTGAGATTATACTAATTAAAAGAAGAGCGTTTATATTTAGATGATACCTGTGATCATCAGTTCATTTGTACATTTATTTTTATTTATTTTTTTAAATTTTTTTTTTCCAATAAAACATGTACTAAAAAGCCAGAATTTTATCGTTTTTTTAAAATAAATTATATATATATATATATATATATATATATATATATAAATATATATATATGTATATATGTACTCTATAACAAATAAATCGACGCATCAAGAAGGAGGTGTCCGATTGAGACGAAAATTGGTGGATAGGAAGACAATGTACAGAATAGTAAATGATTAAAATTTCAGAACAATTGAATAATTTATTTCAGAGTTACAGTAACAAGTTCAATAAGGTGTTGACCCGCCGCTAGCCTAGATACAAGCTGCCACACGACGTGGCATAGACCGATAAAGCTCCCGGATGGTCTCCTGCGGTATTTCCTGCCAAATTCGCTCCAATTGTCGAACGAGGTCATCAACAGTCCGTGCCAGATGCAATCGCCCTGCCATCATATCCCAGACATGCTCGATGGGAGAGAGATCTCGCGATCTGGCAGGCCAAGGAAGAGTTTTACAAGCTTGCAGACAGTTTAGAGCAACACGAGCCGTATGTGGTCTGGCATTGTCCTGCTGAAAAAACAGCCCAGGGCACTGCAAAAGGAACGGTAGCAAAACAGGTATTAGGATGTCGTCCACGTACCGCTGTGCAGTAAGTGTACCTCTAATGACGACCAAAGGCTGTGAAAGGAAATGGCACCCCAGACCATAATGCCTTATTGAGGGCCGGTGTGGCGTGCAATAGTGAAAGCAGGATCCCCCCTCTGGCCTGTGCGTCTCCAAACACGTCTTCGATGATCGTCAGGACACAGTTGGAAGCGGGATTTGTCGCTAAAGACTATACGTCCCCAGTCGGCATCATTCCAACCTGATCGAGCCCTGCACCACTGTAATCTGGCTCGGCAGTGTGCAGAGGTGAGTGGCAGGTGGCGTAACGGTCGGCGCGAGCGTAGATTTAGCTCTCTCAATCGTCTGTGAATGGTCATGATGGACACTGTTGTTTGGGTTGAACGTCTGATGGTTGATAGAGATGAAGAAGGCGCTGTGACAGCTGATCGGACCATCACTCTATCCTTACGATCTGCTGTAGCCCTAGGTCGACCGCTACCATCTTGACGCTGCACTCTGCCATTTTACACCCATCCTTGCCAGCATCTTCGAATCGTCGCATCGCTTCGACTCAAATGACGAGCGATTCTCCGATTAGTCCAACCGGCCTCTTTCAATACAATGATACGACCTCTGTCAAACTCTGACAGTTGCTCGTAATGAGCACGAATCCTGCAGCGAGGCATTTTTTAAGTTGTTGAAAGGTCATCTGAATCGCAATCAAACCGAAAGTTTTAACAACCGTTGAAGAACTGCTCCTTATATACGTCTGCTGGATGCGCAGTTCCGATGCGCTAGAGATGAAACTATTCATTCATTGGACACCAAATTTGAATCATTTGCATATCTGTTCAAAACATTCATGCATACGAAATTTCAAAGCAATCGGATGATTGTTTCTTGGTGCGTCGATTTTTTTGTTATAGAGTGTATATATATATATATATATATATATATATATATATATATATATATATTATATATTGGGGGTGGGTTACCGGAAAGTAATGACGTTTCCTTACATAAAATTCAAACAAAAACATTTTATTAAAATCCACTATATAGGTTGCGCCTTGGCGAAACTTTCTGTGCCGCCTACGCGCCAAAGCTAAGGCAACGTTTTTTGTATCTTCAGATGGAACTTATTCCTGATTAACTCTGACTCCGAACTGATCGGACCGAGATTGGACTTAAATCTGATTTTGAAGGAATCTGAAGGGAGTCGCCAGCCCTTGAATTCTGGCATGTAACTTTACGTTAATATTTTTGAGTGTAAATAAATGTTGAAGTTTTTGTTGTTATTTCGATATTTTCTTTTTATGGATGCAATTCATCTGGTGGAGTTAGAACCATTACACTTTCGGCAGAAGCAAGCTGTACCTAAATATAGGATTTATAATTGTTACATTTTAAAACAAGAATTTCAGAGCTAATTCTTTTCCGTCAAGAAAGATGGCCATCTTCCCCATTTTTATTACACCTTCTTTCCTTGGAGGACGCTATTCATAATGTTGCGAAATTTGATTTTTAGGTATTCGTGAGCGTTGTATTTTACAGCAGGAATTTTATAGATATTTTTTTAGATCAATCAGGATATGCTAAACGAACGTTTTGCCTCCCTTCCTCGCCATGGGTTACAAATTTTAGAAAATGCTCTCTAATCTGGCATCTATGTTTAAAAAATCACGTGTCATGCTAACTTCCGTTTAGGTTCAGTAGTTTTGCATTAGCGAAATATTCGCATACGGAAGAATGACATTATTTTTTTATGTCCCCCTAATATAAATATAACTTATGATGTCGGAAATTTATTTATCACTGCAAGAATCAGCAAAAAATTGGAAAATGCAGTAGAAGCGGCCGGGCACTATGGGTTAATTTGACATATTTCTTTTACGTAAAGTAGTACTACGTAACGAACAGCGAATATGCTCACTTCTTTCTGCCTCGAGGATAGAGAATATATGTGAATTTTTCTCCCAGCAACTCTTCATTTTGAGGTCTACTTTTATCACGGCCACCCTGCATATGGGAATAGAAAAGAAAAAAAGGATAAAAAGAAATGTCAGTTTTTCATAAGACTTTCACTATTTTTAGAATCATATCTCCACTATCTGTTTTTTATTTTATTTTTATAGCTATGCCAAATAACCAATCCGTGAAAGAAATCTAATATAATTTTATGGGAAGAAAATTATTTCTGAAACCAGTTACTTTCTGAAATGTGAAAAATTTTTGGGCTCTGAAATAGGAGCCTCTATTTGTAGTCACGGATACGATTATCGTAAAGACATCGAATCCGCTTTATTTCCTCTAAATGAAGATCTTTTATAAAGATCCTAAAACCCTTTTTTGTGTTTTCTGTATCTTTTACATCCCTTTTTATACTTGTGGTTTGTCGGATATTGAATATGGAAAAAGATCAAATATAATTTTACGCAAAGAATAAACCTCCGTAAGCAGTTGCAGTTTTCGATACATGATGGTCCTGCATACCGATGAGATAATCTACGACTGGCGAAAACCGTTATCGTAAACTGATGCAAGCTGCGTTATTTTGAGGTCAAAAATTTATGGAGGCATCGGCATTTTTTGAATTTATGTTTCCTTTCCGTATTTTATTTTAGGCAATTACTAATCGCATTTGCTGGTTCACATTTGTTACGTCATAAACATCAAACTGAACTACACAGGGTTGTGCGTTTCTTATTCCTAAATTTTCTTAAGCTGGATTAACTTGCTAGATGCTGTGATGGAACGCATAAAATTTGAGTTTAAGCTTGTTAATGTGTTTAACTAAGTGTGTCTGCTATGGCAACATTTATATGGCGTGCTCTTTCTGCTAAACTATAGAGGAGAGGAAGGTAATATATATATAGAATACCATATATATATTTCTAGAAATAATTTTACTGTTCTTGAATAAAAATCCGAAAATCATCACGAGTTTATACTATAACTAATTATAATGAACTGTAACTTGTAAAAAAAAAGAACACTATGTATTTCATTGATATAAAAAATATTTTAATAAAATTTACTCCTGTTAGAAATACGTGGTTTAAAGCATTGAAAAACAACCAGACTTCATAAAACGTAGTTATTATTAACTATAGAAACCATCTTATAAAGATTATCTGCATGCCATTTCTGCTTCGAGCCTATTTATAAAAGTTGCAGTTATAATATTCTTTCTCTGCTCTGATACAGCTGAGGTGAACCGGCGGAGAACAGCTGAAGCGATTCAACCCAAGTTTTCCCTCGTTATTCTTTGGAGAATTTTGCTGTTACAGAAGATACGTTCAGTACCTTTGTTTTCTGGTTCTGCAGCTAATGGTATAATCCATTACTGGTGATACACGTTACGTCGGGCATTCCGAAATTAGTTAGTTTTCAATACTTGACACGCCATCTCGAGAAATAAACCTCTAAAGTCTAAACTGATAGACAAATCTTTGCCAGCTAAAAAATGATCGCACTTTAAAAAACTGCAATTCTTTTAACGCTTAACATCCATTTTCAAGTCACATTGTATACGACTAGATTAAAATGCTTGAAAACTTATCTGCAAAAACTTTTCAAAAATCCCAAATCACACTTCGTTTTCATTCTACAGAATGAAGTGTGGTGCGACGTGCGGCAACAACAAGTCGTCAAAACTCTCAGTCACGGGGGGGGGGGGAGGGTATTTCATGAGCAGTTCATGGCATTACTACGTGACAGCAGCACCCGGAAGAGTCGGAAATTCAATATCCCATATTTCTCGACTATTCCATTATATACTCCTCTCCTCTATATGGGTTGGATTGAGTAATTGCTCTTCCCCGCAATAATATTGTAAACTAACATCTTAGGTTGGAGCGTGTTTCGTTATCAATTTGCTTAGCTTGATTTCCTGCTACTGTTTATGGAGAAAAGATTATTTACTTTATTACCAAGTCGATACGATAGATAAAAACATAAAATGTAGACTTTCCATTAAAAAAAAAAAAAACAAAACATGAATCCCTTTTGTGCATAACGGATATCTTCTTTTAGGCTGCTCCGCAAAATCAATCTATAAGAGAGATAGAGCATAATTTTATGTGAAAAAATAGAAATATGCGGAGGCCGTTACATTGTTGCGTATACAAAAACACTCTTTTATATTTAGTGATAGGATCATCTATGCAGCGAAAAGCCGCGATCGTAAAATGATGCCGATATCTGTTTTATTTTCCAATCAAAAATTCATGAATGCATTTCCATTTTTTTTTTTTTTTACTAGATTACGGAATTTCGTACATTGAGGATCATTTGTTGAAGTTGCAAGGCGATAATCTGTGTTAGATACATAAAACTAGTTTGAATATCTCAGATAAAAATATTTTTGTAGGATGTAAACTGTAAACGCATATATATATATTATCAAGTAATTACTACCCATGCTAGTGGGCTATGGAATTTGAAATAAAACCACGCGTTATTTTTAGGTTGGTTATATGGAATACTAGCCGCCTCCGGAGACCAGTTGGTTCGCCATCTTAATAAATCTTGTTCGGAGAGACTCCTGTTCCTCACCGGCTTCCTTGGCACACAAATCTCTCAGATTCTGAATGTAATTTAAAATTAAGATGGTTACAAACATGGACGGCCCTACGGTAAGAGTCGTCCCTGCTAATGTAAAAAAGACGCCCCCTTTTATGCTTAGTTTTTGAGTTCGAAATGACGCCCCTTCGAAGCCGGCGCCCAGATGTGTTGCTTACTGTGTCGGGCCGCCTCTGATTACAAAAATAAGATGGTTAAAAATGATAAAAACCTGCAAAAAGGAACAAATTATTTTCGTCTTATTATTATATTTCGTCCTCTTTAGTATTTTCGTCATTAATTCTGAAAAGCTTCTGGATGTATTGGCCTTTATCAAAAATGGAAAGGAAAAAAAAAAACAAAAAACCCTCAGAAAATCTGAAACATTTTCAGATTTTAAATATGCACTAAAGCGCTATGTATTAAAAGCGTATTATAATCCACGGGTCTTCCCTATTTTCTTTCCTTATTCCATTAAGTTGGAAAGTATATCATTATTCATGAATGTGATTAAACACAACTAAAATTGATATTTCTATCCTTTTTCTGGATGTAATACATCAGAAATAGATGGGAAAAGCTGTGCAGAAAAATGCACAATTCGAACTGAAATAAAGTTTAAAAACTCATTCAGGTGTATTCATAATTCAAGTAGCAGAAGCAGACGATAAATAGCGCTTGGCGCTACAATCACATCTCCTCAAAATCGTATATGAACCATTTTATTTGTTGCCAAATTAAAAAGTTGCACATTTTAGTCTCGGAAAATTTTCAAATCCTATTTAGCTTTTGAGTATAAAACATTTCATTCCTGCTCTGATTTCACATGCATACGATGTTTTAATTAAAAAATAACCTTACAAATAATGTAAACAAAAAAATTATTATTCTTTTATTTTTACTTTAAGAATCTGAATAATTTAATAAACTCGCCAAACATGGCAACCTAGATAGCTAACCTCTCCCTCTTTCTACTGCAGGGTTACAATTGCGAAATGGCGAGAACAAAAATGATCATTTTGCGACACGTTTTTTATTGATATCTCCTAAAATAATTCGAATTTCGAAAAAATCGCTTCGAGGTGTGTCGAGACCCGTCTTGGAGAATTTCCGTTCAAAATTTGGTAGGTCTACGATCACCCGTTTCGGAGCTACGCGAGACACAGACAGACAGACAAACGGACAGTTTACATCTTGTTTTATTTATATAGATAGATATAGGATGTCTCAAAAACACTGACCTACTATTTTACGCCTTAAATTTTGATCATAGTCATATTAAATAAATTAAAAAGTTACTTAAAAAAAGTACAGAATTTATGGAACAGATTGAAATTTCAGGAGATTAAATCTAAATAAATACAAAATTTAAATTTTTATACGGCTCCAAAAAAAAAAAAAAAAAAAGAGTTTAGTAAAATGCGTCTCGTGCATTAATGAGGTGATGGATCAAGTTTCAGCCTTTCACCATAAAAAGGCTTAGAAACATGTTTCATCAGCGTTGGGGGGGGGGGGACACTGCAACACCAGTAGCAGCAAGAATATCATGCATTTATGCAATCATCGTGTTATTTTATTACTTACTAGCTGAAGTACCCGTTCTTCGCACGGGAATGAATGGACTTTTTGATATTACGATTTGTGGGGATTACTATTTATTGTAATAAAGAGATATAGCAAAATGGATATCGCTTTATATTGTGTTCAATAACCATGCATACCGAATTTCAAGGCAATCGTTTGTATGGTGCAGAAGGTCATGTGGCGTAGCGCAATCTAGTGGCGAGTTTTAGCAAAACGTATACGGCGAAAATATTCTTCGCATTCAGATATCGATGCATACGAATTTTCATGACGATCGGCTGAATAGTCCTGAAGTTCATGTGTTGACGCGACATCTAGTGTCAAGTTATAGGAAAATGGATCGTGCCAAACTCTTCCCCGTGTTCAAATATCTATGTATACCTATTTCCATAGCGATCATTCGCACAGTCAAGAAGTGATACACTGCAGGGCCATCTAGTGGTTAATTAAAGTAATGATTTGCTACAGCGCCGTCACGTGGCGAGTTATAGGAAAATGGATAACGCCAAAATATTCTCATTGTTCAAATAGCTATGAGTACTGATTTTCAAAGCCACCGTTTGAATGGTCAAAAATTTGGCCTGCTGCAGCGTCATCTAGTGGCGAGTTAAAATAATAATGCATTGCAGTGCCACCTAGTGGTGAGTAACATCAAAAGTAACACAGTTAGAATATATTCTTCGTGCTCAAATGTGTAAGTATAAAAAATTTTATGCCGATCAGTCGAACGGTATAGAAGTTGATGCGTTGCAGCGCTATTTAGCGCTAAGTTACAGCAATTGGATAGTGAAAAATATTCTCCGTGTTCTAATATCCGCGTGTACCAAATTTCATCGAAATTGGTTGGACGATATTCGCATAGCAAACGGCTAAACGGAATAGAATTCGACGTTCTGCTGCGCCAGCTAGTGGCAAGTTAGAGGAAAACGGATAGCATAAAAACCTTCTCTGATAAAACACTTAGGTGAACCAAATTTCATGGTGATCGGTGAAACGGTGCTGAGTTTTTCAACATCCTACACACATACCAACATTCATTTTTATCTATAACCAGTCTTATTATATATACCAGTCTCAAGTAAAATCCAGTTTCAAATCTAAGCCTCGCCAAAGTGCCAGCATACGCCATTTTGCAAGAGTTTTTTCAGGGAATCATTCGAAGCATTGACTTAGCAGCAATCAAAATGGGAAATGGTTCGACCGCCAGGCATTTTTTTGAAAAGTGGAATCCCTTAATACAGCCTCATTTTTTAAATTATCAACTATAACATGTTTTATTCATCGTTACCTCGATGTACTAAATGCGAAGATTTCAATTTTCTGAAATTTGGCGGATTTCCCCCAAGTTAAATCAATGTACTCAATTGGCGAGAATTCTGAAGCTACATCGCTTGAAATGCCCTAATAACTGCATTATTTCTGCACGGATAGTTAAAATTTAATGCTGTATTCTAAGAAAACCTATACACTTGTTTTCAAAAATGCTATTCCCTTAAGCTCTCAGTAAATTGCTCCAAAAAGCCTAAAACTGTGCAAACCGTTAGAACTCACTTTCTAAAAATCGGCCTATCAGCCATTTTATTTTTCGCCAAACTAAAAAAATTTACATATTAGTCTCGGAAATCTTCGATCCTCATTGTTTTGCGTATAAAACATTTCATTCCTGCTCTCATTTCTTATGCGCACACGATATTATAATTAAAAAAATAACCTTACAAATATAAACTAAAAAAATCATTTATTCCTTTCTTTTCATTTTAAGAATTTAAAACATTTTATTCGGCAAAATCGCCACACATGGCAACCAAGATGCTTATTTCACACACTTTTTTCACTACAGGGTTTACAATTACATAAAGCTTTCTGCGTGGAGAACATAAAAAATCTCTTAAATTCCGGGAACGGATGGACTTTCAAAGTTTTAAAGTGGACTATCATTTATTCTATATTATTTTACATATATCTGTGTAAATTTTCAGGCTGACAGGTCCATTTTTGTGGAATTGTATACTACCCAAATCAACAAATTGACAAACAGAAAAATAAGATTACCTACGCTTGTTTTTAAAAATACCCTCTCATTAAATTGCGCCAAGCGCTAGAATCATAGAAATCTGACACATTTTCAGATTTAAAATACGCACTAAAGTGCTATATATAAAAAGAGTTATAATCCATGGGTCTTCCCTATTTTCGTTCCTTCTTTTATTAACTTGGAAAGTGTATCATTATTCATGAGTGTGATTAAACAAAATTAAAATTGATATTTCTAACATCCTTTTTCTGGATGTAATATATTAGAAATAGATGCAGAAAAGCTGCTCAGAAAAATGCACAATTCCAACTGAATGAAAATTTCAAAAACTTATACGCAGGTGTATTTATAACCCAAATAGCAGACGATTAAATTACGATAAATAGCGCCAAGCGTTAGAATCCTCCACAAAATCGGACATCAACCCCTTTTATTTTTCGCCAAATTAAAAAGTTACACATTTATTTTCGGAAAATTTCCAAATTCTAGTTTTCTTTTGAGTATAAATCATTTCATTCCCGCTCTGCTTTCACATGCACACGATATTTTAATTTAAAAACAACCTTACAAATAATCTAGTCAAAATAAAAAAAAATCGTTATTCTTTAAATTTTACTTCAAGAGTCTGAATCATTTAATGAACTGCCGAATGTGGCAACCTAGATAAGCTTAATTGTCGCTTAATGCACTGTGAGGTTACAATTACGAAATGGCGGAAAGCAAAAATTAGCCTTTTGCGATAGGTTTTTATCGATATTTCCTAAAATAGTTCGAATTTTGAAAAAATCGCTTCGAGGTGTGTCGGGACCTGTCATGGAGAATTTCCGTTCAAAATTTGGTAGGTCTACGATTACACGTTTGCGATCTACGCGAGACACAGACAAACAAACAGTTTACACACATTGTTTTATTAATATAGATACCAGTCTCCAGTATAATAAAATCCAGTTTCAAATCTAAGCCTCACCAAAGTGCCAACATACGCCATTTTGCAAGAGTTTTTTCAGGGAGTCATTCGAAGCATTGACTTAGCAGCAATCAAAATGGGAAATGGTTCGACCGCCAGGCATTTTTTTGAAAAGTGGAATCCCTTAATACAGCCTCATTTTTTAAATTATCAACTATAACATGTTTCATTCATCGTTACCTCGATGTACTAAATGCGAAGATTTCAATTTTCTGAAATTTGGCGGATTTCCCCAACTAAAATCAATGCACTCAATTGGCGAGAATGCTGAAGATAGATCACTTGAAATCCCTTAATAACTGCATTATTTCCGCACGGATCATTAAAATTTAACGCTGTATTCTAATAAAACCTTTGCACTTGTTTTCAAAAATCCGTTTCCTTAAGCTCTCAGTAAATTGCGCCAAGCCGGAAACAGTGTAAACCTCTAGAACTCACTTTCTCGGCATTTGAGCCATTTTATTTTTTCGCCAAACTAAAAAATTTTAACATATTAGCCTCGGAAATCTTCAATTCTTATTGTTTTGCGTATAAAACATTTCATTCCTGCTCCGATTTCCCATGCACACGATATTATAATTAAAAAAAATAACATTACGAATATAAACTAACAAAAAAAAATCATTATTATTCTTTTATTTTTACTTTGAGAATTTAAAACATTTTATTCGGCAAAATCGCCACACATGGCAACCACGATCCTTATTTCACACTTTTTTCACTACAGGGGTTACAATTACTGAAAGCTTTTTGCGTGGAGAACATAAAAAATCTCTTAAATTCCGGGAACGGGTGGACTTTCAAAGTTTTAAAGTGGACTGTCTTTTATTCTATATTATTTTACACATCTGTGCCCAATTTAAGGCTGATAGGTCCATTTTTGTTGATTTGTATACGAATCAAATCCACAAACAAACAAACAAACAAATAAACAAACAAACAAACAAACAAACAAACAAACAGAATTTCATTTTTATTTATAAGGACTAGCTGCGTGCCCGTTCTTCGCACGGTAGGAAACGAAAAATTTCCTCACATGTGTAATTCGAATTAATTCCAGTGATGTGGAATCTAGAAAAAGCAAAATTATTTCACTCTTGACTTAAAATTTGCGTCATATATGTAATAACCTGAGATCATTGCAATATAATGACACACACACACACACACACACACACACACACACACACACACACACACACACACACACACACACAAAAACTATGCCAGCGTCATTCGGTATCAAAAAAGTGAAAATGGACCGTTTGCAGTGAACTTCTCACTTTCAAAATGTCTTATTTCCTCAGACATGCTGTTTTTTAGGTTCACGTTTTAGCGTTAAATACCTCAGACACTACATGAAATGGACATTTTTTTTAATTTTAAAAATACGTCACCCTCTCTTGCAACCCTTTACAGAAAGAAAAGAGATAAGAGATAAGACTGCGCTATTTATAAAGGCTTTAAAATTGTTTTTCTAGATTGTGCAGTTTAATTTTTCTTCTCGCAAATAAATCCAGTATTTATAAAAAGAAATCCAGCCAAGCAAAGAAATCGTCTGCTCGCGGGTCCCGTTTTTATTCATTTTTTTCAACTGGCAATTTTAATCATTCTTACTGTATCCATGACAACCAAACCGCAAGATATCAAACCGAAACTCATAAGCATGTGCTACTGAAATGAAAATCCTTCTTTACTTAAAAATTCGTAAAAATTCTCCTAATTTATATTTTTCCTCCGTTCTTCTTTTAAAAGTGGGCGAATTGTGTGCTCCGTCTTTTGCCCAAATATTAAAAAGTTACGACATATAGAATTCAAGCTGCAGCAGTTTTAAAAATATTTTACGAAAGTCAGCGTCAAATTCAATTTTATTTGAAAAATTCCCAAAAATCTGAAAATTATGTTACACAGTCCGAACAAACAGTTTTTAAAAGAAAATTTTCTCCTCTATACGATGATGTAACTATCGTTTTCTTGCGAGTGCAATTACCGGCGTTATTATGTATTACGCAAGAAAAATCGCTAAAAATCGGACAAAACATAAAATAAAACATTTTCTAATTCGAATTTCGAAAAAATCGCTTCGAGGTGTGTCGAGACCCGTCTTGGAGAATTTCCGTACAAAATTTGGTAGGTCTACGATCACCCGTTTCAGAGCTCCGCGAGACACAGACAGACAGACAAACGGACAGTTTACACACTGTTTTATTTATATAGATGTACGACCTTTGAAAACCGATCATCCGTTGGGATTTTTCAACTCTTGAGAGCCATTGGAAAATAGTTTAAGTCAGAATATATTTGTTTTCGTATGCCCGCCACATTTTAGGATAAAATGCTCAAACTTTGTTCATCCTTAATAAACGTATGAGATACATTTTACTAAATGGGAATACTTTTGTATGGGGGGCGTAGGGCATATAAAACCTTACATTTTGTATTTTTTTAGATTTAATCTTCGGAAACTTTTGATGGATTTCATAAAGTTCTGTACTTTTTTTAAGTATCATTATAGTTTGTTATATCCATATCTATGATAGTTATTAGAAATTTAGATGTAATCTGAAAATTTTATCGCTAACTGAAAATTCTACACATTCTTTTTTTACGTAACTGTGTAATTTATTGTATATGCCTATGATCAATATTTAATTGATAAAAGATATAAGTCAGTGTTTTTTGGATACCCTGTATATTCTATAATCATACAAATTTATATTTTTACTAATTATAAACGAAAATAATGACTAGCCAATTCTAGGAGTGACGAAGTCGCCGAAGCATTATAACCTAACCTATAGAGGTGCAACTCTCTGATAATCACGAATCTATAGTAAAGGTTGGTCCCTGAGAGTATAAAAATTGACTACATTTAACTAAATCATACGGTAATGTCAGTATTAAATGTATAAAAATATTCCTTCCCAGATTATTACATATTGCAGAAAATGTAATAACTGTAAAAACGATTGAATTCTAAATTTTATAACGAATGTGATGTTTCGGCTTTCGTTTTATTTTGATTATTCCCTCTACATCAGTTTAAAGTGCAAATACGCTTTATATAAATTATAACGCTGTTTTTATTATAGTTACTACTGTAGTAAAAATAGCGTAAGAACTTTCGTTCGTTGACTGTTAGAAAACGTTACTAAAAGTATGGAACTGATTGTTTGTCTGTCTGTATGCGAGATCGTTCATCAGGGCTTTAACTTTCATAAGTATTCTTCGCATTGCCAGCTCAACTACGCTAATTCAGCTCAAGTATAACAGAACTGAATAATGCTATTGATATATACAGTATACTATTATTTCTAGTGAAAATTATGTAAAATTACACAGGGTGTCCCAAAAAAGGTGGTAATGGGCTTTAACGCTTTATCTATTAAAGATAAGTGGGCAGTGTAAATTGAAAACAGCTTCAAAATAAGGTCGGAAATAAGACCCTCTTAAGAAAATATTCCTCTCGTTCATTTCCAAAAAGTGACACTGTTTAAATTTGTATACGACCCCTTACAAAACAATTCTCAATTAGTAAAATGTACCCCATACATTCATGAGGTGATGTACCGAATTTGAGCCTTTCATCATTTTGAATGTAAACGTTTATTGCTAGAGTGGAAAAAAGATTATCTTTCGTAATTTCTGTACGACTCCTGAAATGCGATCATTCGATGAGATTCTTTTCCCTTCGAGAGCCATTGAAAAGTGCTTTAAGTCATCCTTTTATTTATCTTCATATTTCGGACACTTTTTAAGGTATAGTTCTCAAATTTTGTATGTCACCTCATGAGCGTATGGGGCGCATTTTACTAACTGGGAATTGTTTTGTAAGGGGATCGTATACAAATTTAAAAAGTGTAACTTTTTGAAAATTAATGAGACAATTTTTTTTAAAGGAGTACTTTTTCTTACCTTATTTTAAACATTTTCATTTTTTGAATTTATATTGCCACTATTTTTTCAGACCTTGTTTTGAACATTTTGTCAATTTACACTGCCCACAAGCCCGTTACCACCTGTATATGTAGGATTATTAGTTTCTTTTAAGAGTCTCGCATAAAACAACCCCAATAATTATTAGTGTGTATGGGCAGAAATTCTTTAAGTTTTTTTTTATATTTTATGTTCTCTTTGAAACTATAGAAAACTAATGTACTTTACATTTATTAATTACTATATTCCTATAAAAATTGTGTGTCCGGCATTTAATAGCTTCTAAAAGCTAGAGAAAATAATTCTTGATTGCCCAAAACGTGTTTAACCCTTTGACGTGTGATGGTTGTTCTGTGAAAGCATCTTATTTCCGCGATTTCACTGCGTTGGGGAAAAATATGGTTAAATGGTTCTAACGTTGAAAAAGTGCAGCCGTTGCCATCAATTCATTTTAACTACCAGAAACATGGCGGTCGATCAAATCACCCATCTGGTGCCTCAGAGCTAAAGAAGTTTTCTGACTCACCTGGCTGCTTGCAGCTGTACCACGGTTGCACTTTTTCTGATTTTCTGTTTTTTTTTTTTAATTTTCAATGCAAAAGGCACAAAAAACATTATTATTGGCCAATAAGAAATACAAAAATGTACATAAACAAAAACGCAGTATTAAATCGCAGCCAAAAGTTTTCTAGCTTCCCAATAACGAGAGGTTATAGAGGAGACATGAAGCGCTGGGCACTCCAGAACGTGTTCAGCAACCATCAGCTCGGCACCGCTTCAGGGTGACATCTACTCACGACGTTGATTCGGTGAAGGTAAGCAGCGAGGTAGTCATGCCCCCGTTTCTAGTCTAAAAGCTGCGACCGCATGGTCTCTTGGGCGTTCAGGTAACTGGAGGATGGAGAGACTTTTCCAGTGTTAGGCAGTCTGTCCAGTTGGTCTTCTATATTTATGAGAAAACATTTGTGTTTCAAAGGGTTAAAAGATATGTACAGGGAAACAATTTATTTTTAATGCCCAATAATGGTCATAACCAAGTCTATTGCCTACTAAATCCATATACGCTAATGTAAGAATTAAAACAAGGCCAGCAGAAACAGATGGCACCGTCAGTGAGATAAGAACGTAAATGTAGATGAGGCTTATTCATCTCTCCAGCACCACGCAATGGACAAGCATAGAGTTTGCTAGTCTAATATGGTGAGGACGTTTCTGGAGTGTCCAATCGTTTCCAATATGGATCCGGAATTACACTATCCATTATACTTCCCTAGACGAGTCCATGTGGTAGGCGAGCTGTCCAGCAAGAAGTTGCAGCTTTTACCGCTCACAGTTTCCTTGGAAATAAACTGGATCACACAGTTTAGTTTTTATTATCCTTTTCATAGTAGAGTCAACTCGCGATAACATCAAGTCCAGGGATCAGCCAAATGTTTCGAATCATCATTAGTTCGTGTTTCCCACTTTCCAATAAAAAAATGAAATTTCATATTTTAAATAGTCGTTAATCGATATTGTACTATTGCTTTTGTTTAAGAAAACTTAATTGTGAGTATTTTTAAAAGTTAAAAATATAAAAGGAAAACATGCACGGACAGTTTCTGCCTTCCATTCTCTATCCTGAATATGTCACCAGGGTAAGAGAAGGCATCTTTGCACCCCAAGCGAAACAAGCTGAATGGTAAAGAATGCGTAGCTTAACGAGAGTAAAAAAAACGTAATCCTTTTTCTTTCTCCTTCTTATTCTAGGGCTTTCCAAGTATGAACTGAAATTAAGACTTGACAAAAACTTCGACTTAAAGGGAACGACTTCGAGATACAGCGTGACGATTTTGCGTTAAAAAATTAATTTGTTTTGTTATTTCATGAAAATTTCGAGGTAAACGAATATTCCAGTTATCACGAGTTCATACCAGTAGATGAAACCTGTTGTGTAGGCAATTACAACATGTACTATTAAAAAAGTTTCGCAAAAAATAAATAGTACCCTTAATGGTAATACAGTGAATGCATTTAGTTTTTGTCCCTTTAAAATAAATATTTTCGTATTCTATTTTAATTTTATAGCTAAGGAAACAACATTGCTGCCAATTAAGTCCTCTAAATTCAAAGATTCATGCAAAACGGAAAACGGGATAGCTTCCAGAAGCGATAATTGTGAATTGTTTGAAAATCAAAGTATGGCGCAGATGAGACAGCTTAACCCTTTAACGCACGATGTCCTCTCCGTGAGGACACGAAACTCTGACATTTTGACTGTTTTAATTCACGGAGAATAAATTTGATTTCAATGAAATACTTAAGGAGGACATAGTGACACGAAAATCATTTTCTATTAAGCACATCATTTCCCGTAAAAATGGTTTATAAAATGGATGTCAGAATTATTTTTACTACAGGCATCTGCTGAGAACTGAAGAATGTGATGAAGATATGCATCGATATAGGCGAAAAACTAGGCAGACTGCACCGTGCTGCACTCCAGTGCAATGCAGCCGTGGCCATCGCTCCATTTAACTACCAGCAACAGGGCGGGCGATCAAATCGTCCATCGTGCACCACAAAGCTAAAGAACATTTTTGACACAGCTGGCTGTGTGACCGCACAGCGAGCTTTGTCAAGCAACTACTCTTTTTCGGCTTTGGGAAATGGTTGCGCTTCAAACGGGGTTGGGGAGGTGCCTGACGGTATTCATGAGGGCTGTATTTTACGTCATTTTTTTTTCTTTCTTTGAAATACGTGGAATATGTTAAAAGAACATTTTGGCCGCCTAACCCACCATAGTTGATGAATTTCTGAAAAGGCTGTCCGATCTATTACCTATGCTAAAAGTTCACACGCATGCCAAATTTCTTTTTCATTAGCTTCAGTAATTTTGGCTAGGCGAAATATTGATGTACGAAAAAATGACGCTGCTTTCTGGTCCCCTTATAAATTATCCGAATCTCACTATCTCTACTTAAGCGTACATTAATACAGACTCTTTTATTATGGCTACTAATACATAGGTATTAGAGTGTATACGCCTGTAATGAGGCTATCTTTCTACGCTTTTCTTTCTCAGACAGCCAACCACAAGTAGTACATCATGTGACAGACGTTTCTGCTTGCCGCCAGCTGCTCCGTTCTAAGGTTCACATGCATATTGCATGAGGGGAAGACGGAAGGTGTCGTACTGGCTCATGCATACATCAGTACTGGTATATGATATTCTCATTTCCTGCATTAATATCCTATCGAATCCGAAATGAAGACATAAGTGCGCTTTGAGGCAGAAATAATGGTTTGTATCATCATAGAGTTAATACTCAAGGAAATGTGTCATGAAGTGTAAAATATGTCCGCGCTACTGAAATGGCTGTCCAGACGTAGTGCAATGTGCATGTCTGAATATCTATTCGAGGTGAATTCCTGTTTATGTGTATTGTATTCCGTTAAGGCAAAATATGCAAAAGGGGTATCTGCCTAGGGAAAGGACTTTTTTATTGGTTTCAACGCGAGTTCACGGTTTAAACGCGCATCGAGAGAATATCACACAAAACTCCAGACCGTTAGATCGACAGTTGTACGAGAGGCCAAAACCCTGGACCTTCCGCCAAATCCATGCTCAGTGACGTATCCACTCGGAATTGCTGTTTGAAGGAAGTTGAATAGTACAAGTGTTTTTAAAGTAAACCAACAAAAAATAACCAGTACAAACGTTCACCATTTGATTAATCGATAACTGATTCTATTCAAGCTGTAACAATCGATTATAGAAATCATTCGAACGGCACATCACTATTGTGTTGTGTACTAGATATGAGACGGGCTCAGCTCGAGCCCGAGACCGAACCGGGCTCGGGCTCTGTAATTCCCAATTGCGTTCGGGCTCGGGGTCGCGAAAAATTTGTCATTTATTGAACACACTCCTTGAAACAGATTTTAAAAAGTGACTAGCTGCTTGCCCGTTCTCCGCACGGTGGGAAACGCATATTTTCCTAACACATATAAAATTCGAATTAAACCCAGTAATGATGAATCTCAAAACGTGAAAAAATACTTGAATCGTGACTAAAAGTTGACATCATGAGTGCAAATTTTAGACGATTGCAACATGACACAAAAACTACGTCAATGTGACTGGCGATCAAAAAAGAAAGAATTTTATGGTATGCAGACAAAACTTTTCTCTTTCGAAAAATGCCTGATTTCTGCATCAAATAATTCGTATTGTGAGGGTTAGTATATACCACATTGAGGTTTAGTATACATAGTATATACCAGGCGCGTAGCCAGGAAAATTTTTCGGGGGGGGGATATGCGCCTGGAAATTTTTTTCGGGGGTGGGGGAAATGAACTTATATGTGTATAAATAGACGGAATTTCATCACTAATCCAAAATTTTCGGGGGGAGGGGATATATCCCGATATCCCCCCCGCTGGCTACGCCCCTGGTATATACCACATAAATAACATTACATGATGTTGACAACAATTTTATCTTGCATTTTTCAATGCGTGGACAATGCATTAGCGCAGTTATGTTACACACGACTTTATTAAATTTTACCTAAATTAAAATACGTACATGAAACAATGGTTGCATCATTTACGTTTAAAAGCCAAAAATGTACCCTGCTCCGGTGAAAATCATGTCGCTTTTGTAAATGAAAAAGTTCTTGATGTAACTTCTGAGAAAAAGCTTATTACCCTTATTGAACTCTTAATGCAGTATCACACTTGTTACATAAAACTGACGTTTATCTCACTGTCAATTCCCAATAAATAAATAACTAATTTCATTTTTCATTTTTTACAGATGACAGTTGACCCCTTTATAACATGGGTCTACAACACGAATTCTTAGAACACGACGAAAACATTACGATCGTTTTCGTGTAACACGTTAAAAGAGACTCGTACAGCACGGTAAAATGAGACATATGTTCTGATATTATGACGCCTTAGCTCCTGTAATTAACATTCCTTTTGAATGGCAACACCAAACATCATTGCATTTTTACGGAGCGCAAATAAGTTTTGCCGCGATTATACCGCGCAGTCCGCACTCCAGGTGGAGTATAGCGCAGGACCCGTACAACACGGATTCCTATAACACGGAGCGTATCTATCGTGTTATAGGGAATCTACTGTAGTTGCATAGTGTCAAATTCAATAGTTAAGAAAATTCTGGGTTGCCGTATTTAGTAATATTTCATCTTACCTTGGTGGCCGAAATGTATTAAAACCAAATATTCGAACTGTATCAAAAGTAAAATTTACTAACAGTGAAATTTTAAATTTTGTATAACCCTCAGAACAACTTCGGAGTTTGCCATTTACGACGGTTTTTCACGACTTGACAACTGATGCTTGTGTACATGGCGTAGCCAAGGAGGGGATAGGGGGGTCACAACCCCCCATGCGGAGTTTTTTTGCCGTACAAAATGTATATTCTTCACTCCCTTATCGCACACACGTGTACATATATGTGAGTTGCAGTAGACGTAACATTCCCATGAAAAATTTCTGGCTACTCCTGCTTAATCAATATACTTTAGGATCGGAATCTCCGCGGTAAAAAAATGGTCTAAAAAATGTGACACCAGAAAATTCTGATTAACACAATGGGGTTACACAAATACGCGCCGGACATACGCTCTTGCTTCCGGAGGAGCAAATACATTAGAGGGTATGTGCTGCTCCGGATAATCTGCCCGCAAAACAGCAAAAATGACGTAAAAAATGACATCCACACTCGAAGGAAATAAAATTAAAGGTATGTAGAATTGCATAAAAACTTCGATTATTTTTAAAGCGCAAGTCTGTTACAGTTAGTTCTATTTATTTCACGTTTGATGCGCTTTCAGTTTTTCGAGTCTTAAAAGCTGTGGAAATGAGTGGTTTCACTTAATTTTTAAATTTAACAACTTAAGTGGCAATAGTGGATTCCGTTGCTACGAAAATTATAGCATTGTTAAAAATAGAACATGAAATGAGTTATTCATGTTTACTTTGGTAGAACTGCCATATTGGCGAAATTAACGCCGCCAGTCGATGGCCAATAGCTCAAACCACAAATTAAACTTGACATTAAAGGCAATACGCAATACTCTGTTTGGCGGAATTAAAAAATAAAATATCTATGCATACGCTAGTGACATCGGCTCATCTGAGTTGTGGAATGGAATTAATAATACGTACAGAGTTGCACTACATTTGAATATTTTTCGCCAACTTTGCTAAGAAATGTACTAAAGTAGGAATCAACAAACATTTCAATTCGTAACAAAAATATATTAGACAGTATTAATTACGCCTTTCTAACAGCTTCTAGTAAAAGAAACTTACATAGCTCTGCTTTAACAAATAAGAATCAATTATTTATTACACAGTACTTCGATCGCCAAATGCCAACATACACCATTTTGCGAGATTTTTTTTTGTTTTCAGGGAATCATTCGAAGCATTGATTTAACAGCAATCAAAATGGGAAATAGTTATCTATCATTTATATGGTTCGATCGCCAATATTTAATGCAGGCATATTATTGATAAGTAGCAGTTATTTAAATTATTATTAACTATAACGGGTTTTAATCACCGTTAACTACCATGTACAAAATGCGTGAATTTCAATTTTCTGAAATTTGGCAGAATTCCTCTAACTTAAATCAGTTTACTTAATTTGGTGAAAATTTTATAGATCGTTTAAAATCGCCTTAATAACTGCATTATTTCTGGATGAAACATCGAAGTATAGCGCCGTAAAACTTATACTTGTTATTAAAAATACTATTTCGTTACGCTCTCAGTAATTTGCGCCAAGCCCAAAACTGTACAAATCGGTAGAACCTACTACTTTCTCAAAATCGCCAAATGAGCCATTTTTTTTTCTCGGCAAAACTAAAAAATTTACATATTAGTCTCGGAAATCTCTCAATCCTTTATTCTTTTACACATAAAAAACATTGAATTCCAGCTCTGATTTAACATGAACGCAATATTTTAATTAAAAAATAACTTTGTAAATAATATAAACAGAAAAAATCATTATTCTTTTATTTTTACTGCAGGAGTCTAAATAATTTAATAAAATAGCCAAACATGGCAACCTCGATGCTTATTTCTCACTTTTTTGACTACAGGGGTTACAATCGCGGAATTGCGGAGAGCAAAAATTAGCGTTTTTGATGGGGGTTTTTATCAATATCTCCTAAACTAATTCGAATTTCGAAATTTAAATTATCGGAGGTTCTTTCTCGAAATTTTCCGAATTCGTGGATACCTCGTTCGAAACACAACTCCCAGCCTTTTAGGAGGAGATGATGCTACACACACACACACACACAGACAGACGCGCACAGATTTTAATAGTATAGATTCGCGAGGGAAAATAAAAGTACTTATATATATATATATATATATATATATATATATATATATATATATATATATATATATATATAAAGAATTAGCGGCACGGGCGACTAGAAGGTGCGTAAAGCTCTTTGGTTAATTCAGAAAGGCGGCTTATATTGCTTAGTTAGTCATCAGATCGGACATCTATATGTATAAAAATGAATGTTTGTGTGTATGTATGTGGGTGGGTGGGTGTGTATGACGTTGAAAAGCTCCAAAACCATTTGATCAATCACCCTGAAATTTGGTACACTTAAGTCTTTTGTCACGGAGAAGGTTTTTATGCTATCCATTTTTTTCTAGCTCGCCGCTAGGTGGCGCTGCAGAACGTCGAATTCTATTCAACCGCATGCTATGAAAATACCATTCAACCAATTTTGATAAAAATTGCCATTTATGGATATTTGAATACGGAGAATATTTTTACGCAATCCATTTTGATATAACTTGCCACTAGGTGGCGCTGCAGAACGTCGAATTCTATTCCGTTCGACTTTTTGATATGCAAGTACCGTTCAACCAATTTTGATGAAAATTGGTACACTCGGATATTTGAAGGCGTAGAATATTTTTACACTATCCCTTTTGCTGCAACTTGCCGCTAGATGGTGCTGCAGAAAGTCGATTTCTATTCCGTTCAACCGCTTGCTATAAAAATACCGTTCCACCGATTTTTATGAAAATTGGTATGTATGGATATTCAATACTTCAATATTTTTACACTATTCAATATTTTTACACTATCCATTTTACCATGACTTGCCATTACACGGCGCTGCAGTACATCGAATTCTATTCCGTTCGACCACTCGCTATGGAAGTGCCGTTCGACCGGTTTTGATGAAAATTGGTACACACAGATATTTGAAGACGTAGAATATTTTTACGTTATCCCTTTTGCCATAACTTGCCGCTAGATGATGCTGCAGAACGTCGAATTATATTCCGTTCAATCCTCTTGCTATGAAAATAACGTTCAACCGATTTTCGCAAAAATTGGTTTACGTATGGATATTTGAACACGGAAAATATTTTTACACTATCTGTTTTGCCATGACTTGCTGCTAGATGGCGCTGCAGTACATCGAATTCTATTCCGTTCGACCGCTTCCTATGCAAGTACCGTTCAACAATTTTGATGAAAATTGGTACACACGGATATTTGAAGATGTAGAATATTTTTACTTTATCAGTGTTGTTGTAACTTGGCGCTAGATGGCGCTGCAGAACGTCGATTTCTATTCCGTTCGACCGCTTGCTATGAAAATACTATTCAACCGATTTTGACGAAAATTGGTACACTCGGATATTTGAAGAAGTATAATATTTTTACACTACCCATTTTGCTGTAACTTGCCGCTAGATGGTGCTGAAGAACTCCGAATTCTATTTCATTTAACCGCTTGCTGTGAAAATACCGGTCAACCGATTTTGATGACAATTGGTACACATGGACATATGAACATGGAGAATATTTTTACGCTATCCGTTTTGCTATAACTTGCCGCAAGATGGCTCTGCAGCGCATCAACTTCTATAACATTCAACCAATCGCCATAAAAATTTTGATGCTTACACATTTGAGCACGCAGAATATATTCTAACTATTTATTTAGCTTTTACTCACTACTAGATGGCACTGCAGTGCATTATTACTTTAACTCGCCATTAGATGGCAATGCAGCGCACCAACTTCATGACCGGATAATTGATCTCTATGAAAATTGATATAGACAGATACTTGAACACGGAGAATATTTTCGTGTTATCCATTTTGCTATAAATAGCTACCTTTGTGCTGTAGCCCATCATTACTTTAACTCGCCAATAGGTAGCACTGCAACGTATCAACTTCTTACTTTAATTCGTCTATTGGTGAGGCTGCAGCATATAAAGACTGTTCAACTGATCGCTATGAAAACTGGTATAGATAGATATTCGAACACGGAGAATATTTTGGCGTTATCCATTTTGCTATAACTTGCCACTAGATGTCACTTCAAACCAATATCTTCAGGACCGTTCAACTAATCGTCATGGAAATTCGTAAATATAGATGTTTGAACGAAGGTGCGTGAAGCTAGGATTTTCTAAGATTCTAGGAGATTCTAAGATTTTCTTAGGATCCATTTGGCTATAACTCGCCTTTTTTACCGTTCAACCGTTTGCTCTGAAAATACCGTTCAGCTGATTTATGAAAATTGGTACACACAGATATTTGAGCACGGAGAATACCTTTACGCTACCTATTTTGCTACGACTTGCCTCTAGATGCCGATGCAGCGAGCAGACTTCAAAGCCGTTCGACCGATCACCTTAAAAATTGGTGTACATACACATTTGAGTACAAAGAATATTTTTTTAGTATTTATTTGGCTGTACTCACAACTTCATGGCACTGCGGCCAGGGCCTGATTTCCGGAAGGGCATTCGGGGCAAGCGCCCGGGCCCCCAACAAAAAAGGGGGCCCCAAATTGTTCTTTAAGTTTAAAAATTTGTAAATTTTTAAAAAGTTTTCGAAAGAGGATCCGCTAATGAAGCTTTTGCCCAGAGCCTCCCAACTCGGCAAATCTGCCCCTGACTCCAGCCCTAGAGTTTATTATTTTAACTCACCACTAGATAGCACTTCAACAATGAACTTCTTGATCGTTCGACTAACCGCTCTGAAAAATGGTATACATACACATTTGAACACGGAGAATACTTTCGCGTTATCCATTTTGCTTAACATTCGTCCGTTGATGGCGCTGTAGCGTATTATTACTTTAATTCGCCACTAGATGGCGCTGCAGCGTATCTTGACCGTTAAACTGTTTGCTATGAAAATTCGTACATATAGATAGTTGAACATGAAAATATTTTGATGCTATCCATTTTGCAAAAACTTCGACAGTTAATGGCGCTGCGCCGAATCATCTTCTTCCCTGTTCAAACGATCGCCATGAAATTCTTTATGCATAATTATTGAACGCAGATAATATTTATGAGATATCAATTTTGCTATATCTATTCATTATGATAATTAGTAATTACAACAAACCGTAATATAAAAAAAGAATCCTTCATTCCTGGGCGAAGAACGGGGCATTCAGCTAGTTATTTGATAAACATGGATGTAAAGAATTAAAAAGTGCATTGAGAGTTTGCAACTATACTTGTCGTTAATTTGCATGAACAGCAAAATTTATTGTATTCTATCAATGAAGTTATTGAATTTTTTTATCTTTAGCTGAAATTTCGGGCTCGGGCGGGCTTGAGCTTCGACTCAAATAATATTGCTTGGGCTAGGATTCAAAGTTCTCGGGCTCGAGCTTCAAAAAATGAGCCCGATTTCATCTCTATTGTGTACACCCGCTATTTTACTATAGACAAAGCTGTTCGGATACAATATAATGGCTTTGAAATGTATCCCAAATCTCCTGTCTATAATGTAGTTCTGATGGAGAGGTGGCTGTTTCAGTTTCTTGGCTCTAGAAGCAATTAAAATTAGAAATGAGACAAATATCGTTAATGTTTATTGGCTCTTATAAGTATAATTTCTTCAGTTTCTCTCAGTAGTTCCTTAAATGTTTTAAATGCCAAATTTGAATCGATGATTTGATTAAATTTGGAAGACGTGTGTTTACAATGGATTCTAGTTCATTGTGAACATTTTGGTCATGAGAAGGCAGAATGTTTGGCAAAAATAGGCTTTGGCTTCATCCCATCTCTTGAGCATCTTGGTATACAGTCATGCTATTCCCTAAACCAGTGATCCCCAACCCCCGAACCGTGGACCGGTACCGGTCTGTGAATCAAATGGTACCGGACAGCACTACGAACATTAAATCATTTCCATTTTATATACTGTGTTGCATTTTTCTCGGGTTTGTGCAATTTTGTCAGGTTTTGTACTGATTTAAGTTTGTGTGCCTGTCGGGGACATGAGCAACACACTTCGGGTATCGTTGCCTCCTTTTACCCCCAAATGGAATCATCTCGTTGAGAAAAAAAGAAAGAAAGAAAGAAAGAAAAAAAAAAAAACTTCGGTTTCTCATTGATTTAGCGCTCCAATGAGATATTCAATTTTTGGTGTAACTGTATTTTATTTCGAAGGCACACTTAAACCATCTAAGCTATGAAAAGTCAACGCCCCCCCCCCCTCAACACACACACACACACACACACATACACACAGCGGACAGCGGTAAAATTATCAAACGGTGGCCGGTCCACGGATGCCACCCCTCAAAGATAAAGCTTTTACTACTCTTACTCAAAAAAGAATGAAAATTTTGTGGTCGAAAAATGTAATAAAAGCGTTACCGATGGTTCGCTTGGCTTGAAATTTTCCATCAATTATGGAAAAAAAAAAAAAAAAATCTGAGCTACATTAAAAAATCTGAAAATCTACAAACTCGCTGATTTTTAACTTCAGAAAATTACTAAAGGACTATAGCTCTGTAGCTCATGATGGACGATTCGATAGTACACCATGTTGCTGGTAGTTAACTCGAGAGATGGCAACGGGTGTACTTTCTCGGCTTTGAGACCGTTTCACTCTATTTCTTGTGCCTAGCAATTCAAAGCGTTGGAAAGATGTGGTTTCCCAGCTCGATCACCGCATTTTAAAGGTTTATGGTTCCTCCCTTCATTCAGAGTGCATTTTCTTAATATTTGAAAAGATGCCCATTTATGTACATTTACAATAACATTTAAAAATTTAAATAAAATATGAAAATACGTGTGTTTTTAAATAGATCGATATTTTAGGCTCCAAACATGCATAAAAATTGCTATAAAATGGTCCTCTTGTTAAACATCAGAACTTAAATTTAAAAGAAGATATTGTTACTCTGTAAATTTTATTTTGACATATGAAACCTCCTTGAGGAAATGGAGCACTTGCATAACTTTAATTATCGTATTTGGAATGCTAGAGAAGTTAATGATTTTAAGCGCAGAAAAATCGTGAAAATATATCTCAATTCATGACTTCAAATAACTAAAAATTGAAAAATAATTTCGCTGAATTCTTTGTAGAGATTCATTTCCTAAATCAACTTTTTTAGAGTATTTCACCAAAGTTTCATAACACCTACAATATCAGATTTTTGAGTTAGGATGTTTTGCCAAATCTTAAAAAAAATCTTATTTTCATAAAAGGCACAAACTGAAAATTAATGCAATTGCTATGACTCCTATGAATGACTCTTATTAAAATTCCCGTAACTGAAGTTCTAATAAATACAGCAACAAAATTCAATTAATTTACTAAGCTAAAACATTCACACTTAATATTTAGCCAAAAATAGAAAATTGGATTTTGTTCCAAAATTTGCATTTTGAAGTTAGGCAGACAGCTTAAACTCGGTTCCTATTAGAACACCTAAAATTAAGTAGCACCAGCTTGGCCAGTACTTTGAAGGGTGAACGCCTCCCTTGAATGGATCTCTGTGGGACTGTGTAAGCTAAAGGGAGCTGGGGCACGTAAAATCTGTCTTGGCTCCAACATCCTCCATGTTTAAATGATACTCCCGGGGTGCTAATTCAGGTGCTAGATCTCTCAAGAATAGTCTTCTCAAAATTATTAGATCACTCATAGAGGGAAACTTGGCCTGTTCATTAAGCGTCCACATAATGAAACGGTCAACGCTTCCGGCCCTCGTAGTGGTCAAGCCTACAGTAAGCCGCCGACTCGGCTATTAGAATTTATTTTTAAATTTATATCGTTTTTGTCGTCTTTTGTTATTATTTAATTGATATGTTTATAAATTATAGCGACATTGTAGTTGAAAAGATCGAAATACGTTTGATGAAAATTGTTTTTGAGGACACCCCTTTGACAATGAACGCACTACACCAGTTAAAGTTTCTTTCCCTTAACTGGCAACCTTGCAATTGTATATTTAGTGTTTGCAGTTGTATATCTAGAAAAGTTATTAAATGCTGTTTTATAAAGTATTGAATAAAGGTGAAATGCAATTAAAGTATTATGCGTTTTAATCTATTGTTTAAAAATGGAATAATATTTGTACTTCTTAGATTTATTGTATATTTTTCTTGTAAGAGAATGGCTTTATTAAAATCTCCATAGAACAGTTTACAATCTTATTCTGCTTAGAATGGTCACAGAATTTGCATTACAGAAAATGTCTGCACGCTCATAGAAATAACCTCACTTCCATAACAAATGGTTTGTGAAAAACTGTCCAATCGTGCGCAATTTGTATCAGAATAGTGAATGACATTCACTATTTCTCAGTGTCGCCGTATTTGTGAGGAGAACCGCAAAATGCCTCCATTTAAACCATTTCGTATGCAAAGTTAACTCGTTTGTCGATACAAGGAGACAGACGTAGGCGGAACTCGTCTGTAGTTGCGAAGTTATCGAAACTTGAGGCCGTGCGTGACGCGCAGAAAGCCATGAACGGAGTGTTGCGTGAACTTTTGCATTAACAAAACAGAAAAATCAATTATTCTCTCCTCCCTTCCTTTCTCCTTTTGTCCAGGTTTTTTGTGAAACAACTAAATGAAACTATTTCCACCGGCGCAAATATAGAGGTCAAAGTGGTTTGAAATATTGCCGGGAGAAATAGAGAAATTGGGGAGGATTTTCGAAAGGAGTCAGTACTGAATCTCCTAGCTACAGCGCATTTTCGTATCAGAATCATGGACTTTAACCCTTTCAGATACTGTTTCCATAATTGAGGACACGAAAATTGCCTATGCTAATGTACAGGATGGATGTCTTACATAAAGAAGATAACAAGCTTCCTCGAAAATTAAAAAAAATATATTTATTATTTTTTTTATTATAAATTTAATCTCTTTAATCAAAAGAAAATTTATTTAATTTCATCTGAATCGATTAAATAATTCTTTTTTTTTTCTTGCTGAACATTTGAGGGGAATGTGATGTCTTTCGTAGGAAATTTTAAACTCTTTTCTTTAACCTGTTTGAGACTTTCTTGACAACGGTGATGATGTACCTAGCCGGTTGCATCTAGTGCTACTTTCCACCTTGATTCTTTACATATTTCGATGAGGCTCAGCCTAAAGCTTTCCAAAATGTTGAATACAGAAAATTAAAAAATACGCGATAACTGATTAATAATAATTATAAAAGCAATCTTTTGTCAGTAGTTCCCCATAAAGTCTCTTTCATTCTTTTTTTATAGCATTTTTTGTTACATTTAACTGATTTTCTATTGAACCGTTTAATTTTCTCTCTAATTTGGATATTCTCGCTGACTGTCTACAATAATCCATTAATGTTGTTAATTATTTTTTCTTTCCCTCTGTAAGCTGGAAGTAAAGTAACATATTCTTACATATGTAATTTATAATTTTTAAGAAACGGTAGTAAGCTGGAGTTCAGAGATCAGAAAAGTGCGTAGGGTATTTACATGTTGAATAAGATTTAAGCTAATATTTTTATTTACTAAACTTAGAGCTTGAAAGTCAATTGACACCTTGCAGTTGCAGAGTTCAATGCACAATATTTGTATACAAATTAGTGTAAACTACTGGTGAAAATCTCAGCTTTTCGGCCAACACGATGAATCTCTTGAAATTTTATGAAATTAAATGAACTACGTATATACTTATTTAATTCGTGTGTGATTGTATTTTATTTATAGAACTGAAGAACTAGGACATTGATATCTATAAAAATCCACGTACCGCTTGGTAATGTATCTCTCTATTCTAAAAAAAAAAGTAAAGGCCGCTGTCAAAGCTTCTGGACCTATCTCCTCCTAAACCGTAGGGATTTGAGTTTCGACTAAGGTACCCACAGATTCGAAAAATTCCGAGGAACCTGCTAAGCTGATTTAAATTTCGAAAATCGAATTATTTTAGAAGATATTAATAAAAAACTGAAAAAATAAACCGAATGGTTGCCAGATTTGGCATAAAATCATTCATTCCTTTGCAACAAAGCGTTTCCAAGTATCTAGAATCGCGTGAAATTTACAAACATGAGTTAGAATTACGCCCATTTTACGCCAAAATAAAAACTATATGAAATAAGTAACTCAAAATGTGTTACACAAAGTTGACAATTTTCAAATAGTCAGTTCGCTTAGACAAAAGGAGTTTAGAATTAGCGATTATTCGTTTTTCCAAAACAGGATAACTAATATCTTGAAAATGAAAAATAATTAAAATGCAGATTATTTTAAAGCCAGTTCTCGTCCAGCTGGATTATTTGCTACCAGTAGAACTATTTGGCGTTAACTATGCCATTATAGCAGTTATAGTACACTTTGGATATTTGCTAGCGCGACGAGATGGTATAATTCGTGGTGCTAAGTACGCTAATCTGCAAACGATTATGTAAATGAAAATATGATAACGGTTTGCCGGTAACCTTAAATGAACAGTAATTATAGGTTGTGAGCATGTGTAAATCCCCAAATAATGAAAAGTCGCCATTGGTGGCAAGCTATCCTATCTGTTCCGTAGCTTTTATTAACTTTACATACATGCAAGTCGCCAAATAATGAAAAATCACCATGGGTGGCAAATTCGCAAGGTGTCCAATAGGTTTTACATTATTAAAAATACAGCTGATGTTCTTATTTTATTACGCTTTAGCTCCTAATTAGTATAACCTTTGAATGGCAACATTAAATATCACTGTGTTTCTGAGGAGTACAAATAATTTTTCCAGCGATTATAAGCGGAGTCCGCACTCCGGGTGGGGTATAGCTCAGGACCCGTACAACACGGATTCCCATAACAAAATATCATCCGTGTTATGAAGGGTAGGGGGTCTACTGTAGTGTGAAGCTTAAATTTTTATGTACCAAGATGCAAGAACTAAGCAATGTGTAGCTTAGCTCAGTAACATTCTATCTGATCCAATCTTCGGGTTTTCTCTGTTGAAATTATGTCTTTTTTACGAATAAGCCCGATTAGGGGCCGAATGCCTCATATGAAAAGCGAGCGTAGCGAGTCTGGGGGCCTTGGCCCCTAATAAGATAAAAAAAAACTTTCTTGTCACCTTTTACAGCGTCTGTAAACCTCAAATGAGTTGCCTAAGAAACATTAAAATAAGGATACAGAAATCGTCCCGAGATTTTCGCACCAAGTTACAGAATGCTTGTATCTTGTTCATATGTTTTAGAGAGATAATAAAGGTATTACCAAATATTCTCGTAAGGTTCTCCACCCAAAAGTAAGGCCACGTTTAAAAAATATATATCTATTTCTTATCCTTTACAGTGGATTTTCATATGCACTGATTGTTAATAAGATTTTTCTGTGCCTTTATTACAATTTCATGGAGGGAGGGTCCAAAAGTTTAAGTGATTCATTGGACATAACATTGCTTACATGGGTCGTGTTAGCCAGATTACGTTCGATCTTCAATTCAATCAACCGTTTTGTTTGACTGTTCTTCCGCCACACTTGGGTGAAAAGCCCTGTGTGATATATGCATGTTGGACATTCGATATCCGCAACTTTACCACACCAATTCGGGAAAGTTGGTTATTTCGTTCGAATTGTTCAACTTTTTTTGCGACGGAACAATCACAGGCAAGCAAACGGAAAGGCTGCAGTGACATGAGAAGTTCACTCATTTTTCAAGATTGCGGCGTGCATTCCTCTCGAATAGAACACAGAAATTTAATCAAAATTTATATCCGTAATTGAAAAAAATCCCATTTTGAAGATGGTGAAGACCAATTATATAGCGAAAAATAGAACGTGCACATCTAAAACACAACAATAACACACTGCGCAGCACGCACAAATTAGCTTTCTAGTAAAAGCGTCAATGGTTGATTTCACGCCAAAAATATTGCTGTGTTATTTTAGACTACCGCGACTAGATAGTAACCCTTATCCAAACAAACCAGTTGAGTGAAATAGTTGAACAAGTTGAACAAAATAGTTGTCTGAAATGAAAATCCAACTGAACGAGAAGGTGTGATATGGTCATGTTTTTTATCTTTACAGAGATCCCTACTCAAATCTCTAATAGAGGTAAATTTTAAGTTATTTTCAGGATCTTGGACTGCTAATGAATGTGCACAGAGATAACATGTGGTGTGGGGAAATTGCACATCATCTGTGCACAGTCGTGAATTTCGAGGGTCGGCTCCGTCCTGTAGGTACCAACTGCACTGCTTATATCACTGATTGCTAAAATAGATTTATATTTTTCAAACAAATCGAAGCATATACAAAATTTCTTTTCAATTAAAAAAAAAGTTCTTTAGTAAAGTCTAAAAATTTCATAACGTATCAGTTGTAACAACGGCTAACAACAGCTTTTTAAACAATGGCTTGTGTTTAATTCAAGGCCAAAATGCTCACAAATATAGCGTTCCTTTCTTTAAATAAACGTGTTTAGAATTCAAATTCAGAACCATGTTGCGTGTATCACCTCATTTAATAGTGCAAAAAATCAATTGGGCTGCTATTTAAGATGTTAACGGAACCGCCTTGGTCATTAAACACTGAAAAGGAGCCACAGTCTTTTTTAACCCCAATTCCAGAATTAAAACATTCTCCCGTGTTTATGCATGCCATTACACCAAGACAATGCAATGAATTTTTAATATGTGAACTTAATTAAGGTAAAAATACTTTTTGGAATATTTTCTTCTTCATTCAGGGGTTATTTATTTGTTTAAGCTGACCAAGTGGTGTTAAGTCTAAAGAACCATTTTGGGATGCCTACTGGGTACTGCTCCCATAATAAAAGGGTTAATAGTAGAGGTGAATACCTGTTTGGCAAGTGCCCGCCCTTGTAAATAAATAAAAATAAACAAATAAATTATATATATATATATATATATATATATATATATATATATATATACGGGGTGTCCCAAAAAGAGGGTATCACTCCTTAATTTTTTATCTATTAAAAATGAGAGAGCAATGTGAATTGAAAATATGTTCAAAACAAGGTAAGGACTTAAAAAATCTTCTTGTTACTTTTCAAAAAATTATAGTTTATACATTTGTATATGATCTCCGTACAAAACAATTCCCAGTTAGTAAAATGTCTCTGCCCTAGAAGTGATGCGGAAAATTTGAAAGTTATATCCTAAAAAGCGTCAGAGGCATGCAGCTAAACATATGCTTACTTAAATCACTTTTCAATGATTCACGAAGGAAAAAAATCATGTCGGGTAATCGCGTTCAAAGAGCTGTACAAAAATTACGAAGGAAAATAATTTTTTGCACCAACTAAACGGCTGCATTTAAATTCATGTATAGCCCCTGACATTCATTGTTTAAACATATCTCTAAAACATATTATGATGAAAATCTAAAATTTTGCACATCACCTCATTATTGTATGGGTCACACTTTATTAACTGGAAATTTTTTTGTACGGGGGTCGCTTACAAATTTAAAAAGTGTCACTTTTTGAAAATGGATGGGAGGAATGCTTCTTCACGTAGCTTTTTTGCCTACCTTATTTTGAAGATTTTTTTTCAATTTACATTGCCCACTTAAACTAAAGCGTGTTACCAACTTTTTGGTGCACCCTATATACATGTATATATATATGGCGATTCCATTTCCTGGTTTTTGGTAATTATCGCGAGGAACTAGCGGAGGGATCCAATTTTTTCCCCATTCCCCACATACAACAACCTTTGAGGGGTTTTGCCCACGCTATAGACCATGCTGTAAAAGGGACTTTTCCCAAAAAGGGGGGGGGGACCCAAATCTCATCTTGTGGTGGTCACATTTAGATAAACAAAGACCTTCTTATTTTTTTTCATATTCTGGAGTTATCAGCGGATGACAGCACAAATCACGAGTGGGAAAATAGTTTCCCATCGACATTTAAAAATTAATGAAATTGGTGGAAAGTATACTTCCCACGGCCTTATAAAGGGTTGACATTACTCCCCCCTCGCACAATTTTAATCTTAAGAGCCTCGTCTGAAAATCTTTGTTCAATCAACCAACTCTGTTCCAATCGATACAAAACAGAGCATTAAACGTTGCTCCCATTCAGTCCCTCCTGGAATTCCGACTCGTCTTTGAAGAAACACTACCCCCCCCCTCTTTACCTCTGATTTCAATTTATTTTACTAATGACCGCCCAAAGCCATCCTCATTTTCCTTGGGTCTTACAAAGCAGCTCTCAAAGTTTCAATCAAAATGCAATCCGCACAACTCGTTTTCTCCTGTATGCTTTTTTCTTTTTACTACTTTTTATACCTTTTATTTAAATGAACATCATAAATATTTACGATTTGCTCATTCTGTATGAAATTCGATATATATGTTTTTCTTTGCGTGTGTTCCAAGGATTACATATTCGTTTGTTTTCCTATAGCAAAATGTGGAATTCATAGGATTTGGTTTAGGGATGCAAGCTGAGGTTTTCCTTTTCTTTTTATCGATCAAGGCGTACGTTAAAGCTATATCTTTCATCCGAAATTTTCAGAGCTCCTGAGTTGGAGCGGTTCGAATTTCATGTTTAACCCGTTAACGCGCAGTGTTCCCGCTCTGGGAACACCAAACTCTGACGTTTTGACTGTTGCCAGTCACAAAGAATAGATTGGATTTCTATAAAAATAGTTGCGGGGGACATAGCTCCAGGAGAGATCCTTTACTTTTTAGCACGTCATTTCCCGTGAAAAAAATTGTCACGATTATTTTTAACAGCACTGACATCTGCTGAAAAATGGAAGAATGCGAGAACAGCTGGATAGATTGTTCAATGCTGAAAAAAGGGCAGCCGTTGCCATCGCTCGACTTAACTACCAGCAAGATGGAGGACGATTGAAACGTTCATCGCGTGACACAGATCTAGAGACCCTTTTTTGACGGCAGTTTGACGGCAGACTTGTAAAACAGCTATGCCTATTATTATTATTATTATTATTATTATTTGACGGCAGCTGGCTGTGCGCGAGCACAGCCAGCTGTCGTCAAAAAAGGGTTTCTAGATCTGTGGCGATGAACGCGATGAACGTTTCGATCGTCCTCCATCTTCCTGGTAATTAAGTCGAGCGATGGCAACGGCTGCCCTTTTTTCAGCATTGGAAAAGGGTTGCGCCTCAAAGGGTTGACTGCAGATATTAATACGAAATGTGATGTTAGAACCTAGGATAATTTACTGTCATTAACAATATGATACTTTGAAAGGAATTACTATACAAGAATATGGTTTTTAATTAAAAATATTTTATTATTATTATTATTAATATTATTTTACAGAATATAAAATAGTGAAAATAGTTGCGATAGATTAGGATCCAAGGGTAGTAATTATTTAAAAGGAATTTTAGAGATATTCAATTTCAAAACAAGTAACACATAAGAGATAACATAAGTAACATTTATTAAAAATTGCTCATTATGTAAGTAACATTCATAGCTGTTTTACAAGGGGAAACAAAACATCTCTCATACATTTAGGTTTTGCGTGTAAAAACACTTATTAAAATATACATTAATCCCTTATTTGCTTACTCTGTTTGTTCCCATTCTTCCAATGACATTACGAAAGCGAATCTATAATTTCCTATCTTATTTTAAATATTCTTTTTTTACTTCAATTTGCAGTCATCTCTCTAATACTTAACAGGTTAAGAGTTAAAAAGCACATTTCAATAATTTTGGAACACCCTATATAGAAAACATCGCATAGTTACGGTGGTTAAAGCACGGACAAATAGACGACTACTTTTCAACTTTGTCATAAAGAGACAATAAAAATACAGGGAGCTTAATCCATCAACGCCCAGCGTCCTTTCTTGAGAACGGCCACCCAAAATTTGTCGATCGCAAAAATATATAAGCATCAATTTACTTTTTTACTTCAATTTCTCGAGTGTAGTAAATTTGATTTTCACAAAATACGGTGAGTTCGCGATAACACGAAGTATTCTCAGTCGAATATTTGGTTATGTCGAAGTTTAATGGAATACTAACACAATTCTGTTTTTTATAACACAATATAATCTCTGTATTTCGAAGTCTCCCTTTTAAGTTGAAGTTTTTATAAAAAATTTTCATTTCGTGTCATGCTTGGAAACCTGTACTAGAAGAGGGAAAAGAAAACTATAATTTTTTTTCTATCTTTAAACTATGTAATCGTTACCATTCAGCTTATTTCACGGGGGTGGAGGGGGGGGGGAAGAAAGATACGTTCTCCACCTTAGGGTTCGAATTGGGAAGAAACTGTCCATGCATATTTTTCCCTCTTTTAATATTAAAAATACTAACAATTAGTTTTTTTTAAACCATAACAGTACTACTTTATCGATTAACTACTCTTGAAAATATAAAATTTAAATTTTTGCAAGAAAAGAGGGAAACCGCTTACACGAACTTCTGATAACGTAAAGTATTTTTCTGGTCCCTTAGACTTCGAGTTATTGCGAGTTGACTGTACAGCGAGTTGAAAAAGCTAATATTTCACTGTTTACTCATATTCTTTGGGGGGGGGGGGGGCAACAACATTCTTCATACCTTACCAATGTCGGCAATTTATTTGTAACTGAAGGCATCAGCATGTATTGTAGAGTGTGATGAAAATGGTCCGACGCTAATGGGTTAAACGCATTTCATAGAATGCTGCATATCAGTTCAAAAAACTTTCATATGAACGCTTGCTATTGCTTCGGAATTAACCCTTTGAGGCGCAACCCTTTCCCATTGCTGAAAAAAGTGCAGCCTGTCCAGCTGTTCTCGCGTTCTTCCATTTTTCAGCAGATGTCAGTGCTGTTAAAAACAATCGTGACAATTTTTTTTACGGGAAATGAACATGCTGAAAAGTAAAGTATTCTCGTGGAGCTATGTCACCCGCAACTATTTTTATGGAAATCAAATCTATTCTTCTTGATTGCAACAGTCAAAACGTCAGAGTTTGGTGTCCTCACGGCGAGGACACCGCGCGTTAAAGGGTTAAAAACTGAATTTGCTATCGCATTCACACACTCGCTTCATTATTATCAACAATATTAGGGACACTTAGGGACACCACTGTAACGAATGCGTTAATCCCCCCCCCTTGTGAAAAGAGTAGCTGGAGATGAAATTTTATTGTCTGGGAGATACTTAACGAAAACTTCGCACGTCTGTCTGATTCTATTATGTAAATTAACAGAGAGCGATAGAGGGTGATGGTCCACTTAGTTTGGAGTAATTAAACTAATTAATCATTGTGAATAGTTACGATTGTCGTTTCTCAGTAATAGAACAATGGTCATTTCATCCATTGCGTTTTCACTTTAGCATGGCCTTATACCTTAACTATTTTTCTTTTAATTAAGGCCCTGCATTTTTATTTACACTATTATAGAATTAAAAACAAGATCAGTTTAGTAAAATTTTTAACTATACATTTAGAAAAATTAAGGGGACTTTTAATGTGAGGTGAAAGAAATTGCACGTAAGCAATAAAATTAGTCGACTATGAAAGAAACTAAATTTCACAAGACAACTAAAGAAATTTCACTTTTTAACTGTATTGTACTGTCTTCAAGGTAAAACTGCGCAAGGGCTCTCTGCCTTGGAGGGGGGGATTCCTTGGTCGGTGACTTTTTAAAAGAGGTTTTCTAATGCAAATTCACGTTTCATCTGGAGAAATATAATTGCACCTATAAAATTATCCATGTGACTCAAAACCCCTTCTTTGACGAATTCCAGGAGCCTCATCATGACCGAGTGGATAAGCCACTGAACATGGTGGACGTCTGAGGAGTGAATGTCCGGTGTTCGAGGCTGCCCATCTAATGGTCTATAGTTTCGATGGGTTTTGTCCACCTGTAACGTGAATACCCGTTTGCTGACCTTAAATAGTGCTTCAACCGCGACGCCCCCCCTCCCCCGCAGTAGGCTGATACCCCTCCTTCAGGCTTGTCATAACACAAAAAACAAACAAGCCAATTCCGGTAAGTGAATGTGTTACTGGATTGCGCTGGAATTAAAAAAATAGGATTTGCTCTCGCGCGCATTTTTATTATTACTTTCCGAACATGTACCATGTAAGGAAAGTATTGTAATCATGAACTTCGAGATTTTGGTGTATTGACACGTTTTGAGGTCTTCTGAATTAATTTATGCTATTTTTACGAGATGTATGTATGTGTGTGTATGTGCGTATTTTTGTGTGTATGTGAGTGAACACGATAGCTCCTAAACGGGCTTTCGATTGAGGTCAAAGCTTCGATTGGGCATTTATGTTATGAACCACCGTCCCAAGACCGGTAATGATTTTGGTGTGCATAGAACTTATAGTTTTTCTACAGGGCTGCGACAAAAATTTCTTTTACATGGGGGGGGGGATTCTTGAAAGTGCGCTAGCATTTAAACGGTACATTCGATTGACTCAAATTGAAAAAAACTAACAATTTTTGCTGAATTGTACATCGATTAAAATTTATTTAAATGCTTGGTAATGATCTTAATCGTAAGTGTTCGGAAAGTCGAGTGGAGTCACTCCAATTTTTATTGTTTTGAAGCTCAGAAGGGCAACAGATTCATTAATTAAACGCACCCCTTCGTGAGCGATGAGTGTCTGTTATCCCAGGAAGGGATTACAGAATCTTTCCATGTTTACTTTCGCTATTCAGGTATGCAAATTACAGAGTGCAAGAATGAACGACTATCTACTTGATTTGAAGTGATTAAAATAAGTATGTGTTCCTCTTAGTTAATAACGGTAATTTTCCTGAAAAGATTAATAGAAGAGTGCGGTTTCAAAATGACACGCGTATTGAGAGATTTTAGGAAAAATATTTGGATCTAACCGTCGGTCGTTATTTTTTTTTAAGCAACATTTATTTTACATTGTGAAAAGTGTGAATAAAAGTTCCAATACCCATATTCTTTGAAAACTTTTTGCACGTTCGGAGCGCTGTTTTTGTTGAACAGCATAAAAAAACGTCCAGTTATAATAATAAACAAGAAAGATGGGTCGTGACAGACGCATACATTAAAGAACTCTTTCCAAATCAGCAGGATTCAAATGTAATCTTGAAAGATCTCGCAAAAGAACTTTATATGCTATTTCTATCCTTTAAATGAAGATTATGTTGGTATAATCGTTTATATGCATATTTTATTGTGTTTGAAATGGATTAGTGTCAATGAACAGCTCTAGAACGCAATGTACTGGAATTCGTTCCCAGACAGCACAGCAAACTTGCATCAAACTTGCAGCAAGCTTGATTTATCAAGTCAATAAGCTTGAATTAAGCTTGAAAATTCCAATCGTGTAAGCTTGATGCAAGCTTGAATCAAGTGTTCTAGTTTACACTTGCCCAGCTTGCATTAAGCTTGACATTTCAAGCTTGAATCAAGCTTGACATTTCAAGCTTAATTTCAAGCTTAAAAAATTTTCCAAAAAAAAAAATATTTAAATACACGGGGCGCCCGCTGGCTAACGCGCCCCACATAATTTATTTTTCCGCGCATTTTCCCCCCTCTACGCTGAATTTCAATTTAATTTAATCTGTTTCCATCGAGTGTTCGTCGCTGGGATAGAACCCGGGCCCTTTGGCTTCGCAGTCGAGCACGCTATCCATTCCGCCACCGTAGCCTTGTGCAGCTATGACTAAAGTTTGAAGTGACTTACCACGCTGTTTTCTCGCCAAATTGATAAGTGGGCGATGTGTTATTTGTTTCTTTTATTTTTCCATGGGATGCATCAGAATTAAAATAATGCATCAAAATAAATTAAAATAAAATAAAATAAAAAAAAAAAACGTTTTAAAACTTTCAGTACCGCAACACTCATGAAGCAATACTGCTGGCCAAAATCGAGACAAACGACTGATTTTGAAATCAATTTCGTAGTATAATTGTATTTTATTTTGAAGAATTTCCATATTTGGAAATATAGAATGGGTTTACTTAACACAAATTTTGTGTTAAGTAATCTGAAATGAAAGAAACAGATAGTTAAACGTTACTTCGAAATGCTATATCACAGTTGCTAACATGTATGGAATACAAACACTTTAGTCATTTTTGTAAATATTTCTTAAAATAACAAATAATTGAAAAATTTTGCTATTTTTTAACGCTAAAAATTCTCTTTACAAATGTGGTTATTTTCCTACATATTGGCATGCTATATTGATATAGAGCATTTCGAAGAATTAAATATAAGTTAAAATTAATTTATACAAATGTAAATTTGAATTATTTTCATTATTCATACTTTATAATTAAAAAAATTATTTAACTTCTGAATTTTTTTTATCCTTTGTAATTTTATTTTAAAATTACAAAAGTGTAAGATGTAAGATTTTTGGGCCTTAAAATCTGTATACCCTGGGCATTTGCCCCATTTGCCCTGCCGGTAATATGGCACTGGTAATATAAAATAAAACACATCTTTTACGAACTTTCAGCAAATATTAGGACGCTAGACAATTAATGTCCATTCACTTTCACAGATGGCGCCATCGACGCTCCTTTAAAAAGGAAAAATCACGCGAGTATCAACTTTCAAGCTTAAATCAAGCTGTATTTAAACTTGACAATTCAACTTGACTCCTGCAAGCTTGCTGCCAGCGTAGAATGAGTTGAACTGCCAAGCTTGCATTAGTGCGTCAAATTCAAAGAAATGTCAAACTTGATTTAAGCTTATGTGCTGTCTGGGTTAGAGTGCTCCTTTAAAATAACTTTAAATGGTACATATACTGTTTTCAATGGAGAGAAATATTTCGCAATATCTTTTATAACGCATATAAATTTTGATTTGTTTGAAATAGCCGAATATCTCTAAAATACGCTTTTCAATTTGACTGCCCTTAGAGAGTAATGTATTGGAATTCTTTTGGGTGCGCCTGTAGAAGAACTATGAACTTGCGTACACCATTTTCAACAGGGTAAGCGGTACACTGCATAGAAGTAACATTTATAAATTTCGTAGTAATCGATTACGGCAGTCACAGCACGGACGGACAGACAGACAAACCGATTTCATAAACACTTTTAAACTCTGTAGGAACAGGCTAAAATAATACATTTCGGATAAATAACTACAATTTAGAGAAAATAAACTCTAAATGTAACTTTCAAGTTTAAAAATTGACAATTTTGTAATTAAACTTTTCAAAAGCTTCCTTTAGCGCATCTCTACTACAATCTATATGCCAAATTGGATGGAAATCTGCTCACCCATTTCAGTTGTAGAACGCTGGAATCTTGTTTATAGGGGGAAGAACGGCTAAACCGATTTTAATGATCTCTGATTTGTTGGATTCGCCTCAGCTCCAAATAGCAGAATAACTATTAAAATATCTGAAAATCCATCTGTTCCCTAATTTTTTTACGATTTTTCGCAATTTGCAGGGTAGAAAGCTACTCAAATGTCCGATTTCAGCACATAGTTAACAAAGCATTGTTCAGCATAGTTAACAAATTTTGATTTATTTATTTATTACTTTCAATAATTCAAGTGATACTGACGTCATTTTGATGTCACGAGTGTAAAAATGCACTAAAAATCCTAATTAGGTTAACAAGTTTTGACAAAAAATTACACCACTAGCAAAATAATAAACTTCCAACCCGATTATCAGATTCTGTACTAAAGTAAAATAACGTGTTTTTTTTCCTTCTTCCTTCACTAATTCATGTTAGATATCGCAACTGAGAATGATGTCATTTTGACGTCATTAAGACATGAGTTAAAAAATGAGTTAGAAATCTAATTTGGTTAAAAGGCATCGACGCAAAAATGTACTATTATAAAAATTTAAAGTATTTTGTTTAATGTGCGGACTACCCTTCGTGATTTTTCAGTCCTATGATTTTTCAGCAGCCATAATAACGAAAAGAAACTTGCACTTTTAAAAATCGTGCGAAATTCAAATGTAGCCACAAGGTGGAAAATACTAATTAACATAATACATAGTATTCGCTATCGGTTTGTCGACGGTCGTGGTATGTATTCCCAAAAATCGCACGAAATGTCATCAAGTTTGGACGACTTTTGCGGTATATTATATACATTAGATATACTTTTCTTGGTTAAATTCTAGCAACTTAAGCTTTTGCACAAAAGTTACATCATTAACAAAATAGCTCCGGAAAATACTTGAAATACCGATTAGCTAGGAATAACTCCAACATCTCTCAAATGAACTTTAATAAGCTTTGTTGCAAGGGAGAGTTTTTCAACATCGTATGTTTCAATATTACTCCGTTTGAAAACTACTTCGCGAAATAACCAGATTCCACTACTCGGGTCAGAACGTGACGTCATAAATTGAAAGTTATCTGAAATTCACAAACACTGCGACACAATTGAGAGATTCTAAATAGTTCCTAGAAATTACACAGTTTGGTATTTTTCACGAGCCTTAACCATGGGGGATTTAAATATTTAAATTGGTACATCTTGGATATTTTCCACCAGGGCAAGACGAAATATTTTGGTGGTGTTAAATACGCCAATCTGAGAAGAATTGTGTTTAAAAATATATGGAGATCTGTTTTACTGGCAATGCAGAAATTCCAAAGAATCACCAAAGAGTAGAAAGGCACCATTGGTTTAAAACACATATGGCAGCGTTCGGCCCGCGGACCGGATGTGGACCGCCAAGGCTTTTGCTCCGGACCGCGTAACATATAAAAACCCCTTATAAAACCCATATAAACCATTTAAAATTCCAATTTACGGCCCATGACTTTGCTTCCATGCTGCAGTTCTAACTCTTCTAATATCCTAGTGTTTGGCCCGTATCTTTTCAAAGGTTGTCCATACCTGGTTTAAAATATCTAATCTGTTTCTTTAATTTGAACATTAAAGAGGGAGAAACGAATATAGATAGTATTCATATAAGTAATAGATAGTAGGTTAACATGTATTAAAGCAGAGTATACCACGTTAATAAATATTTCGTATAATTAAAAGTGTTCTATTCATCATTTTTAAACGGTCATCTTACAACTAACTAAAGTATAATCCTACGTTTTGCTAATATATCCAGCCGTAGTTTCAACAAAGGACTATCTGAACTTTTTGAGATTTTGTTTTCCTAGGTAGTATGGATTATATTTTAGTAAAATGTTCGTTTCCTACCGTGCGAAGAACGGGTTCACACCTAGTATATATATATGCATATTAAAAATTCCCTTAAAATTAATATATAATTAGAAAATACTATTTAATTAAATGAAAATAAAATTTAATTAAAATTTAATATTTAATTTAATTATAATTTTCCTTAAAAATTTAATAATCAGGATTTTTAACTTCATTTTTTAAATTACGTTCAGTCTCCATTATGAAAAGCAAAATTATTTTATTTAAAGAGAAATTATTTAATCATGTCTGAAAGGGTTCATTAAATATTTTAACAAGAATTATTTATCTTAACAGAATTAAAATTTAGCTATAAACAATAAGCCTCTCTATAACTAAGTGTCGTAAATTCGGTTTTTGAATTTATTTATCAGGAAGGGAAAATTCCTTACTAAAGTGAAACTTTGATTATTCATCGAGAAAAAAAAATATTATTAATTTTTAGGAAGAGTCTCAATTTTTCAATATTGATTCAACCATGAGAATGAATAATGTCTTCAAGCACTATCCGTATCCATTTGCATAATTAGAGACTCTCTACAGCAGTAACTCTGAAAACTAATTCAATCTTCAGGCCTTTACGGAGGAGCGTACGTGTTTCCCTCCTTTTCAAAAGCAGTTTAAACAGGCAACTTTAAAAATAATAAGTTTCTTTATGAGAAAACCATAATCACCACTGTCTTCTGTGTGCGAGGGGATCATGAGGTAACCAATACAAACCATTATTTTTTATTTGTCCAATCGATTTCTCGAGATTTGTCTACTCTCGAAAAGAAACTTCGTTGCTATGTCGTATAAATCCATGAAGTCGCAAATGAATGCTACTAGGGTTACTTATTTAATCACAAACCCGCACCCATAGGCATCACCAAATATTCAGGTGGTTAAAAAAATAAGGAAACAAGACCTCTCACGTGTTGCCCATACTCCTAGAGAAAATGAAATTCCACATTCTAGGAAGAAACACACGATCCCATCTGTCATATTCTACTAGATGCCTACTAGATGTCAGGTGGTTGGTTGCAGCGCTTGAGGAACGTAAGGAAACAGCCTTTCTACATCCCAGATCTCACACGCAATGACTTCCCTCTCTTCGGGCCGTTGAAGAGGTAAGTCGCTATTTCCAAACCGATGCCGCAGCTTAGGGCACCGTTGTCAAGCGGCTCAGAGACCAGGGCTCTGATTTCTTCACAGTTTTGATAGATTGGTATGGAAATGAAACCAATGTATTGCCCATGGAAGTTGTGTTAAAAAATAATCTCAAGTATCAGTTGGATTTCATCAATAAACCTTTTGGTTAAAGGATATGTTACTTTACTTTTTAAGCCCCCCTCGGGGATTGGGTTAAAGATATGTTTTCTTCTACAGATCTTTATTAAGAAAGGTTAAAATGAATTAAATTGAAAAAAGAAGAATGTTTACCTGTTGGGCACCAGAGAAACAGGAAGAACTTCACGAAAAAAAACATTTTCACTCTGGATTGGAGAAAAATATTCACCATAGTACACAGATATTTCAAATGATATATCTGCAATTTATTTATTTGAACTAAAAGAGAGTGCCGTAGGATAAAGCCATATCGTGATTATTGTAAGATTTATACCATGCCTTAAATATGAAATGTTACAACTGATCCGTGTTGCTTTTCAATCAGTCTCCCCTACATCGTAGTACTTGTCTTTACTGCCATAAAGGATCATTGCAACAAATTTGTATCGTTTAAGTGTCTGTTTACACTTGTATTTATTCTTGACAGACGATCTCTTCTTTTTTTTTAATTGAACGCCTGGCGAAGAAGTTCAAAAGTTGTTTATTGCCTTTTTGCCTTTTACTCCCTGTCAGTTTAATGCGATGATGGTCATGTATGCTACTTTATGGCGTTTGGCAGCCTATGAGCTACAAAAGCGTTTTCGCGAATTCTTCCATGCTGACATTTACAAAGAGCATTCATAATATTTTTTATGTGTTGAAAAAATGTGATTATGTGTATTGTTTTCTTCCCATGGCATTCGCATTTAGTTTAATAACTGACATAAATGCAAAATATGTTATAATGTGACAGTTTTGCCTCCACCCCCCCAAAAAAATCAATCAATAAATAAATGGATCTTTGCACAAAGCTGATTGTTTCAATGGGCTTAAGCTTATTGGTTTAATGATATCGAAAACTGTATTTAAAATGTTTAAAAATTAAAAAAATTAAACCAGAAAGAGGTTGATTTAAAAAATAAATTAAATGAAAATACAATAAAAAGTAAATAAATCAGAGAAATTTTTAAAAAATGCCTAATTTTTTTTTATTTTTTTTTCTGTACATCTACGGGAAAATGTTGAACCGATTGAATAACAGCATAGGAAATACTCTCTGAAATTGCAAAGAAATAAAAAAGAAGAATAAGAATTGTTTTTATAAAAGTTTCTAAGCTCATATAAGATTAAAAATCTTTGTATATTTAGCATAATTCCACATCGATCGATAAAACGCTATGAAATAAACTTCAAAGTTGAAAAATACGAAACTTCGATAAATACTGAAAAACGATTGTAAGTTTTTTTTTCTTTGTTTTAATGAATGAATATGCAACATATGATAATAATATAATAGTGCACATACACTTTATATTTAAATTGGAAATTGAGAAAACACTAAATTTTTTGAAAAAAAGGGCCAAAAAGAAGTTACAATTAAAACTAAAAAATTTCAAGCCGATTGGTCTTATGGAGTGGTAGAAAGATACTTTGGTAACTTAAAATTTCAAAATTCTTTAAAAATCGGCAGTATGTGGAATTTTAAAAATTTTAAAGACGCTAAAGCATTGCAAAGTAAATCTGGGACATTTGTCACCATGACGTCTTTTTCATTCTTTGCAAATTTGTGCATTAGTATAATCATTTCCCATTAAGGTTGCCTCCAGAACAGTTCTCCATGTATTCTCATGCATAACTCTTTACCAGATTATCGTATTTATCACCGTGTGCGCAAATATCTAAGCCGTACCCCGTGAACAAATTTCAAATCCGTCTGTCCCACGATGTGGATTTGTATAAAGGGCAGTCAAGTAAATAAACAGACTTTAAAGTTTATATGTTACACTTCTATCTCTCTCTCTCTTGAGACCGGAACAAAGAAAAGACACAAATCAATAATCTTCCTCTTTTTCCACAAGATAAATTTCATCTAAACAAAAGACTATTGCATTCCAAATAAACTGATCTTTAAATTTTAACGTACAATTATGGATTCTTCGTCAAATATTCCGCGGTTCAACGAAATGGTTTTATCGATAACAAATACTAGTTCAAAGGTTACATTCTTCACCCTTTATGCACTCAATAACGAGAGAGCTAAATTGAATAGAATAAATGAGAGGATGATTTCTTAAGCCTCACTCCACTCCAATTTTATGAACAATAAATAACTTTATAAGACAGCCAAAACAGTTACAAACTGACAAATTTTATTACTGCTCTTTAAAGTTTTGTACAATGATTGTTTTTTATTTTGCAGCTGTCTTTAACTTTACAATTTTGGAGGCCTTTTTTTTTAAAACAACAAAAGCAACAATTGAACACAGTTGAAATATGTTTATGATTTCACTCAAAATAACTCGAATACATGAGTCTCTATGGGCAGTTATGTTTTATAGCGTATTTTGCCGAAATTATGGGTTGAATTTATTTTATTATATTGTGTATTTTGTTTAAGGCAAGGAGTGTCCGCACAAGGGCGGAGTGCCTTCGTTGGAAGAAGTTTTAAGTTGTTCTAATGCGTATTCACGTAACATTTGGAGAAAGCCGCCCAAAATTCCAGTCCACTAAATCGACAGCCCTACGGTAAACCAAAACACAGGACCTTCACGCTTCATCCATCTACCAAATTGCGTGGCATATTCACTCGGTCACGGTGGGGATCGTACGTTGCTAATAGTACTTTGATATTAACCCTTTAACGCGCAGTGTTCCCGCTCTGGGAACACCAAACTCTGACGTCTTGACTGTTGCCAGTCACGTAGAATAGATTTGATTTGTATAAAAATAGTTGCGGGTGACATAGCTCCACGAGAATCCTTTAACTTTTTAGCACCTCATTTCCCGTAAAAAATTGTCACGATTATTTTTAACAGCGCTGACATCTACTGAAAAATGGAAGAATGCGAGAACAGCTGGATAGATTGCCCAATGCTGAAAAAGGGCAGCCGTTTCCATCGCTCGACTTAACTACCAGCAAGATGGCGGACGATGGAAGCGTTCATCGCGTGCCACAGATCTAGAGACCCTTTTTTGACGCAGCTGGCTGTAGAAAGGGTTGCGCCCCAAAGCTTTAAACTACTGTGTTTATAACTGGGAATTTTTCATCATTGCATCTACTAAACATGCAATTAAAAGATGCCTGCACTGTTCAATACTGCACTAATTAAACTTTTCACTTACAGCTTCTTCTCCCCCCCCCTTTTTTTTGGAACAAACATTCAAGAAAAAGTAAATTTGTCCGATAAATGGGGGAACATTCATTATCGGACTCTTCTCTAACAAGACCTGCAATTTCCTTTTTGCACTTCAACATCACAACATATTTGTCCAGAAAATTAAATGATCATTTTCTTCAATTTCCCCTTGTTCTGTAAATAGCTACTTTTTTCCCCCGTACATCTTTCGACCCATTAGGTTTCAAAAATTTTTAAGCCTCCGTTAACTGCAACCATTTATAAAAAAAAGCAACAACGCCCATTTCAGAACGTTACGTAGCTACTTGTGTCATCATCGTCATAAATGATCATTATACGCTGTCAAGAAGTGAAGTTAGTATTGCTCACATTTCTGTTTTCTTGCTTGTACTTACTCTTGGATGAACATTTTTGTTGTTGTTGTTCTTATACTTTTTAACAACACCTTCCGACAAAGTTCAAATTGCTTATGACTTTCCTTTTTTTTCTTACCCGTGTTAGAACACGACTGAAAAGCATAAAGTGTTATGACTGTCATAAATAACACTTTATGCTACTGCAAGTCTGTTGGTTGTAAAAATCGGTTTTGTGGGCAGTGTTTGCCAAACAGAAGTACGCAATTAAGATTTTTTTAAAGATATATCTGATTAATCTGGCAATAAATGTTTAGATTTTTTTTTTGCTGATTTCAAAAAGAGAAATAAAAGGAGGCGGTACTATGTTCACCGTGTTTGCATTTTTTATGCATCTACAGTGATAATTTTTTACTAAGTGGACCGATTTTCATGTTTCTTCTTTTATTGGAAAGAGGATAGCATTGAGGTGGCTCCATATTAATTTGGGTCACGTTCTGGTGGTATTAACTTAGAGAAAATAGGAAAAAATATATGTTTTAAACAATTGCCTTAGCAATCCTTTAGGTCATGATTTGTTGATAAGTAATATGACATAATAAATAGTAAATGATAGTTGGTAAGTAATATGGTACAAGGGTAAATGATAGTTGGTAATTAATATGGTATAATGGTAAGTGATAGTTGGTTAGTAATATGCAAGTAAACTGTCAAAAGTTACCAAGGTTGGACACTCTTGTTGTTTCATCGCCAAGTTGGTGCCAAAAAGTAAGTTCTCAAAACTTACACCAGCGCGGTGATATCTTCTATATTTAGCGAGAAACTATCACACCCTGCTATTATACGATGGAAATAATTTTCCACTTTGGTGAAGTAATTTAAAATCAATTTTCTTTTCTTTTTTGAAGTCATACTTGTTTATGGTTTGATTCAGTGTATAGAATGTCCCAAATACACCGACCTCTGATTTTATTCTTTAAATAACATCACAGGAGTATTTTCTTTTGAGAGTAGTGGCAGCCCACTTTTGACTGTATTTGTATTTGAGTAGTTCTAAAAATATGAATTTAACTGAACATTAATAAAATTGAATTTTCTGCCTCGATTTTCTCAGTGTAAGTATGACTTTCAGTAATCCGAATTAGTGTCAGTCCAGATCAACTCGGATTATTGGGATTCGATCGCATTTAACAAAGTGATTTCAGTTATAAAAAACTTGCTAAAAATATCTCACAAGTACTAACCTGCTGTGTCGTGTTTACTTACAGGCCTCTTCCAGACAGTTAGCCTTGTTCTTTACCCCCTTGTGCTGGACACCCACGTGGGCCGCCTCCACTGCGGAGAACAGGCTCGGGCCTACGTTCCAGACCAGTGCAGAGTCGGCTGGGCCTATGTCGCCGCGACGTCGGGGACCCTCCTGACCTTCTACTGCCCGTTCCTAGCCTACTTCAGTACTTACAGAGACTTCAGACGGACTAACTGCCTAGAGAAGAACTTGGTGTAGTCAGAACCTCCAACGGACAACATACAGTGGTGACAAAAAGTTCTGAACATAATCTTTTTTTTTTCGGGGGAGGGCGGCCCGAGACGGTAAGCAAGTTAAACGTCGCATCGGGGTGCCATCTTTGAAGGGACGGAATTTCGAACTCAAGAACTGGGAAAATCTTGATCTAGAGCATGTATGGACAACCTTGGTAAAAGTTGCGATCCAAATTTTAGGGTATTAGCGAAGTCGTAGGCCAAACTTCAGGATGTTAGCGAAGTCGCGGGTCGTATAATTGGCATTCATATGGGATTTTGAATGGTTTATATGGGTTTTATACAGAGTTTTGATATGTTCCGCTGACTGGAGGTTGCACATACGTGATCTAGAGCATAAAAGGGAGCGCCATTTTTACGTTTGTAGGGATGCGCCACGCACCCTAGGGCCGCCCCTGGAAATTAGTATACTGTCTTAAGTGAGTTACTATTCTGTTAGTGACACTAATGTATTTTTACATGCTGATTTCAAATATGTTGCTAGTTTTTTACTGTCGCAAGTCTTTGTCGCAGTACATTTGTCTGAACCCGAGAATACGTGGTATGCACAGAATAACATAAGATACGTAGTATAAATTTTTTTATAAATTTAATATGCATTTTGAAGGGGACGTTTGATGTGAATTTCGAAAATTATGTGGTTGTTACTTTTTTTAACTCTAAAATTTTATGGGCCAGCTTTTTGCTTTAATAACGGCTCTACATCTCTTTGGCATGGAATGCACTTGTTTCACAAGAAGCTCTTTTGTGATAACCTGGTTGAAATAGAAAAACTTCGATTAGGTTAGATTATTGTAATTGACAATAGTTTAGAGTACGATAATATCACAGCGAAAAATTAAATCAAATACTAGGATTAGGTTAAAAAAAAAAAAAGAGTGTGTTCAGAATTTTTCGCCACCAATGTAACTCCTGACTGTGAAATAATCTATTTTTCTTGTATTCGTGAAAGTTGTTTGTGGAAGTGCGACAACTGTGGTGTGTGTGTACTGGAATTGAACGGTAGATCTGTAGATAAAAATTTGTTTTTAAACACTTTGGATTCTTGATATGTGTTTGTGTAACACATTGCAGAAGTTGTGCGTAGCTGTTTAAAGTGCAATTTCAGATTTTTGAAAATTTCGTCAATTTTTTTTTTCTTGACTGAGTTTTCAAGGTTCTGAAGCATTGTATGTAGAATAAAATAAATAAGTACAGTAAAACCTGTTTTAAACTCAGTTTCAAAGGACCAATTTTATTTTTTCATCCGTTATTTGTTGGATAAACTTACGGGTATTGTAAAATGAAAGACGCCTACATTTATGAGAATAGAAAGGGGAGTTTTCATTCAGTCTCCTTCAGCACATTTATTTTGAAAAATAATGAGATTTTACTTAACTAGCTGTAAGCGTCAATTTTATTTCGAAATTTTCCTTAGCTTTATAGATTTTGTGAAGACTTTGTAACCTTTCCTCCAATCTTCTGGTTGATTAATCTATATAATTAATCAAATAAAATTTACAGGAACTACTAGTTAGGAAAAAAATAACTTTTTCTAGAACTAGAATAAAACTTACTAGTTACAGGAAAGGTTATTTTTTAACGCATGATTAAAAAAAAAAAGATTACAATAAATTGCAAGAATATTTCTTGAGACACCAAGTTTAATATGTGTTGTGATTAAAATCAAAATTTGAAGCATTGTAAGTTGTTACTCAGCTTAAGTCTTAGGCATTGAGTTTTCCCAAAACTTGAACAAATTTGAAATGTTGTAAAAATTATAAAAATTTTGGCCGTGCCAAATGACTGCGAAGGTTTCTAATTGTTGGCGATATATTGTAAGATTAGACCAAAAGAACTATTTTGCCTTTTATGCTATCGAAATTGAACGTTACAAAGTGTAATCATAATATAGCAAACTATATGCAACAAAATTCGTGTTTTAAATTTTTAAATGTATCTTGTTCTCTCCCTAAAATGAACGAAAAAATGTAGATCTTGCCGAAACTTTATATCTTGCCTCCTACGTTAGTTCAACACGTAGAGGTGGTAAGACCTCGTATGAAGTGGTGACATTTACATTAACACGTTGTACGCCGGCAACTTTATGCAGAGAGTAATCAGAATTTAGGTTACATCTTCGCTGAAATTGTATGTACACTCACCTCTCCCTAAAAAACCATATAAGTAGAATCTCGCTACAACGAAATCCTCTATAACGATAGTTCTCTCTATTACGATATTTTTTCATAGTCCTGGTCGAATTTCCTTTAGATTAATGTTAAGCAGTTCTCTGTATAACGATATCCACACACATACAACGATGGTAATATTATCTCTTTCATCAAAATAATTCTCTTTATTACGATAGTTTTTTATACGATGTATGCGATAAACTAATCGCTTCACAAAAAAAGTCTACATAAAATGTACTTGGACCGTTGGACGGTGTTCTCAGGTTATAGCCTCAGTCGAAAACTTCATTAAAGTTTCGGTTTTGCATTGCTGGTGTACAGGGACGTATCCAGAAAAAATTACGGAGGTCCAAACGGTAGAAAAGGCAGATAAAAAAAAAAGACTTCTTCATTAGCATTTTGTTAGCAAAAATAAACATTTCAGGGATGGTCCGGACTCCCTAGACAGCCCCTCCTACATATGTTCTTGCTCTTGTAATTGTGGTAATTAGTATTACGAGAGTGCATTTCTCATATTACATTTTACGGAAAACATTTTGGGATTTTATCTATTGAAACCCTATCGCATGTTTAAATTAAGAATTTTTAAACATTTATCAGCTATGACATGTCTATTATTCTGGACAAAGGGTATTTGACTAAAACTTATGGGTATTGTAAAACTTACTTAAGCATTATTAACATGCTTTTCTCATTCAATTTAATGCATATTATTGTTTGCGAGAGTTCAAGGTGGCTCTGAATGAAAGCAGAGCACTCCTAAGTGACGCCAGACTATAGGAAATAAAAAACAAAATTATTTTCATTAAGTATTGATTCCATCTATAACGGTAATTCTCTTTACAACGATAGATCTCCAAAATATCGTTATAGAGGGATTTCACTGTATAAACATTTTACTCTTGGATATAGATTTCATTTCGAAAGAAGTGTTTTATGGAACAAAGAAGACAAATACGGCACATTCATGGCTTATGATACATTTTCCAAACAGTATTTATTAAGGTAAAGTATAATTAGAATATGCCTGTTGAAGATTGCTAAACACTTTTAGTAGGCAATTTTAATATAAATTTCATTTCTGAAAAATGTTTTATGGAACAAGAAAGACAAACACGACACACGCATGGATTATGGTGCACATCCCAAGCAGTATTTATAAAGGTAAAGTATAATTTGAAGTACTCTTGGTGAAATTGGAGAACAGTTTTAGTTGGCGGTTTTAAAATAGATTTCTATTCAAAAGAAGTGTTTTATGGAACAAAGAACAACAATATGGCACACTCATGAGTAATTATACTCTTTCAAGATTAATGGAATAAGGATGAAAAATAAGAACGACGCATGGATTATGATACGCACTTGAGTGCATATATAAAATCTGAAAGTGTTTCAGATTTTTTTTCATTGCGTTTAGTTCGTTTACTAAGTACTTTAATACATGAATTACAATACAAATATCAATGAAATGCTGAAAAAAATGAAAAATTACTTAGGGAGCGGTATGAGTGGGACAAATATGCAGGGTGCGAACTAAATATTTTCTCCAGGGGGGGACATTTGAAAGAAAACATTCTCCAGGGGGGACACTTGAAAAGGTAAAGGAGAGAAGATGCAAATGCTTCGCTCGCATGATATTACATGACAAATGCAATCGCCGACACGTGTGGAAACTGACTTATATTCAAACAAAAGTCATACATTGTTCTATGGAATCACAGATACACAGGCTATATACAATGTCCCTGTATTGGAAGCCACCCTTGAGGGTTTTTAGCTTAGAAAACAGACGAAATTTTAAGGCAATCGCCTTAGAGCATAGGGCCCGTTCGAGAATTCACCGGTTGGTTATGCAGCGGTGCTACCGGTTGCGGTCATTCTTCTTTTAAGTGACGTCACGGTTGTCAACCGGTTTCGGTCATCCTCACCACATCCAATTCCAAGCCAAGAAAACAAAAATAAACATTGGCAACACTACGCCAATAACCGGAATAACCCACCTCGCTAGCAGGGTCATTCTGGTTGCGCTCTGGTCACGTTGAGCAGACAACCGCTACATGACCGAAGCGTTTTCGAACGCGGTTAATTCCAGAGCTCCGCCCAACGCTCCGCCTTTTCGAACGCTCTGGTCGTGCACCGGTGTTACCGGTGCACAACCGATGAATTCTCGAACGCGCCCATAGTAACAAACGATAACATACTGCTTTCATTTTGACTTCTTGATTTCAATCCCAAGCCTTCCTTCATCAGTTTAACATTTCTTCAGCAGGGGATAAATAGTATCCCTGGCAGGTATCCATTATTTCTCTAGGCAGGGATATTACATTCTTCAGCCGGGGACGATCCCGGCATCCCCCCCCCCCGTCAATTCGCACCCTGCAAATATGTCCCATTGGTATTATTTTCATGGGACACATGAGTCCCAGTGGTACTGAAATAACTGGAAATGCAACGAAAAGCTACTGTATTGCCATCTATTGGGAGAAAATTACACTGAATTGTCCGTTATATCAAGGAATTCCAGTGGAGCAAACATTCACAAAGCATGTTTATCCCATAGGGTCATTTAGAACTATCTGCGGGACATATGTCCCGGTGGTAGCAAAAGGGTTAAAGATAAGTACTAGTTGTAGCTTATTCAAAGTTTTTAAGTCCTAATATCGAAATGTCTATATCTTAAATATCATGTATGCCGAGTACGAAATAAGCCATTTCCATCAATAGTTACATTACATTTTGGACGATCAATATTGAACATTCACTTTTAGAAAACAATGTATTGCTGACTTAAGGATTGTTGCTCGTAAACTAACTGTCTGATGTGCAATTTGATTTGACGCTAAACGCAGTACCCGATAAACGTCCTCTTCAAACAATGGGCGTTTCTGAGACCCGACTACTATAACATTTAATTAAAATAGTGGCTAAAAACTGTGAAAAAATCCAAGAACAATCCTTGTAAATAATGGGGAGCTGAGATGGCCTAGAATTCTAAGGAACGTTATATGAAAAAAATAAGAAACTGTAATAAACAATCGGCGACGGTTGATTGTTCAGCCCTACTAGCAATTTTGCTCGGATTACCGTTGGCCACGTAGCCAGCCGATGATGGCCCGAGCAAAATTGCTAGTAGGGAGTATAGTTCCTGGTATTTTCATGTGAAGTTCCTTGGAATTCTAGTGCCCCTCATTATTTCCGAACAACGTTCCTGGATTTTTTTTTACGGTGAATAAAAACAACCCTGTGACAAGAATAAAAGTATCTTTAGAGGTGTTCTTTTTTTAATTTAACAGAAAGTTGATAAAAAAATAATAAATTGATTTTGGTCATTTAAGAAGAAATAAACCTCTTAGAATAGTTTAAATTTAAGGATTAAGTAACACCAAAATGGTGAAACGGCGTCACTTCTATTACGTTACTCCAACTTGCACCTCTTAAAGGTTTTACTTAATTAGCGTAAGCCTTTTACTTAATTACAGTATAAGTGAGTGAGAAAAAGTGTACTTTCAATCAAATGCAGGCTGTTCCAAAACTCATGGGCAAAATTTAAAGGGGTTGTACTGTGACCCAAGATGGTTCAGAATCACATAGCAAAATGGGGTCGGAAACGTTCTCCTCATCTACCTGTTAATAAACATTTTGGAATAATAGTGAACTTTCTGATTATGGTGCATCAAAAACAAATGGATCTTTCAGAAAAAGCACTTGATTAAAATTGATTAGTAAGAGGATTGATTACTAAAGTAGGGATTATACAATGATTACAAGATTGATTGATTACACAATGATTGCAAGACTGATTATTAAAGTTATTATTAACAGGTAAATGAAAACAACGTTTCCGACTCCACACCTCTGTGATTCTAAACCGTCTTTTTTTCCTCTAGCACCTCTTACATTTTTTCCCATGAGTTTCAAACACCTTGTATACTTATTTAATTCTAAGTAGACTTCACAGCAAGGAATAAGGAAAATATTAATGTAAGAATACGTTACTCCATTAACGGTTCTATGTAAGGAAAAAAATATTTTTCAACATATTTGTAAGCTATGAGGTTACTTAAAAACACGTTTTCCCAGCATTTAACAGGAACCAGACCACATGCAAACACGTGAAAAGTATTTAAAAAAAATCAGGGAAAATATTGGGATGCCATTCAGCTGAAAGAAATTTTGATATTCGATTCCTTTTGGTAAAAATTAACCCATTAACGCCCAGCGATCTATTTTTAGACTGTCGCGAAATTTGTAAGTCACTCAAAAGTTCAGGCATTAGTTTATTTTCCTAGTTTAATTTCTTGAATAATACATCTGATTTCCACAAAATACTCAGCAATAACAAGTTTAAAGGAGAATATTTACCTGTCTTATTCATATTTTTAGAAAAAGAATCAACACAAGTTGGAGAATGTGCTAAAAAATGTTGGGGGCTAATGTGTTAACTAAAAACTGAAAAAAAAGCCTCATGGTTGCCATTTTTGGCAATTTTCAGATACATAAAATAATTTAGATTGTCAAATCTAATCTAAGAAATGGATAGAAATGCCATTTGTAAAAGTAATAGAATAATTTTCAATCTCCGTTTTTAATGAAAATACATTCATGAGAGAACGGAACGGGAATTAATTGTTTTAAGTAAAACATTAAGGATTTATTGCAACAAAGCATGCCTAATTTAGAATTTAACTAAAGGAAAAAGTCGCTGGTTCGGAAAGTTTATCGATTTTGAGCAAGTAAAATATTGCTGAGCAGTGCCGGACTGGGCCATCGGGCGGTCGGGCGATGGGCTGGTGGTCGAATGGGCCGGTGCTCTATAGAAGCAGAGGCCTAAACCGCATTTCGCAACGCAACATTTGAAAGGTGGGGACTATGATGTTTTATGCTGATAATGGCTCGGTATCTAAATAGATAAAGATTAAATTTCAATGAGCTTTATAAAACATTTTAAACACACATTGGGACAACAGGGTACAATACAAAAGCAGGGTACAATACAAAAGCAAAAAAACTAGCACCGGCGGGAAACGGAAGCTCGGGGCCGACGTGACGATCCCCACTTCCTTAGAATAGAGAATTGAAAAAGCCTGACGTATCTAAAAATTGTAAACATTACTGTCTATGCACCTTTATATACACTTAGGTCATAATGACTCAAAAACTATCTTAAAAGTACCTGTCAGGGTAAGAAAATGTGTTAAAAAAAAAGAACATTAGTAGGGGGTGTTTGCCTGCGGGCGAAACCAATATAATACCTACCCCCCAAACCTTGCTAACAATCCCTCAACCCTCCATTGTTGCACCAGAACGCCAGACGCTGGCCCTGGCCCCCCTGCGTCTTTTGTTGGTGGGATCGGACCACTGTGAAGGACGCTTGCGGTAGATATGGGTGCACGAACGCATCTTGCATGAGCGGAGTAGAGATAGGGGACCGAACTGACCCCACCTGAGACTGTAGCTGAGTTTTTTGTAATTAAAAACTAAGTGTCGGTAAGTACTGATCTTTAGTTAATAAGTCTTGCGATAACTTCAACAAAAGAGACTGCTGATTATTACACACACACACACACACACACATATATATATAGTGTGTGTGTGTGTAATAAGCACAGAAATTTAAATATATGTAATAAGTACAGAAATTTACTCGGGATCATTAACCCTTTTACGCGCAGTGAACCAACCCTCCATGCGTTCTTCATTTTAGAAGGCATCTGGAAGGTCATGTTCTAACTAATATGCTGGAGCCTCGCACGATAAAATCTACAATTTATAGCTTCGATATTAATTAAGAAGTAATTCAGATAGCTTTTTTTTGTATTTATATTAAAAAAATTTGGCGTTTACAAGAATTAGTCACTGAAAAAAAACTCCGTTAATAAGTACTCTAAGTCATTTATGATACCAATTACAGGCTAATGTAAGATTTATAGAATGTTTAGTTTACAAGCCTCATGATTTAAAAAAAAGGCCTTTTTATCAATGTAAGAAACATTTTTCATACCATAACATGTTTAAAGATATTCACAAGCGATTATACAGAGAATTAAATTATTATAATGATAGAAAAAATATACTTTTAGCCGTTTTTTTTTTTTCAAAGGGCGGGCATTTGCTCATTAAGCATTCGCCACTACTAAGTTCCAAATTACTGCCCATTTTATTATGGGAGCACTCAATGGGCGGCCAGCGTTACCGCCTATGAAGGCATTGATATCTTAACACCCATGCCAGGATTCGAACCCGGACCCAAGGCGTGATAGAATGGTTCTTTAGTCATTACACCATCTGTGCGATTTTAGCCATATTTTTAAATATTATATATCACACATGTATTACACGGTAGATAAATATGACGTATCATTATCGAATAATGTGTTTTTTATCGAAGAATATAAATGTACCGTAATGTTCCTCCTTCGCTTGAACTCATAAAAGAAATCCCAAAAATAAGGTTTCCCCATATAAGTCTTAAATCTTACGAAATGTCAATATTTATTGCCTTAAGCACGTGTAGGAGGAGGAATGAAAAGGTGTCTTACATTGTTACTGGCCACGTTGATATAGTAACAAGCTGTTTCTTTTATTCTTGGAAGTATAATGAGTGGAAGTTGAAGTATTGCGATCGTTTCGACTTACTTTAGTGGATTTCTTTGAAAACGATTTCACATTATAGCTTCAAATGCTTTATATATATTTTTTTTTTATTAAAAGGGAGTTTTCAGTCCAGTATTTGGAAGATTGAGGAACGCCTGTAAAAATATATTTCAGTTTGATCGTATTCTTTCTGTAAGTTAGGGTTTATTCCTATTTTTAGATTTATATTCACAATAACGAATCTTCAGTAACTACGTATCAGCAAACGTAGTGGATAGTTTCAAAGGTTAAATATTAAAGTTTGAAATATTTTGCGTTGTATAACACACACACACACACACACACAGATATACATATATTTATAAAGCACAAACTGTTACATACTTCAGCTTTATTTAAAAAGACAATGAGGTGTATATCTAATTTTGATATTAGAAAGTAAGTGGCTACATTGAGGTACGTAATACAGAAGTGTAATTTTCCTTTAAATTAAGAAATGGGTTAATTTGTTAATTTCAGCATTTGAAGAAAAGTTAATACATTCAGTACTAGCTTAAAAACAACCGTCTATTTTAATTATAATGCAAAATAAGAAACTGCCACTGATGCAATTCTTAACTTACGCTGAAAAGGTAACCGACACTGATCAAAAGAAATTTTTAATTCGAAGATTTAGAAAAGCTCCCAGGTACCAGGTATGTATGTAATACATACTTATTAATCATTTTATAGGATTGCAGTTGCAATGCATCTGAGTTAATTGATTTCACCTATGTGTGTATGACTTTTCGAATCTACTGCGAGGTTTGTTTAAAGATGGAGGGACTGACAACTGCCACGCACTGCACTCAAAAACAACTACTTTTGAAAACCACTGCACAAAGTCGGAGGTAAAAACAAGTAAAATTAAAAAGTTTGTATGAAATGAAGAAAAGTGCAAAAATAAACTCTTTCTGTATATTTCAAAAAGCGTAAAAGTTCTTTCCTTCATCAGTAGAAGGGCTTTAGTCAATTCAAACGTAAAAAAGACGCTTTTGCTCATCTATGTATTTGTGGCTTGTCCTCTGATGTAAGAATGGGTCTACTGCTTTTTCCCAGGAAATACTCTTGTTGTAGCTCCAAAGGCAGTGGGATTTTACATTCTGCTGTACTTCCCTTCTCGCTGCCTTCTTCCCAGGAGGGAGCACGGGCAGCACTAAGGGCAGCAAGAAAGGTTATGGCAGAGCAAGACGAGTGAGGTGTTTACATTCTTGTTACTTCCATTTCTACTGTTCATTGCCGTGGAAGTGTCCTGAGTGTAAACGAGACATATGACATTCGAAGGGAAAATTCCCCCCCTTCCCTGAAAGAAAATCCTAGCTACGCCACTGTATATTAAGGATGCATAGACTTATTAAAGATGATAGACTTAAGATACATCGAGGATGTAAAAAGAGGGAGCTGAAAAGTTTTGTTAGACCCCGTATGTACTGAGTCGAAGTGTCTACATTGAAATTATTTACTATTCAACATATGACGACAAAATGAAAAGACTATCTATAAATGAGCCTATTCTCAGCGGTAAACTATTAACCAAACAAATAAGGAAAAAAGATGCACTATCTATGTCGGTGCGTAAAAAAATTAACAAAAAAATCCCTTAAAGAAATGGAAAATACACGTGAAATATAATACACACATACCTTTTGATAAGGAGCAATGCTATTTTTATTATCACTTGAAACTCTTAACTTTGGAAGCTTTATAGCATCAATTGCAGAGGGTTTGCACTGCTCATGCATTTACTCACATGCTTCTTTTTGAGGAGGATAAAATGTTGAAGGAATCAAATCTAATTTAGGCGAAACTTACACCTCGGGCGAGAGTAAGGCCTTAAATAGGAAAAAATTGCGGAGGTGGAAGGGGGGGGGGGTCGCAAATTTCAATGTCGTAGTCTTTTCAATACACTCTACAGATAGGAAAAAAATATGCTTGGAAATTTCGGAGGGGGGAGGGGTTCTCAAATTTCCATGTCTTTCAATACATTTCTATAAATAGAAAAAGTCGCTTTGGGGGATGTTTTACAATATTTTCAGTGGCATATTTCGATCCGAAAACAGCTTTTATTCGTAACCCATTCCTAAAACATAAAGCTGATGTAAAGTTGTTGCAGATGTGAACAAAAAATACATTTCTAGAAGTTATACATTTTATTATCATGGAATAATGTAACACTAAATTAAGTTAACAATCCAAGGACTATAATGGCTACTTCTTGCAGAAATACATAAAAATAACTTTCTAAAATAATGTTTCTGGATACACGTCCTAAGAAATATCAATATTTATTGCCTTGAAGGGATGAAACAGGCTACATTGTTGTTATGCACGTTGATATAGTAACAGGACATTTCTTTATTTTTTTAAAAAGAGTAAGTGCTATTTGATGGCATTAGATCAATTTGGATACGTTTAGTAGACGCATTAAATATATATATATATATATGTTGATGTTACGACACTCTGCATATTATTATAGATATCTATATCTATCTATCTATCTATCCATATGTATATATATACATTTTTTGCGGTATTCTCAGAGCAATATAAAAAGTGTTGGATATTAAAGTAATTGAGGATAAACGGCCTTTCAAGTAGATCACATTTCCCCATATTATCCTTAGATTGGTTTTTGTGTCAATTACAATATGTGCTTTGTAGATACTGAAAACTTTTTCTTAATTCCTCCAATATGGACACCCGCTCGCAAATTCAATTGCTCTTAACCAAACTTGTTTCTGAAAAATGAATTCTCACTTTATCAAGATATTCACTCTCGTCCGGCATTGGCCCAATCAGTTAAACTCATTTTCCATCTTAATGCCAAAAGTGAAGCAGTGAAGACAGGAGCGTAGCCAGGGGGTGTTAGGGGGCGTCATAATCCCCCCACCCCATGAGAAATTTTTGCCATACAAAATGTATATTCTCTGCATTATCACACACACGTATACATATATATGAGTTGTAGTCGTCGTGACCCTCCCCCCATGAAAAATTTCTGGCTACGCCCCTGAGTGAAGACCTTACCCAATCAGCAAGAAATCCCCGGCCTCATCTCGGCAATGGCCGAGATGAGGCCGGGGATTCCGGTCGGGTGACGGTCCCCAATTGGGGTCCCTTCACGCGACCCCAATGGGCGTGAATTGGGGTCCCTTCACGCGACCCCAATTTCACCCTTCCGACCTCGGCGCAGGACTTCCGTTGAAGGTTGGGGATGTCCGGTCGGGTGACGGTCCCTGGACTGTCTGCTCCGGAGGGATTCTGTGCGCCTCCGGACGATTTCCCGAGTATTCCCCGACAATTTCCTCTCTTATCCTGAGTCAGTCGAGATTATATGTATTGCTTCAGGGACGTTTTTAAGGAGCTATACTATATAAATTTTCCACTTCAAACTGATGTAGAAAGTTGTTTTTAATTCGTATAATTAATTTCTAAAACTTCAAATAAAGATGTTAATTAACAGTTATAGTTTCAACATATAGTAACTTTTAACACCTATTAAAATCTAATGTAGTATGCTAAATTTCACAATTTAACTAATGTAATTTTTATTCGCCTTTCATTTTTATAGAATTTAAGAGATATCTAGCTCTCTTAAATATTTTCTTATTAAATAAGAAATAAATATCTAATATTTAGTAATGAATCTAGTGTAATAGTATTTTAGAAATCAGATGAGTAAATTATTTCTGTGTTAAAACATTAAAACTTGTGCTGAACATAAGTAAATCATTATGCATATATTTAATTACATAATTAAATATAGTGTCACATAAATTAAAAATATATATTGTGATATTTTGTGCATTTACAAGAGAAAATTCTTCTTGGATAAATTCAAAATGCCCCAGTTTATTTCAAGAAAATTCAGCGATTACATAATTAAATTTATAATGAGACATATTAAATGCAATTCAAAGAAACACGGGTTTCTATGGTAAGTATTTGTGCTAACTATACAGAGTTATATAAGTACTTTTAAAATGCTCAAATGCTAGTTAAAGAATGAAGAAATGAAACTAGTTAATTTGCAACGCTCACGTTTAATTTCAATACTATAAAAAGGAAAAGGTTTTCGAAAATATGTAATAGAAAAAATATTTTCAGTATTTTATTAATTTTTTAAAATATTCGATGTTTTATTCTTTTAAAAAAGGCTGCAAAGTCGCTGTAAATCATAAATTGCTTACTTCAGATCCAATTATATTATGCATGCAATTTCATTTTCTGTTCTGTACAAATTTCAACAAGTAACAAAAATGCATTTGTTTTAAGTAAACAAACGCAGAAATAATTTACTAACCTTTTTAAATTGAGTGTATTTTTTGTTGGTATGCTACCTTGTGTAAGCTGTTAAACTTTTAAATATGCCATCCAACATTTTGCCTCGCAACACTGCACTGTGTCAAGAGAAGCTACAAAATGCTCCCGAAAAAAATACTGCCAAGCAGAATGAAAAAGGGGTTTCTTATTGGATGGAAGATAAAAGAGATAGCAGCTCGGAATTATTCTAATCGACGTGAGGGGAGAGGGGTAGAGATGTTGTACTAGGAAGCATCATCTCCTTTCGTTCCCCTTCCGCACAGACAGCGCCATCTCTGAATAGTCTTTTCGAAGTCCAATTTCGACCTCGGTTCGACAGACCAAAAATACCTGAGACCGAAGAGTATATGAAGGAAGTTGGTTGAGTTTTCTTCCGAGGTCAGGGAGCTGCAGAATGACTTACACGTCGGCGGTACAGTTTCAGAGGACGTTAAATGGACGTCGAACAAAAATTCCTGCGTACGAGCAGATGAAATAGACAGTCGGTCAACTTTTTACGGAACTCTTTTGCTGCCTGGCTGATCAGCACTTGGGAGGATGACAGCTTTCCTCGACTGGATTGCTGCCGGACCGAGTACACTAATTGGAGCTCGTGCACTTAATCCTCTAACGCGCAACTACTTCCCAATGCCAAAACGGTGCAGCCGTTGCCATCACTCGATTTAACTGCCAACAACATGGCGGTCGATGGAATCGCCCATCTCCTGCCACAAAGCTGTGTCAAAAATTGTCCTTCAGCTCTGTGCTCCGGAGCCGACAGCCAAAGGCTGTTTTCAACTTACGAATCCCCGACGAGGAGAAACCAATCATAGTGGGGGGGTAACGTTGGGATGCCCACTAAGTGTTGACCTGGTTTTTGTGAAGAGAAAAAAAATCTGATGTGGACACCACATGACTTCCTTGCACGTCTATTAAATCAAAAATATTTTCCGCGTACTTCATCTAAACTTATTTTGCTTGAAAGAGATAAAATACTGCAGTAATACTAAGGTTTAGCGATTTCCAGCCACATATTTCCGATATCGCCAAGCTGGGTTCAATTTGTAAGATTTGTTTTTGGCAATTAATTGGGCGATATTTCGCCAACAGGCGACAAGATTGAGATAATTTGCGAAATTTTGGGGATAACCAAAGTAGTAATTGACCACAGACTCTCAATGATTTGAATGTATTCATACACCTTAAAGTATTTAAAGTCATTTGGGTGACCCTGTAAATAAATTACCCAGTCGACTTCAATCATAAAAAAGATGCATAGTTAGATATAACAATAGTTCTAAATAGAAAATTTCAACATTCTACGGTTAAAAGTTTTAGAGTTATGCGAAATGAGAAATTATTTTTGGCGTTAAATTTGAGGATATTTCAACAAACTTCGCTAAGGTCGATGACAAATGCCGAGATTTTGGGCATGGACCAAACAATGACTGATTGCAGACATAATGTCCATAGACATTAATGTATTGAAATTCTTTTCGGTGGTCCTGTAAATGAACTTTCCAGTAGATTGGAACCAAAAATCGAGGTGCACAGCTAGATGTTACAACAGTCTTATATATAAAATTTCAATATTCTACCAACTAATACAGGTTGGTCCAAAAACATGATATAAAGTATTTTAAGTTCCTGATTTCAAATGTATTGATATAAGCATAATTCTTCCATATTGTAATACATCATATATTGACATTTTGGGTGAATGCTTGATTTCCGGAAAAAAGAATAAGCAATATGGAATCATTGACCTTGGAAGAAGGATTATTTATCGAAAGAAAATATTATGAGTATAACAGATGTAATGTTACTGTTCGACGGGCATGTCATTCAGAGTTCGGAAAGAAACAAACACTTAATGAAGTGGGGATCGCGTGGTAAGTCACAACACTCGTGGTAAGTTGCCGTGTGTTTGAAGTCATCAGATGGCGGATATTCTGGGCATAATCTCACGCTGATTTTCATTGTTTACACGTTGATGGCCAGGTTTGATGGCCAATCTACGGGGAGTGTTTGAGATGCAAGAAGCAAGACGTCGGGACGAAAATGTACAGTTGTTACAGATGAAAACAGGAAGCGTGCACGCGCATTCCTTAAGGATCAGCTAACCACTTCCACTCTACAGGCACCCCAACAATTCAGCATGTCCAAAACATCATTACAAAGGCTCACGAGAGCAATGTGATTTGCCCATACAAGATCTAAAGTGCCAGACATACATGGAGGAGGTGGGGGCACTGTACGGCGGAGAGATTTCGCAAACCACATGATCGAGGAACTTGGAAATAGTTCCATCACTGAACACAAGGTTTGGTTCAGTGATGAGGCCCATTTTCAGGTGAATGATTACGTGAACAAACAGAACTGGTGCCAATGGGGTAGGAAAAATCCTCATCTCAGTGTTGTCTCGTCACTGCATCCACGAAGGGTCATGGTGTGGGTGTGCCTTATCGTCGAAGAGTTTAATTGATCCAATATTCATTGACGGTATGGTCACAGGAGTGAAATATCGAAAGTTGCTAGAACGTCACTTGGGCCCTGAAGCGGGCCGTCTCAACATGATACGCTGATACTGGTTCATGCAGGATGTGGCTCATCCCCCTGGAAATGCTGACGTCTTCACGTGGCTTGAAACGACGTTTGGTGAGTGTTTAATTGCATTGGAGCAGAGAAATTCACGGGGCAAGGGATAGAGTAGACCCTAGACAATCCGGACCTAATTCCACGCGTCTTCTTCTTATGGGTTACATCGGGGCCACGCGAGATCAAGCAAGTTTCCTTTACCTGGCCGTAATACTAGTTCGGAAGAAGGGCTGTGACATCACAACAGACACCCGGCAGGACTGGAGATAAACCAGTTTCAGGAGAAAGCTTCTCTGCTTTGCTCGTGTGTCTGAATGAATCTACGCTATATAATCTTCAACTAGGTAAACTTGCTATTGCTATCTCGCGTGACCCCGGCGGTTACATCAAGGATAGAATATGAAATCGGCCACCAGAAATGAGATTGATGCAATTCCAACACACTCCAGCGCTTTATGACAGAGTTTTGGAACCGGCTTTATAACACTTTAGTAGGGAACGGTAGACATTTCAAGCATCTTGTATATTAAATTCTATTCATATCTTTATTCAAAAAATAGGTTTTATGTTCTTGCATGTCGTCTTTTTTCCTCAACGATCGCTTAATTTCTATCATGTTTATGGAACCACCTTGTAATTTTTGAGGTATGCGAGTTAAATACTCTTACTTCAAAAGTCACCAAGCTTGGTGACTTTTGGCGTAATTTTTGAGGGAGAACTTGTGACCGTGGTCGGACCATTACCTAACTGTATGGTAGGACGGTACTGTGCTTGAAATGGATGAATGTCTCTAAAACTCCCATTGACCGTAATGTGTTGAAATGTTTTTCAGTGTTCCTGTAAAAGAAATAAAAGTGAAAAGACCCTATTTCCGATGGAGAGATTCATTTTGTAACCCTTAGCAACAGATATCACTTCTGAGTCGTTTGAAATAGCCTAATACCTCTAAAATCCGCTTTAATAAATTTTTGCCCCTAGAGCGTAATGTATTTAGAATCTTTTGGGCGGCCGTATAGATAAACTATCCAGTCGATGGGACCAAAAAAGGAGGTGCACAACTAGTAACACAATCCTATAGATAAAGTTTCAACAGTCTACGACCAATAGTTTTTTAAATATGTGAGTTACATACATACATACGTGCAGAGACATCCGGGAAAAACTGATAAAAATGGACTTGCGGTCGGTCAAAATGGGTCGTACCTGAATTTTTTTGAACTTACGCACACTGTTAAAAATAATCTGAAAATTCAGGGTAATTTTAGACTTAATTTTCAGAAAAATGACTGCTTTTGGTTCTTCCGTTGAGTTGGTAATCTTCCGTTAAAAAAAGAAAAATGATTGTCTTTCAGAAATTTCAGGTAAAAACGGTAAATTTCCCTGTTTGGTTTGGTTTGTAAGTTTTTCAAGTAGTTTTGGGAAATTGATTTTCGTGTGACATTTTAGATGGAAAAAACCATTGACACCAAACGTATTCTCATGAATAATTAAATACTAAACTATAATTAATTACTGTTTTAACAAAGAATTCCCTTTCATAGCCAAGTGTGTTTCTAATCACATTGATAAATCTATGGGACTGGCTAGAAAATAATTTCTGTTTTATTAGTATTGTTGTTGTTGTTATTATTATTACTTCAACCTGGAAACGTAAAATCGAGATGTATATTTTTATGTTTTTAGCAGCCAATGTATATCTTTTCCAATTTCAGTGTTTGTCACCATGTCTGTACACTCTAAAAAATAACGGAACAACTACTGAAAAACTTAAAATTTTACAGAAATTCTCCGTTTATATTTGAATACAGGACAATTTCCGTATATCAAGGGTCAGTGCCTCTCTTCAACAGAATTTCTACTCTAGTATACATGAATAAAATTCCGTAAATATACGGAAATAGTACTGGCGTCTGAGCTGCCAGTACTTTTTAGGTTTTCACGAAAATTATTTTTACAGTGTATAGAAATCTAAACCGATAAGTCAAAAAGCTAGACAGAAAATGTTTTTACTACGTACATGCATTTGTGAAAATTGAAATTAATTTCTTGCAATCTAATAATTTTACTACGTTAATAATAACTGGACAACACTTTGTCAGGAATTTGAAATTGTAAATCATGAAAAAAAAAAGCCTCTCCCCAAGTCCCACAGTGAGACTAAAGTAACCTTGAGCTCACCGTTTGGCCAAACCGGAACCAGTTGCATAGCGCCGAGTGGATAGAGCGGCAGTGACCTTACTCGGTAGGTTGAGGGTTCGATCCTAGCGATGTTTCATTTCGCAGTTTTAGTAAAACTGAAAGTTGCCGTTTAGGAAGCGGAAAAGTAATGAAGAAACGGATATTTTCTGGCAACATTGCTACCAGTCTTTTTATTCGTTAATTTACAGATATATTTTAAACATTGTACATGCGTACGATGGGATGCAACGCAAAAATTCTCAAAAGTAAATTTAGGAATAGTAAAAATCGGTTTTTTCCTGAAAATGGCAACCGACAGTTTTCGCGATCTCATTACTTCCTTATACTTTGTACAAGGAAGTAATAAAGGTATCCTATCTCTACTCCTTTCTGTTTGCAAAAGATTTAACAATAGGTTGGAAATTTGAAGCACTCCTTTAGAGTTTGTTCACTTCTATTTCACTCGAGTTGAAGAAGTAAAACAGAGGTAAACGAACAAGATATCTCACAGTGGTGTCAGGTTTTTTTGGTACTTTTAAGGATTTTTTAAAAGTTTTAGATGCTATAAATTTCGATATTTTTTCTGTTCAGACTGTTTTTATTCATAGTGAAGGTGCTATTTAAATGTACTAAGACCCAGACAGCACAGCAAACTTGCATCAAACTTGCAGCAAGCTTGACTTATCAAGTCAATAAACTTGAAATAAGCTTGAAAATTTCAAGCGTGTAAGCTTAATACAAGCTTGAATCAAGTGTTCAAGTTTACACTTGCCCATCTTGCATTAAGCTTGACATAGCAAGCTTAATTTCAAGCTTAAAAAATTTTCCTAAAAAAAAAAATTCCTAAATACACAGGGCGCCTGCCGGCGAACTCGCCCCACATATTTTATTTTTCTACGCATTTTCCCTTCTATGCTGAAATTTCAAGTTATTTTAATTTGCTTCCATCAAGCGTCCGCGGCTGGGAAGCCATCGTCCTAACCATTTAGCCAATCTGCCTCGCACTGGTATGACTAAAGTTTGAAGTGACTGTTATGGTTGTCACGCCGTTTTCTGGCGAGATCGATCAGTGGTCGATGCCGATCTGTCTCTTTTATTTTACCATTGGATGAATCAAAATTAAAATAATGTTATGTGTGATTTATAGACTCTACTAATAAGGAAATAAGCATAATATAAACTTAAAAGCAGCACACGTTTTAAAACTTTCAATATCGGACACTCATGTTGGGCAATACTGGCCAAAATCGAGACAAACGACTGATTTTGAAATCCATTTCGTAGTTAATTGTATTATATTTTGAAAAATTTCCATATTTGGAAATATAGAATCTTTTTTTTTAATTCTATGGTCAAGTGCATTTATGACTGATGATAAATTATTTGTTATGTGGATGTAGCTTTCCAAATCAAGCAGTTATTAAATGTAATATGAAATTTTAAATGTTTATACAATAAGTGTGCTCATAATTAATTTACATAACAAATTACATTAATTAGTATAACAAGAATTTAAATTAATAAAATGGTTGCCAAATTAAGGGAAGTAGTAAGTAAAGACAGTTTTATTTAATCGTATGCAATGCAACTAAAGCACCCGGATCGAACCTGAATTTTGCCCCCCCCCCTCTGTGTACGGCGTCCGGGGCGAGCCTTAATTTTGGCGAATCCTTCTTTAGAACCATAACTGATTTTGAGGTCCACCACAACGCAGATCGTTGACGCGAGCCAACGCAACACGTGCACCGTTTGCCCTTCCTGCCTTCTCGTTTCTGATCGTTCAATCTGCCATCCTACAAAAATGGAAACGGAAAGTAGTCCTGGATGCAGTGGGGTATCCAGGATTTTGGTAGGGGGAGAGGGGGGCTCGGGTTACAAATGCTGCTAAACTCCATTATATATGACCTAGATTATAGAAGTTATAACTCTCTTATAACGTTGAAGGATTAGCACTTGTCCATACAACACAAGCCCACTGTCAACATAACTCATAAATAACTGTTCAACTTTTCAATGATGTTGTGCCCAAGATTAACTTTACCTCATATATTAACTGTAAGTGTTTATTTAAAAACCAACATCCCCTACTTTTAATTAATACCCCCGCCCACAAAAAAATAGAAATAATTTGAAGAAAATTTTAAAAATAAAATATTAATTCATTAGTGACGATTTTCAATATTTAAAGCCTTTTGCATCTAATTCTCCGGGTTTAGAGGGGGGGGGGTAGCCTTCTCCGTGGGTGCGCCTATGCCTGAATGAATTCCTAAAATTTGTTAATAAGTCAAACAACTTTTGCAAGGAAAAGCGCTGACAGTCCTGCATAACAAAAATTAAGTATTTTGGAGATAGCATTGACAAAGAAATGGGACAGAGTTTTGTACATTGCATTCGTAAAAGTGGCGTCTTAAGCGCAATGGTTGAAAAAATAGCGATACAATAAGTGGAGTACAATATGGTGAAAAGGGCAAAAGTAAATTCGTGACTTCCCTTGGATGATGTAGGATGTGGAGGGTCGTCTTATCCAGTTGACTTACTACGAGATCTGAGTGCATGATTCTCAATTTTAGGATAGATGGTGCAATGATTTGAAGAGGAACTGTAACTAAATATTGAAAGAGGAGAGATACGTGCATATGGTAGGGGACGTAAGAACTATTTTCACTCACGTTATATTGTAAGCCTTTTAACGGAAAAATAAATTTTATACTGCTACTGCCTTGATACGAAACTAGGGACCTTAATTAAGAAAATGCAGTTATTGCCCATAAATTTTCTGCAGATCGCAATTATCCTGGTCCGTATAAGCCCATAAATTTAAGGTCAAAGTATTAAATATATAAATACGGCTATAAATCTCATTGGAATCAGCAGATTTAAAGCCTATAAAACGGTTAAGAATGATAGCGTCTGGGGATTTAGAGAAAAATCAAAATAATGCCAGTAGTTAAAGGTATTTTAGTTGCTTTAGTGTTATACTTTGGGCATGCGTATTTAGTTTGTTTACCAAAGTGATGCAGACATGCTTAATTTAAAAAAAAAACCTTTTTTTTTTAAATGTAAGACGTATATATATATATATATATATATATATATATATCACATCATCATTCTTTCATGTTTCCATGATCATATATGTCTTTAAATGTTGGCTATAAAAAAAGACATTGACCAGTAAAAAAAAAAAAAAAATCGGAAACTGTAATTTAAAAATTATTGTGTGCTGCAAAATACTATAAAATTTCTATGTTGCAGTTACGCTATTTTGTAAGGACAAATACCACTGTATAACGGAAAAGTATCCCATTTTGAAATATGGATTTAAAATTTAAAAGTATTTTTCGACATATTAATAATGTATAATTTATTAAAAATTAAAATGGAGAATATTTGTTGAGTATCTGTTAAAGAATAAATACTTCAAATGTGGATATTTTTAAAAGCGTAAATATAAAAAAAAATGCTTCTTTTGCAGCACTCTTTATTTGCTTGCATAAAAATTATAAAGTGCAATTAAAAATGCCAAACAAATTCATAATAAGCATTAAAACTTTTATAATATATTTATTTTCCGATATTTGCCCTTCTGTAGCTCTTACTTATCTTCCAAAGCATTCAAAAAATTCTCAGTTTATACATATAAAAAAATTAATACTTTTATTTCCTGTTGCAAAACAAAAATATTTTTTTGCTGTTGGCTTTAAAAAATTATAATCAGTGAAACACTAACTTATTTTACCAAAAAACGAACATATTACACAAACATATTACGATTGACTGAATGATTATACGATTAAAACATGGGGGGGGGGGAAAGTACGTCATTTTATCGCAATCTGTTCACATTCATATTGAAATAGATTGAAACGAATTGTTTGTACTTTCAAAGCAACTGTAACGTGTGTTATAGACGAATAGTAAAATAAGCACAGTAATGTGGTTATTTTACTATTCGTTGAATTTAGTGAAAAAAAATCAAGATTACTTTTATAAAAATGCTGAGGAACTTAAAATCTTAATCATTTACAGTAAAATATATTCTACAGGGTGTCCCCAAAAGGTGGTAACATGTTTTAACTTTTATCTACTAGAGTTAAGTGGACAATGTCAATTAAAAAAAAAATGTTCAAAAATAAAGTAGGAAAAAAATACTACACTAGGAAAAACTTCCTCTCTTTAATTTTCAAAAAGTCACATTTTTTTAATTTGTATACGACCCCCGTAAAAAAAAAAAATCCAAAGAGTGAAAATTGCCCCATACATTAATGAAGAAATGTACACAATTTGAGAATTATATTCTAAAGTGTGTCTCAGATATGAAGATAAATGCATTCTGACCTAAACCACTTTTCAGTGGCTCTCGAAAGGAAAAAACCAAGTCGGGTTATCGCGTTTCAATAGTCGTACAGAAATTACGAAAGAAAATGTGTGTTTGCTCTCTAACAATAAGCGTTTCCATTAAAATTCATATACAGCCCCTGACCATCTTTGTTATAAGATATCTATGACACATTTTATGATGAAAGGCTGAAATTTTGTGCATAACCTCATTAGTGTGTGGAACACATTTTACTAACTAGCAATCTATTTGTACGGGGCCGTATGCAAATTTAAACAGTGTAGATTTTTGAAAATACAAGAGGAATATTTTCTTAAACTAGTACTTTTTCTTACCTTATTTTAAGCATTTTCATTTTTTGATTCTACATTGCCACGTATCTCTAATAGATAAAGAATTAAAGCTTGTCATCACATTTGGAAATATCCTTTACTTATATTTATGTATTGTGATCTTACACTTTGGGTAATCAATGGAAGATGAAAATTTTAATCGCGAAAAAGTATACGTTTGTCGCATACGGAGCTGTATAAATGTAATGAATTTGTGTTTCATCCAGATTTTACTTATGTGTAAAATTATGATCTACAGGAATAACTGTTAATGTTAATAGGCGACGTTTCTCTCACTGCTGAAAACGTACATCAGAGGGGGCCGAATTTTTTTTTTTTAATCACTCTTCTAAGTGCGGAAAGGGCTCTCTCCGGGTTCAATAAAAACGTCGTAAAATATTATTGTGATTGGATAATATCTTCTGCTCCCGACTTGGATTTTCGGTATTTCGGTAAAAACCGACGCTTTTTATTCAGCATAGAAAACATAATTATTTTTCACTGTTGTTATTCTAATAAGAATATTTAAAGCCTCATACATAACAGGTTGGCTACTCTCAGCGGTTATATTATTATGTTGTTTTTTTAATAGGGCGAGAAATGAGTCCACTGGGTTTAATAAGGTGTGCCCAAATTATTTTTACGATCAAATAATATCTTCTGCCTTCGAACTTAATTGAAATTTTGCAATTTTTGACGAAAAAAGATGCATTTTTAATGTGTTATAGGAAGGTGATGAACATGCAAAATAGAGAATACAAGCACTAATTATTCATGAATTATTATATAAAAAAATATTTGCTTGGGCATTATCAAATAATTGCTAATTACTACAATGCTGTTTTTTCGCTGAGGCGAAGCCCACTAACGATAGGAAGGAATGCCTCGGACGTAAGACATTTTTTCCACGAAACAATACCACAACAAAACAATAGAATATTTGATACTTGGTAAATGTAAAATGTTGTATCATTCCGATGTGAAAATATTTCTTGCACTTAATCTACAGGGAGAGGCAAAGAGTATCCTTGTGATCAAACCAAACATAATTGGTCCAGGCAAAAATGCGTCTATGACCAAGTCGTCTATCACTTTGAGCCCAGGCCTATACAATCGTGGAGGTGATCTACATTCTCTCAAAAAGTACTCGAATGTAAGTCGTATTTTCTAAGTCGTCGATTTCATTTATATAAAATACTATTCATAAGAATATATAACATAAAAAATGAATTATATATGAAATAATAATTTCTTATATTTCTTTGATTTGTGTGTTATTAAAAAACATTAATTAGTTATTCATACTACAATAGGAAATTTATCTTGCACTAAAAAACTTTTTTTGTGCGAATAAAGCAAAAAAAACAAAACAAAAATCCAGGTCTCAAAGTGTTAAAGTCTGATTCCGCGAACTCTTTGCTGATGCTTGTGTCACTAATTTCACACACCGTTCAACAATGTGTGTGACATGGAAAGTAAAACAAGTCCTAGTTTAGGTGTTTCTCATCTGTCTGTTGAAATAGTATGTGGGATTGTAGAAAAGTAATAGTAACTGATAGTAACAGATTTTTTTACATTGAAAGATGACTCTTTGTAACTAGTTTTCATTATACAACTAGCAGAAAACTATAATAGGAAATCCATCAACGAAATCTTTATATCTGGAGGTGATATCCAAATCTAGAAATAGTACTCCTTCTGTGCTTAGCGCCATCCTTCAGCGAATGGTAAGGATTTATTTTAAATCTGTTTGATAAATAAGCTTTCATTACGAATTCAGAATGTTTCTTACAACTTCTATGTGTTGGAAAAGTAATATATAGGGTCACAACTCTGTTTCCCAGGGATCAATCAGTATGACTGCAACAATGGTTCAAGATTAAGCTATGCAGGTGAAAAACTTCTAATACGTAGTTTTTATCTTTGCTTAAATTTCTCTTATTAATTGTCACTAACTTGCCTTCAGTAACTTCGAAAATGGTTCCCAACAACGTTAATTTCCAGTACTACATGAATGTGTTTTTCCGCCGTTTGTCGATCGAAGATAATATACATTTTGTTCATTAAAATGAAGGAGACGCACAGTCCACTGCAAAAGCCTACCAAAGTTTCAGTTTCCAAATTCTGAATGATACCGAATTCCATGAGGTATTAACAGATACGACGTCACAGCCAATTGTTATCTGTTCAGAAATAATTCTTCAGATATTCGTTGCTTTGTGCATGGTACTTGGTGAAATGCTTTGATTTCCTGTTGAAAAGCTTTAGCGGTAATGACTTATTTGAGACCTTTCCAAATTACTACGGCATGATTAAATAAGTTCTAGAGCTCCATGCACATTGATTCAAAAGTACGCATGATAAAGGCGAGTACATATATACGTAATCTCAGTTGTTCAACGTGATTTAACAGTACTAGGAATGAAATTCCAACAGCCAGAAATTTTTCTTGGGGAGGGGGGGGGTTACGACTACTGCAACTCACTTATATATATATACGTGTGTGTGGTAAGGGGTGAAGAATATACATTTTGTATGGCGAAATATTCCTCATGGTCGGGTTGTGACCTCTGTATCCCCCCCCCCCTTGGCTACGCCCTTGCCAACAGCGATCAACAGTTGAAGGAACTAAAAACTATTCCCTCTTTTCGTCTGCACCGGTCATAAAGCGTCAATGTGGTATTACATGAAAAAGTGCATTTTTCATCGAGAATTGCAAAATTTAAAGTGCAATGCGGAGGCAGAAGATATTATTTGATCGGAAAAAATAATTTAGGCATATATTATTAAACCGAGTTGGCTCCTTTCCCGTACTATTATAATAACAATAGGGGAAAATAATTATGTTTTTTTACGCCGAGTAAAAAGTGTATCCCAGCAAACACACTACTGCCCGCAAACTGATGGCAGGGTACCCGCCGTGCTGGCAAAGTGCCGTACGCCGGGAGCACAGTGCATTGCCGTCAGTTTAAAGTCACTGGAATACCAATGCCTGAAAAATGCATATGCGCCAGTACATTGCCAGTAATGGTGAAATGCCTGTCGCGCCCATGTGTCTAAAACATGCATGGCATAGTTAACGGCGTGGTACTGTTTAAAATGTACTGGGCCAGCACTTTTTAGAGGTAATGGGCCAGTAAATATTTCATATATACTGGCATAAATATTTCATATAAATATTTCATATATAGTGTTAGCATAAAATTTCGTTATTTCATTTAAATAATCAAACTCTGATAGGCGTTCATATTATTATTATTATTATTAAGGAGCTGAGGGGACTGCAGCCTCCTCCCCCGCGAAATGGGACACTTTACTTAGCTTGCAATTGATATTTAGCTTATAATTGGACGTTGGCTTACAATTTGATACCCAGTCCCGCTCCGAAATAAAATTCTTGCTACGCTACTGCTTTCCCTCAAATGTAAAAGCTGCAGTCGAGCTAGCCATGCTGTAAATTTGAAAGAGAAAGCTACACACTAAATTACAAAATCTGTGTTTTTTCTCGGGTTACTGATGTGCAATTTTCAGTTCTAGGTTAGGAAGATTATTTGGCTACTTGATATCGATCGACAGTTTCAACAGTTTTTTGTAGCTGCCCTGGGCGGTTGCCCAGTTTGCCACACCGAAGAACGTATACAGGGGGGGGGGTATCCAGGGAATCCAACCCCCCCCCCCATCCGAAATTTCGATTTTTGTTAGCAAAATAATAATGATGAAGAATGAAGTCTTTGTGTGAAATTTTTTGCCTTTTTTACCGTTTGGACTCTCAAAATGTTTGGACATTCCCCGATTTTTTTTTTTTTTTTGGGGGGGGGGACGTCTCTGGCCACCAGCTAAGGAAAGCTATAGGGCTCCTGCACTTATTTTCTTAGAAATAATGGGACAGTATTTTCATGTAATAGTCAAAATTAGAAACTACGCAGATATTTTATTCAGACTCATTTATTTAAAAACGCTATTTAGATTGTTCTTCAATTATTCCCCGCATTTACTGCTTTTCTTACGAAACTTCTAGCAGGTGCAAAAGAAAAAAATAAATAAATAAAAAAGAGACAGACATATATATTAGACGCCTTTCACAGCTTAAAACTGCTAGTCTCAGATTTGGCGATATTAGGTTGCAATATTCGAATTGTTTTCGCAGATCGGGCTATATTTATTGAGATTATTTGTTAGTCGTTTTCAGCGAATGTATTCGAACCTCCAAAACAAATGGAGTTTAAACCACTATTGAACCCAAGGGCGGACCCAGAAACTTTTTTCGGAGGGGGCGCAAATCGTAAATACTCATTTTATCTAGTGTACAGAACACTCAATATTGGTGAAAGCCCCATTTATCTAGTGTAAATATACTTTTCTCGGAGGGGGCGCGCGCCCCCTGTGCCCTCCCCCTGGTTCCGCCTTTGATTGAACCCATGCTTAACCTATTAGAAAAACTAAAAATGCTAGCATTATACTCAAAATACTTATATAAGTTACAATAATATACTTAAATACTTATATAAGTTAACACTTAATACTTATATAAGTTAAATACTTATATAAGTTACTACATATATAAGTTACTAGTTAATACTTATATATAGTTTAAAGAACAAATAAATATACAGCCAATCTTGAGTAATTCAAAGTTAAAAGGACACAAGAAAAATTTCGAAATATCTAAAAATTTCGAAAAATATATATTTCCACAAAAAATTGATACATTAAAGAAAATTCTAGGAATCGACCATAAATTCGAATTTTTCAAGTTTTATTTAGAGAAGTACGCATAGGGTATGGATGTGAGAGGAGACAGAGATTTACACCTTTTTTGCAAGATGAGACAAACATTTTTAACATTACGATACGGGGATCTTGTTAGATGAGAAAAGCATTTTTAACATTATGATATAGGTATTTTACGTGACGAGACAAATTTTTTAGGCTGTTTAGCGAGGGGCCTATTTTTCGTCTAGCGTTCACCCCCTAATACGCACGTTTCAGGGGTACAAAGGTTCCACCCTTCTTCGTAGGGGCGTAGTGAATGAGGCAGGGACGTGCTTAGGGTTTTAGGGGGCCCTGGGCAAAACATATTTAGAGGGCCGTTTTAAAAAACAATTAAGGGCCTTTCACTTTTCTTTACTTACTAAATTATTGTGGATCTTGTCATGTCTCCCCCCCTCCACCAGCACAAATCGCTACTGCTACTGTAATTAAGTAAATTACATTAACTAATTAAGATTTTAATACAATGAGTATCCATAATGTAAAAGCTGCATCTAGCTACTTAACATGTTGTAAATTTGAAAAAAGATAAGCTATATAGGAAATTACATATTCTGCACATTTAAAAGCAGTAATTTTATCGAAATTTAAAAGCTTCAATCCCTCCTCCCCCGGCCCCATAAACGAAAAATTTGGGTTTTCGTCAACAAAATAACGTTAATGAAAGTTTGATCACCTGATATCCACGAATTCAACAGTTAGAGGCCCTGGGCGATGGCCAAGTTTACCACCCCCTAAGCACGGCTCTGGAAGGAGGGTGGACTTGTCGTACCACCCGAAACGTACATATTGTTTATTCGATTTTATTAAAGTGCCTTTATAATAATGTATTATTTGCGTTAAGCATTTAACTATTTATTTCCGCGTTTAACCTGTTCGCTCTCATTAGTCAAAAGATGCACCGGGGAATAATATCTTTCTTTGTCATGTTGCTTCTCAATATGGGATTTTAAATGCCCCTTCCCCTCCGACTGCGCTAGCTGAGTCGCTGGGCCTCAGCAAAGCATTCAAAACCATATGCTAAATTGAGTTTTCAGCGTCCCTTCTGTTTTCCTGAATGGAAAACAATGGTAATTCGAAAATATTGTACCCCTTGTATATGCTATTAACGGGGGCATATGCCCCTCTAGCCCCCACCCCCTTAAAACTTTTCTCTATTCGAATATTCACTCTTTTGATTGAATATATTTGATAAGTTTTATAAGCTACTTTCGTGCTAAATGGATAGTATGTAGTTAAATTCAAATTCCTCACAAACATAAAAAAAAGGAACATTTTACACTTTCCACAGCATTTGAGAAAAACGAAGATCCCAACTTCACATCAAAAGCAAAACAATTTTAATATATATATGTGTATGGTTATTACTGGTAATTACAAGCTGAATAATTACAAGATTTATTTATATATATATATATATATATTATTATGCACACTAAAGAAATGTTTATGATACGCCGGCCCCCACAGAAGGTTTAAAGGCGGCTTCAGTGACATGTTATGAAAAGTTGGCGTGTTTCATGAAAACGGAAGTGGCGATTTTTGAGTTATTAAGTTCTGGCAATCCACATTCAATTGAGCGCGCTTCCCATTCTATTACGTTAAACAACGGCCAAATTTTATTTGTTATTTGATGAATTACGCATGAAGTACTTTTTTTAGGATACAAAATTTTGCAGATTCCTCATTGTTATATATAGCTTTCGAAAAAATTAAATTGGTATTTTTTAAACAGTTTCACAAAGCTAGTAAAATTTCAACATTTGGAACAGTTATTTATATTAAAACAACGCTGTTTCAATGCTGAAATCTTTGTTAGCTCATAACTTTGATGGCCTTACCGTGATAACTTGGATACAATAATGATTGGATACAATATACTTGGATATAATAATACCTTGGAGAACTATGGATTAAAATAAAAGGTAAATCTTAAGTTTTACTGTTTTTAAAGTACATACTGTCACAGCATATTTTAGTGTATAAAACTGTTTTCCTCCTTAAAATTTGAGTCATGTAGTATATAGCACGTAGATAAAGGAATTTCTTTTCAAAATAAGTAACAAAAAATCTTTTGATCTAAATAAAATGTTACCCTAATGTTATGTGTAACCATATAGCAACTTTATTTATTATTACTTCCTGTAAGATTATGATTTATATATTAATGACTATGTCATTTTATCTCTCACCCCCGTTACTAAAAATTGTCCGAAAAATGTGTCCCAAAAATGCGACATAATTTTACATATATTTAAATACTATTAGTTCACAACAGCTTTAATCTATTGCTACAGTATTTCGTAAGCTGTAGAATATGCATCACATGTATTTTTCTATAAATAGGTTACAATCCAAAAATTTCAACATTGGGTTACCAGGCGAAATACACGAAAGATGAGACATAAAGTGACATAGTCAATTAATATCGTTTTAATATGGCAATAATGAAACTAAAAAATTAGGGGGGGTGGGGGTTCATGGAGGGTCTCCCCTGACGAGGCTCGAACAACCGAGTTTTTATATATATATATATATATATATATATATATATTATATATATATATATAATATTAAATATATATATATATAAACCGTAAAACATTAAAACTCATTTATAAATCTCTTTAATTATGAGATATTGAAATTAAACTGTTTATAAATGATTTTATGTAGGTTTTGACATGTGTTATATCCTCTCTCATTAAAAAAAATATGTTTTGAAAATGAAAATTTGTAAGAAAATTGCAGTTTGTGAAAACTGCACACAATTCACTAATGTTGGGCGAACATAATTTGCAAATGATGTATGGATTTTGCTGTTGTTTTTAATTTTTCATGTATCTAGGTTTTTATCCTAAAATGTTACGCTTAAGCAATGTCTTTTTTTTTTTGGAATGGGTTGATGAATAAGCCCCCCTACCCCGGATCCGCCACTGGCTCATATTTTAGTTATGGCAGCGTTACTGTAAATAGGCACTAATCCGGTACCGTGCCATTATATTGTAGTCACTGTTAAGGCACCAGGCCAATGCCTTTATTTTTAATAATAGCCGGCACCCGGCCGTTTCATTTTGGGCATTATAAACTTAATGGGCCTGTGCCTTTATTGTGAGTAACGGCCGGCACATGCAGTATGCCAGTAGAGTGCCGCTGCCTTCCCGGGCTTCTGGCAAGGTACTTCTCGGGTGACCACTTTTGGTACGATTCAGTACTTTTTGCAGTGCTGGGCCGGCGCTGTATGTGATGGCAGAAAGGCACTGGCAAGGTACTCCGCCAGCAGGTGTGTGTTTGCTGGGATATTTTTATCCAAATTCCAAAAATTCAAATCCGATGAGGGAGCAGAAGATGTTCTAATCGCAGTAATATTTTACACCTTTTTCATTGAACCAGAGAGAACCTTCTCCGCACTATTAGACTGATGATTAAAAAAAAAAAGAAAATTTTTTCGGCCCACCCTAACGTACATGTGTTTTTAATAGAATGTTCCTCATAAATTACATCGCTGTCTATTATTTTATTTAGACATCTATCTCATTAGTGACACATAGCACAGCGTGTCCCAAAAAAGTGGTATCGGGCTTTAATTCTTTATCTATTAGAGATAAGTGAGCAGTGTAAATTGAAAAAATAATCAAAATAAGGTCGGAAACGAAACTATTTTAAGAAAAAATTCCTCTCATTTATTTTCAAAAAGTAAAGGTATTTAAATTTTATACGACCCCCGTACAAAAAATTCCCAATTAGTAAAATGTGCTCCATACACTAAAGATGTGAAGCCCAAAATTTGAGCCTTTCATCATAAAACATCTCAAGAGATGCTTTTTAAACAAATATGATCAGGAGCAAATACATGAATTTCAATACAAACTTTTATTGCTAGAGTAGGAAAAAAATTTTTTTTTCGCAATTTTTGTTCGACCCATGAAATGCGATTCTCTGACTCTCCCTTCGTTCTATTTTTTTCCCTTCGAGAGCTATTGACAAGTGGTTTAAGTCAGCATATATTTATCTTCATACCTCTGACAATGTCTAATATATAATTCTCAAATTTTATAAATCACCTCATTAGTGTATGGGGCACATTTTACTATCTGGGAATTTTTTTATCGAGGTCTTTCAGTGGCGGATTAATGCAAGTTTGTCGGGAGGGAGGCGGTTTGTTCTTCGGTGGGGGCGGTTAGTTAAAAGATTGACATATACATCCATTTTATGGAAGTAAAATAGGATCTTTTACATTAATTTATTTTTTCTTGGGGGGTGTAAAGAAGTTATTTAGTTAGGCTGTTTTAAATTATTAAGTTGCGTTGTGACATGAATAATCCAGGTACGATATACACTTACATATGTGATGGAGATCACGTATCTAATTTAATAATCATTTAATTTGGCTTTCTTTAATGTAATCTATCCAAAATTCAAGAATTCTAAATCACTTCTGTTTTTCATTTTTCTGCCATTTCGGTTTTTAAATCTGTATATTTGCTTTTCCCCGTATGCTCTATTCTTTTTGTTTATTCGTCTCTTCAGACCGGTGTGCTAAAAATAGATTATATTTGCGTCCGTTTGCAAAATCAACGTACTTTTGGCTTCCCCTACTTTGGCTTGGTGTTTGCGTTTTTATTGTTTGTTGCTCTGCCTCATCTTTAAAATTATTTGCTCGTGATTACGTCATTTTAATTTTATTGGATTAACTTGTAGGGTTGCTCTGGAATTGGCGTTATTGATTTCAACAAAGTGTTTGTTCTCGCCAATGTGTAATTCTGTGCTGGCATAATTTTTAAGTCATTCCATCTTAATTTCCCTGTCCATATAGGACGTAATTTTATTTTCGCTGAGCCACCACCGCCCGTTATAATAATGTTTCAATAGTATATGTTTAATAAAATAGTTTCAAGTATTTAACGTCTCTTTTTTATATTGCAACTAAGTGTATATCGTACCTGGTTTATTCATGTCACAACGCAACTTAATAATTTAAAACAGCCTAACTAATAAACTTCTTTACAGGGGGGCGGTCGCCCCCTCCGCCCCCCTTTAATCCGCCCTTGAGGTCGTTTACAAACTTAAAAATTGCCACTTTTTGTAAATGAACGAGAGGAACTTTTTCTTGGCGTCTTTTTTCCTACTTTATATTGAACATTTTCTCAACTTACATTGTCCACTTATGTCTATAATCGGTAAAGAATTAAAGCCTGTTACCAATTTTTTTAGGACACCTTCTATAATCTATGGAATGAAAGTTCAGTTTTGTTAGATCAGGTTAAATGAAAGTTCGCGTGCTGTGTTCTTGATTCCTTGCCAAGAGATGAATAAATTAAGAACACTTCCACAAATTTCTTGGTTGTGAATCTGCAAATTTTTATCAGAACATAAGGTAATTTTTTGAAATAATATCAGACTCGTTTAATTACTCGACAAACATGTAAATTTCAACACCCGTAGCTCAAAGTTCCCATCTCAGTTGAGGTTTTCTATCAAGCTCTTTAGAATATATCGCTCGTCTCTTTCAACTTCTATTAGGCTGTTCGGAAAGTAATTCTGTTTTTTCCAGCAGAGGACTTAATTGCATTTTTTCACAGTCAACTTCACATTTAAGTGGCATAATCGTTATATATTTTAACAGCTTACATAGCAAGCTTACTTGAGAAAAGTTCGATTGATTCTGAGCAGTATTTTTTGATTAGTGCACTTTCAAATATGGAAACTGAAAAGCAGCATTTTCGGCATGCTTTGCTTTTTCTCCATCGAAAAAGTTAAAATACTGTTTAAGAAAGAAAAAAGCTGTCCAATGTGTATAGAAAAGATGTATTCAGAAAAAGCCAGTGCCAAAACTGGTTTTCAAAAATTTGATCTAACAAATTTTGATGTTGAAGACACACCACGTTCTGGAAGACCAATTGAAGCTGATGAAGACACAATAACGACAATAACTGATGAAAGCCGGCGAACAAGACTCTTGAGATCGTTGCAGGATTAAATTTATCGAATTCGACCATTCATGATCATTAAAACGCCTCAAAGCTCAACATATGGGTTCCTCATGTTTTTAAAAAACGAAATGACTTTCCGAACAATCCAATACCTGAGATTTTCATTCTCCCGTTTATTCTAGCTTTTGTTCTTCCCACAGTTCACTCATCCATTAATCCTTTGAGGCGCAACCCTTTCCCAATGCTGAAAAAAGGGCAGCCGTTGCCGTACTAAAGAAGCTACAATAAATAAAACTGACACATTACGATAATGAAATTGACACATTGCTCGGGGGGTCACGTTAAAGTAGGTTTTTTGAGAACTAATGCTGGATAAAAGTTACGCCCTGATAATGAAACTAGAACGCCTGCAAAGGAAAAATTTCTTCCTCAAGATCAGGAAACATTCAAATTGTACATTACGGTTCAGTAGCAGTTTAGCGACATTAATCCATTTGAAGGACAATTCAGTAAGTATATAACGGACTATACCTGCTTACTCTTCATTTAAAGAAGGAACGGGGGGGGACCTTATATATATCATGCACCAGCTTTTTGCACAGACGAGTTCAGATGCTCCATAAAACTCAAAACTTTTTTACTTCGTTACGTTTGGAAACAGATATGGAAAACATTTGAATGCCGTTGGGCTTTAGTTTACGGGATGAAGTAGCGTGTAAGCTTCATTGAAATTGTCATTCTTAGAAAGAGGATTCAAGAATTAATTGTTGAAATATTTCGTAGGGCATCAAAGATGGTTCGATTTTTGATGACAATATAGTTTGGAGTGCACAAATGCTTCCCTTTACACGTAGCATCATAAATTATCTCTCTATTCTAAAAAAAAGTAAAGGCCGCTGGCGCTGTCAATAGCTTGTGGACCTATCTCCTCCTAAACCGTGGGGATTTAAGTTTCGACTAAGGTTTCCACAGATTCGAAAAATTCCGAGGAACCTTCTAAGCTGACTAAAATTTCGAAAATCGAATTATTTTAGAAGATATTAATAAAAAACTGAAAAAATAAGCAGAATGGTTGCCAGATTTGGCATAAAATCTTTCATTCCTTTGCAACAAAGCGTTTCCAAGTATCTAGAATCGCGTGAAAGTTACAAAGTTAACACAAAAAGCCTAATAACTTCTTCACCGTTTGCACGATCCGCTTGAAAATTTTCATGATCATGTATAAAAATATAGAAAACAATCTGCGCTTCTTTAAAAATCTGAAAATCCACCCGTCCCCTACTTTTTAAGCGATTTTTCGCTATTTTCAGCACCATTTTATTTCCGAAGAGTCAAAAAAGTAAATCATTTGCGTGACAAAATTACCCTTTTCAAATGAATATGACGTCATACAATTGGGATTCGAATTCGTTTAAAAAAGCTTTTCCAGATTACACAGTTTATTATCACTTTTTTTTCACAAATAAATCGTTTGCCTGGACATGAGAATAGCTGTGTACACAAAACGAAATCTTTCGATTGCGAAAAGATTCCGCGAGTTTCCAGAACAGCATGAAATTTAATTTGGGTATCTCTCTATTCTAAAAAAAAGTAAAGGGCGCTGTCAAAGCTTGTTCGCGTATCTCTTCCTAAACCGTAGGGATTTGAGTTTCGACTAAGGTGCCCACAGATTCGAAAAATTCCGAGGAACCTGATGAGCTGACTTAAACTTCGAAAATCGAATTATTTTAGAAGATATTAATAAAAAACTAAAAAAATAAACAGATTGGTTGCCAGATTTGGCATAAAATCATTCATTCCTTTGCAACAAAGCGTTTCCAAGTATGTAGTATCACGTGAAATTGTCAAACATGAAGTAGAAATACACCCATTTTACGCCAAAATAAAAACTACATGAAATATGTAACTCAAAATGTGTTACACAAAGTAGACAATTTTCAAACAGTAAGTTCGCTTAGACAACAGGAGTTTAGAATTAGCGATTATCCGTTTTTCCAAAACAGAATAACTAATATCTTGAAAATGAAAAATTATTAAAATGCAGATTATTTTAAAGCCGGTTCGGTCCAGCTGGATTATTGGCTACCAGTAGAAATATTTGGCGGCGTTAACTATGCCATTATAGCAGTTAGAGTACATTTTGGATATTTGCTAGCGCGACGAGATGGTATAATTCGTGGTGCTAAGCACGAAATTATTCAAAAGTCTCCAATCTGTCTCAAAACAATAAGCAGACAAGAGAGTGCACTGCCTCACTCATAATCATCCAACGGAGCAAGTTTGGCTCATGCATCACGACTTGGTCACTCCTAATTTAAAGGATGTAAATAAAATTTAACGATTTTTAATAGAGTCTCTCAAAGCTACATTGTTAGTGATACACAGTTGTTTTGAGTTTGCCCCCTGAAATCTCGTTAGGTTGGACGACGATACATCACCAAATTTGGCGCAAGGAAGACAGTTGTGTTGGAAAGTGTTTCATAAGCGATGGCGTCTGGCATTATTTATCTTTCTGGCTAGTCGTATGCGTTAAATTAATATCAATTTCCGTGGAAGGCTTTCGATAGCGGGACATAGATGTTTGAATTATTATGCAAAGTGCACCGTGAAACACTCAGAAAACAGTATTATTAACATATAACTTTAATTTACTGCAGCGACAATAGCAGTGTAAATTTCGAAACCATTAATAAAGCTGCCGGAACGCGCCAGCTATCTGACGCCCGGCACTATATACTTGAGCTGTGATGCCATTTATATCGGTCACATGACTGCCCTAAATTTGCGAGGGTGGGCAATAATGCCGTTATTGAATTCAGCCCGTGCCCGCAGAATAATCTCAATTTGAATGTAGTATGATGTTCACATCCAGCACGCAATTGTTTACGAAACACATCAGAGGAAATGGATGGTACAGCGGCAGGCTAAATTTTCGTGCAGGATTGCACTCTGAAATGATCAGAGTGAATAGTTACTCTTAGAGAGTAAAAAGACAACCAAAGCCTTCAACCTCTGGAGGACGCCATGATTCAATCATTCATCAAATAATTACCTAGTCGTGCCTACGTTCTAATACAATTATAAAGGAGTTTAAAAAAAAAACTTTGGAATCATATTTAAAACTAAATTTTCTTAAAGTTTTATTTTGCCTTATCCCTTTGAGGCGCAACCCTTTCCCAATGCTGAAAAAGGGGCAGCCGTTGCCATCGCTCGACTTAACTACCAGCGAGATGGCGGACGATCGAAACGTTCATCGCGTGCCACAGATCTAGAGACCCCTTTTTTGACGACAGCTGTGTCGTTACACATATGAAGCTGTCGTTACACATATGAAGTTTAAGACTTTTCAAATCAGATACTGGTTGTGGAACGTTTTTGCTTCCGACAGTGACCTATGAATTCATAGTCGAATGGATTTAACCCATTTGTGCCCAGACTGTTTGAATAACTTTCTGTAATTTTTTCTGATGCTTGCAGTTATAGATTAATTTATGACATCAGTTGTATGGATGATTAATATATTTCTGAAAAATATATCTACGGTGTAGAAATTAATTTCTAGAGATGGCGCAACGCGCTTTAAAAGAATAAAAGCTACTTCTACATTTTCTCCCATGATCCTCTTCAAAAATGATGTTTTGTTTATGTTCGAATTGCGCCTGAGAGCGTGTTTAGAATGAATAGATTTGAAGCGACGCTGTCGCTATTTGAGTTAATTATGTGAAATCAACTTTTTTGTGTAAAAATATGTAAATAATTGTTAATATATATGTTTTCAGTTTAAAAATGAGTTTTTTATTGCGTCTTGTGTGTCTTTACTTTCGATGCCAAGCCATTTGAATTTTTGACTGTTCTTGATTTGGAATTTGAAAATGCGTTGACTTCGGAACCCCCAGCTTGAAGTTTGTTTTATTTTTTTTTTCTCAACGGAAAGTAAAATTTGACATGTCTCACTTTGTGATCTTATGAGCTTTTTTAGGAAGTAAGCTACTCATGAATTAAGCATAAGAAAATTGTTAGTAATAACAACCTTTTTTGATAAATGTGATAAAACATGCACATTGATCACATTAACTGGTTATTATTAACAATTACTAATGAAATTTGGCCAGTTTGAGTAATTAGGCAGAATTTAATTAAACTTACATAATTGTGCATGTGCTATGAAAATGAATCTGTCGTTGTAGACGTTTGTAGAGTTAAATAAATAAAGACATCTGAAATAAGGATCTTGACTTACGCTTTAATTTAAAATAATAGCTTTAAAAGTTCACCTTGTTTTTCTTTATATAAACCATATCTACTGATCAATGATAATTTTTGAAATCTTGAGTTCATAAAATTTTATATCGTTTCCATAAATATCGATGAAAATTACATTGACAGAACTTAATTAGTAATTATTAATATTTATCAGTAAATGAGATAAATGATCCACGTTAACTGGGTTAAATGGTTATTAGTAATAATAACCAGTGAATCAGATTAACCGTAACACACCCACTAAATTCAATGGAGAGCATTATTTTTTCAAACTTCAATAACATGCATTAATTTCTTTTTGTTTGTAATGAACTGTCTCTAAAGAACATTGAAAATATCTAAACTCATTCCCTCTAGATTGAAACAGCGAAGTGAAGGGATTTTGAGAGACTGAGATTCAATTTTTTGAATTCGGAAGAAGGAAGACCACCCTATTTAGCGTAAATATGTGTTAGGACACCTTAGAAAGACACCCACGTAGGGCAACCCCCCTTGTATTGTCCTTCTGATGAGGATTTATAAGGATTCGAGCCAAGAACACAAATCCGAAAAATTTGTATTATTATGATGTGAAATTTTCTCTTATTTTGTGGCTCTGTATTGTGCGTGTGTGTGTGAGTGTGTGATGCCTCATTATAATTAAAGTTTAGCATCTAAATTAAATTAACGGATCATTTTTCGCTGCGCGTGTGCAGAGCAACAACTGCAGTTTACGACACCCGGCGGAAAACTTAATCTCAAATGAGCCATAGCTGATTTTGGCGCATCTACCTCAGCATGTCGCCCGGGGCGACACCTCTAGTTGCAGCCCTCTGTGTGTGTGTGTGTGCTCAACTGGCATTGAAACTCTCGCCAGCCTAATACCATTCGTCTGACGAGTGGAATTTTATCCTATCTAAAATACTGTTGAAAAAAAAAATTGAAACATTTTCAAATTTTAAATAACAGTAAAGTGCTGTTGATTGAAAACGTATCGTAATCCATGCTTCGACCCTATTTATCTTCGTTATTCCATTAAGTTGGAAAATGTATCATTTTTCATTACCACGCTGTATTTTTCTTCCTTGTTCCATAAAATGCTTCTTTGGAATCTAAATTTATATTAAATTCGCGCCTACTAAAACTATTTTATAATCTTCGACAAGCATATTCTAACTTTACCTTTATAAATACTGTTTGGAAAAGTGTATGATAATCCATGAGTGCACCGTGTTTGTCTTCCTTATTCCATAAAACACTTTTTTGGAATTGAAATCCATATTAAAATCGCCTACTGAAACAGTTCTACAATCTTTGTCTAAGCATATTCTAACTATATTTCTGATTTTAATAAACTGTAGTATTCTCGCTAAATATGGAAGATATCTCAAAGCTAGTTTCGAGTTTGGGGACTTATTTTTGGCACCAAACTAGACTATAAATCACCAAAACTGCAAACATTGGAGACTTAACATTTTATTATCATCCCCACTATCTGGTAACGTCATTGAAAAATGCAACGAAAACGTGTCGACGCCCACAAATTACGCCTACAGAAATATCCACAAATTATGTCCAGAGGAAATACCGGCGTGAAAGAAATAGCACTCTAGTCTTAAAAAAAAAAAAAAAAAAAAAAAAAAAAAAAGCCACTAGATACACTTATAGATGGATAGAATCCCAGCAGACATTCAGACTTATTAAATGTCCTGTGCTTGACTATTTAAATGCACGCTGTAAAATTTTACCGGAATATCATTTAGTTCGACTTTCATTTAACTGTTCCCTGGACGTCGAATGTAAGTAACGAAATTAGACGCATATTTCTGAAGTTCCGTAAGCAGGAATAAAGCAAAACAAACTAACTGCATTCTTCCAGAAGGAAAATATTATTACGGCACAACCTTAACAATGCTGCAGCAGGGACAAGAAAGAATTTGAAATATTAAACAATAGTTGTTTCTCCAAATAAAAGGACATACCGTTCCTAATTAAATAGCTGCGCCAGTGATTAAAGAACTTTCCGCTAAGATGCTTTTCAGCTTTTTCGTTATACAAACTAACTGAAAAATTTCGATGTATTATGACTGTCTAGTAAAACAGCTGACTTGAGATCTTTTGCTTTCAGGTGTGATTTCTACCACTTCAAATTATCAGAATTTTATAGTTTTTAATTTACTTATAGATGGGATAAGATTTTAATTTACAAAATTTCAGAACAAAGCTATAAAATTATGAATAATTTACAAATATCAACTTTAGAGATTAGTACAATTTGTAAAAAAATCTGTCCAATTTAATGGTATTTTTACTCATTATCAATCTTCCGAGAGTCTCGAGAAAACGTTTGATTATCCCTATCCACATTAGATTTTTATTTTTTAGCACTAGATGCTATTTTGCTCAAGCCCAGATTTTTGTCTACGGATCTTGTAGGCAGGTTTTGTAGACATGAACTTTTCAAATATGTTTACCTTGGTAACGTGGAGGAGGCGGAGGGGGGGATTAATAAAATGATAAGTCACACAAGGTTTCCGATTTTTGATAATGGGTCGCTAAGCTTGGTGCCAAAAAGAAACAATTTAATACAAGGGGGGGTATAGTTAGAAAATGCCTAGCGAAAATTGTTAAACAGTTTTGGTAAGCGATTTTAGTGTAAATTTCAATTCCGAAGAAGTGTTTAATGGAACAAGGATGGAAAACACGGCACACTGATGCATCATGATGACCATACGAAACAGTATTTAAAATGGTAGAGAATAGTAGCAATATGCTTGGCGAAGGTTGTAACACAGTTCTAGTAGGCGATTTTAAGATAGATTTCGGTTCAAAAGATGCGTTTTATTTAAACAAGAAAGGTGAACACAGCACTCATGGATTATCTTGCCCATTCCAAACAGTATTTGGTGCAGTATAGATACAATATGCCGGGCGAAGATTGTAAAACAGTTTAAGTCGGCGATTTTGATATAGACTTCGATTCCAAAGATGTGTTTTATGGAACAAGAAAGGGTTGATTCCTATTTTAACGCTCTCACTCTCACCAGCCTAAAAGATTGCCGCACTTAGGCGAGCTTTCCAGACATGAGTCTCTAGAAGTTATGCACAAGTTTCATAGCTTTTAAAAGAACTACCGTATTTACCCGCGTATACGTCGATCCCGCGTATAAGTCGACCCCCCACTTTTCTGATTAAGAAATTTGAATTTTTCGTAATCTCGCGCATAAGTTGACCCACCACTTTCCACCTTATCAAGAAACATTTTTTTCTTTTAAATAGATTTATTCAAAATCATCTGAAAAAAAAGAAAGTACTAAATATACGATAATAAAGATAATAATATACAAAAGTAGTATACAAAATTAAACTTAAAATAATGAATAATAATAATAGGACGCTACTGATAGTATGATATGGTAAAGTACTAATATAAAAAGTTAAACTGATTGAAGATCAGATTCAGTATCGGACTCGTCAAACAATTCATAAAATTCCTTCGTCGTCATCGTCTCATCATGATACAAGTATTGGGTTAGGATTCCTTAGAAAGACCTCCACGGGGCACCCTACTCTTCAGCCTAGAGCCCACGTGTATCTAATTGGCCGTGATCCCACAACAACAGCAACATGATACACGTTTTCAATCTTTGCATCACTGCATTCTTCCTGGTATGGAAATCAACCTTAAACGACGTCATTGTGTTATGGAATGCGGGAAGGGAACAATTGTCTTTTAAAAGGGTATTTTTGACTTCTGATTTAAAAAAAAAAGAAATTAAAAATTAAGTACCCTCGTATAAGTCGACCCCCCCCCCCCCCCCCCCCCCCCACACACACACACTTTAAAGCCTGTTTTTTTGTCCAAACTTTCTCGACTTATATGCGGGTAAATGCGGTAGATGAAAACTAAAGTGAACAAATTAGCGATAAACGCACCAGTTACGGAATTTGAACTGTACTTACATGTTGTTCCAAATCGCCATTTTAATTCTAAATTACGGTTGTCACATAAATACAAAAAATCGTCATGGTAACTGCATATGTTGTTTATTGCCAGCTTGGCGAGAATTGGGGCGTTAATGTAGGAATCAGATCAAGAAAGACAAACAGGTTTTACTCATGGATTATGATGCACATTCGAAACAGTATTTAAAACGGTAAATAGTTGGAATATACTTGGCGAAGATTGTAAATAGTTTTAGTAGGGGATTTTAAGACGATTTAGACATTCCAAATATGGGTTTTATGGAACAAGGATGAAAAATACGGCAAGCTAAAGAAGAATGATACACTTTCTAATTTAATGGAATAAGGAAGAAAAATAGAAACGACGCATAAATTATGAAGCGCTTTTAATACATTGCACTTTAGTGCGTATTTAAAATCTGAAAGTGTTTCAGATTTTCTTACTTTTTTATTTTATTTATTTATTTATTTTTCACTATGGCTTGCAAAGAGTCATAACTTAAAGTGTGTTTAGGCTTGTTAATCTATTTAATACAAAATAAATTTAATTTACGTTATCGAGGTTTGTGACAGAATGTACTTCATCGAGAAAGATTTACATAAAATGTATTTAGCACTTAATGACATGAACAAAATTACTCTCTTAATTTAGATTCAAATATTCAGGTGTCGTGTTGATTTAGTTTGTCTGCTTCCCCCTTAACAAACACAAGACTCCTTTTTCAATGGGTCTTCGTATTTAAACCGCTCGCTCGTACATGAGACGAGATAAAAAGCTGGATTGTCAGCGCGGGAATCATCTGTTTTGTGGATTATATACGGCCATCTTTTAACTTTAAACATGATATGATGGGTTTTGTTTTTTTTTAGGGGGGGGTACAATATAAGACATGGACACTTAACCTGTTTTCTTAGTGAACAAATAATAAGAAGCACCCTGATAGCTTTAAATATTTGTATCCAACTTTTGTAACATAAATGTTTTCATATCGCGGCATTGCCAGTTGAGAAATAAAAAAAAATAATTGCTAACTTTTAATTGCCAAAGATAAAATTTCAAATTTTAGTTGGTTAAAATCTAACGTAAAAGGATTCACCTACACTATTTAATTCTCATAACTACAGTCGAACTGGTTTATAGAGAGGCCTTATTTAACGAGGAAATCGGAAATAGTTGGCTGGTACAATGTTAAAGTCTATGAAAACATATCTCGCTTTTAACGAGTAAAGCCCGTTTATAGAGAGCATTATTTTTGTGATTCATAATATTTCTATTGACCTCCAGGTCAGCTCGTCTTTTCTTCCTTTAACTTCCGAAGTCAGTGAAAGCGACGAACATAAATTTCAACCTCAACTGCTCCCTCGACCATCAACGGCTTTTAAGTGCGCAGAAAAACTTCAAACATTTTTCGAAGTCAGGAGTGCAAATGGTGATGTTTCGGACCATGAGTCTTTTCCGACAACTAAAACACAAGACAAAAATAAGACTGTTCAAAGCAAATTAATCAAATTCTTTTGAACTGCACAAAATGAAACAAAAAAAATAATAAACATGGTAATTATGGATGAATATTTATGATTTTATCAATAACCTGTTTTTCACGAATACTCGATTATGACGAGCAAATATCGCAGTCCCTTCCCGCTGGTTTTAAGCGAGTTCGATTGCATAGTGTAAAATATTAGGGAACCTAAAATGCAGTGTTTTTTTTTACATTAAATTGAAACAAACAATTTTCAAATGCATTTAAATTACAGAAAAAACTGAGATAAACACAGCATTCATGTTAGTTACATTTTAAAGCAAGAAATTCACAGATTTTTTTTTTCTTTCAAGAAAGATGTGAATAAAAGGGGAGGGTGGCCATCTCTCCTTGGAGGACGAATTTCAAAATTTCTGCCCTGAAATTTATTTTTAGGTATTCGCCAGTGTTGTATTTTACATCAAGAATGGATATCTCTTTTTTTCTTTGAGACAAGACAGAGAGATGTTCAAAAGGAACATTTTGGCCCACTACCACTATAATTTACGTGCTTTGCAGACTGCTGTCTTATCTAGGACCTATGTTAGAAAACTCATATACGAGCCAAATTTCGTTCTATTAGCTTCAGTATTTGGCTAGACGAAAATTGCTGTTCGAAGAAAAATCTGAGGTGGACACCACATGACATCCTGTGCGTCTATTAATTCATAAAAAGTTTGGGTGCACTAAACTTATTTTGATTGAAAGCGATAGCATACTGCAATAAAACTACGGTTTAGCGATTTCTAGTCAAATATTTGAGATATCGCCAAGCTGGGTTCAATTGTAAAGATTTGTTTTGGGCTCCTAATTGGACGATATTTTGCCAAAAGCCGACAAGCTTGAGACAGCGAGATTTTGATCATAGCCGATGACCCAGTAAATAAATTACTCAGTTGATTGCAATTAAAAAAAAGATGTGCAGCTTGATGTTACAATTGTGTTGAATACTACAAAGTTTCAGCATTCTATGGTTGAAAGTTTTAGAGTTATGCGAAATACGTAATTATTTTTGGCTTTAAATATGGCGATATTTCGGCAGAACTCTCCAAGGTCGATGACAAATGGCGAATTTTTGGCTATGGACCACACAATGACTGACTACAGACATAATGTATTGAGGATGTCCATAGACATTAATGTACTGAAATTCTTTTGGTGGTCCTGTAAATTAACTGTCCTGTACATTAGAACCAAAAATCGAGCTGCTGAACTATATGTTACAACAATCTTATATAAGATTTCAACAATCTGCGTCTAATAGTTTTTGAGATATGCGAGTTAGATACATGCATACGTACACCAAAAGTCGCCAAGCTTGGCGGCTTTTGGCGCAATTTTTGAGGGAAGAACATGATTGTCGTCGAACCATTATCTAACTATATGGTAGGATGGAATTGTGCTTGAAATGCATGTATGCCTCTAAAACTGCCATCGATCGTAATGTGTTGGAATTTTTTTGAGTGTTCGTGTAGAAGAACTATAAATGATAAAGACATTATTTTCGTGGAGAGATTCATCTTCATAAATCCCTTTTAATTCGCATGAAATAATTTAATATCGCTGAAATACACTTTGATGTATTTCTGCCCATAGAGCGTAATGCATGGAAAACCTTTTGGGTGGCCCTGTAAATAAACTATCCATTCAATTGGAGCCAAAAATGGAGGGGCATAACTACATGTTATAAAGAATCCTAAATATAAAATTTGAACATTCTACGATTATAGCTTTTGAGGTATGCGAGTTACATGCATGCGTACGTACAGATGCAGGGAAAAACTGTTCAAAATGGACTTGTGGTCGGTCGAAATGAAATGTGTATGCATTTATATGAACATACGTATATGCGCATTATGAGATGCCATGCAAAAACTCTTAAAAGTAAATTTAGAGGTAGTCAAAATCGATTTGATTTTTTTCGTCAAAATCTGTGCACCGGAACTTTTCGGGATTGCATTACATCTTTATACTTCGTACAAGAAAGTAAAAAAAAAAGTCTTTGTTATAAATATCAATAATTATAAACATCAATTATAGGGTCTCAAAATCGTTTAAAAATGTGTAGGCATTCTCTGTACTTTTGATAATTTTAATTACCGACAATGGAAGAGAACTAAAGATTTTACTGTCAACTGTCGACAACAATATTCGATATCTGCAACGCAAAACATCCCAGAAACAACATTTCGTTCCACTGCATCCTGCAATTCGCATCAGCGTTATTTATCTTGACGTTCATTTAATTGCCGAGTGATTTCTTACAGAAAAGCAAAAACAAACCTGAGCAAGTAATAAGGCGAAATCATATTTCCGATGTTCTGTTACGATAGTGTTGTGTGTCTGTAAAAGGAAAGTAATGGAATTAACCTCAACCGAATTCTTCCAGAAGAATAAATGGAATTGCTATTCATGCTAGAAATGTTTGAAACTTAAAATAACCAGTGTATTAAAAAAATGAGAAAAGCGTCATCTATAATTAGCTTATGATGAAAATTGTCTCTTCGTGTAATGTTTCGAATATTACATGATAGGAATTCAGTTAGGTGTGTTTCTGTTACGGAATATAGAAAGTAAAGGCATTATTTGCAAATGCAGGATTTCGTCAAAAAAAAAAAAAAAACTACTGGAGGTAATTATACAAAATTTAGCAAGCATGTAAGCTTTCTACATATAGATTCTAGATTAGGCAGCATTTTCCAAAATTCGTAACGTTATGGAGGTTAGGGGAGGGGCGTAACATTTCTTTCAAGTATCTCTTGGATAATGTGAATCACGAAATCAGATCACTTGGGATACGTATTTGAAAGGACAAAATCTGATGTCTACACCACATGACTTTCTTGTACGTCTTGAAATCATGAATATTTTCGATGCACTTCATCTGAACTTATTTTGTTTGAAAGACATACAATACTGTAATAATTCTAAGGTTTAGCAATTTCTAGCCAAATATTCGAGATATCGCCAAGCTGGGTTCAATTTGACAGATTTGTTTTTGGCACTCAATTAGGCAATATTTCGCCAAAAGCAGCCCTGGTTGCATGATTGCATGCTATACAAACTCTTGAAATATATCTTGGACTGCCATAGTTTGCATGATTTTAGTCATAGTGATTGACCACAGCATTCTGATGAATTGGAAGTATCCATAGACCTTAATGCATTTAAAGTCTTTTGGTTCACCCTATAAATAAATTATTCAGTTGATTGCATCAACAAAGAGTTGCATAATTGCATGCTACAATCTACTTATATAATGCGCTAATGTATGCGATACCAAAATCGACGATATTTCCACACTTCGAACGGCAACAGCTAGATGTAAACATTAGCGCAATAACATTAATGCATGTACAAAAATCCAAACTAACAGTTCCATGACGTCAAATATAGCAAGTATTTACTTATATAATACGCTAACGTAAGCGGTACCAAAATCGACGATATTTCCCCACTGCTTACGGCAACAGCTGGATGACTGAACTATCAGCTCGATCTGTCACAACTAGATGACTGAACTATATGATAAGAGAACGGCAACAGCTAGTGAACTGTTAATTGTGTATTGTTATTGCTCTATTGTGTAAACATTAGAGCAATAACAATAACGCATCTGCAAAAATCGAAATTAGCAGATCAATCCGTCAAATGCGTCAAGCGTATGCCAAACAGTAGCTATATTAAAAAAAAAAAAAAAACAATAATGGATATAGAAAAGTGCAAGATATTTCGGTCTTTCTCACAGCTTTGTTGTTGTTGTTGTTGCGGTGTCCCTGGATAGACCATGGAAGAGGGGTGCCAGTGCCCCCGAGGGGGTTGGACTTCTACTTGTTGGTCCCTAATTTTGAGCCGATTCCAGATGAGGGACCAACCATCACCTGAAATCGGCACCCCCAGAGGTATCGTTTAACAACTTGGAGGACTTTGGAGCCACGACGGATTTTACGTGCACCAGCTCCCATTAGCGTACACGGTTCCACAGCGGACGAGCCGAGAGGGGGAAGTCCCTCCCAAGCACTGGCCAAGCCGGATGCTGCTTCACCTGCCGTGTTCTTATCTGAACGGAGTTTAGCGCCTACACCACTGCAGGACTCTCACAGCTTTAAAATATCGAATTCACATTACTTGGCTCCTTTATCGCCCATCTAAAAAATGTCACCTCACCATACATTGAGCTAAAGCACATTTTAACCATTTGCTGTTTCATCATCGGCTTTTATGATGGCACCCAAAATGTATAGCACCCCTAACAAATAAATATAATGACAAATACTGTTAAAACAAAGGAACATAATTTTCGTTGAAATGAGTCCAGAAATTTAGTCAATACTGCACTGAGTATGAAGAACAGTGGGTTATGAGGCGGTGAAGCTGGCTGCCTGCCAGTGCAATCTAAAATCAAAGTCTCAACATTCTACTGTGAACAGTTTTAGAGTTATACGAAATACGTAATTATTTTTGGTGCCAAATTTGGAGAGATTTTGGAAAAACTCTCTAAGGTCGCTGACAATATTTAACGATTCTTTTAAGGGTTAACTGACTAAAATTAATGTTGCACAAGCTAAAAAAATCAAAGTTGCAATTTTGTTGCATGTAAATCGGTTAATGCGTTAGAAACACTTAAAAATTCCTCCTTGTTGCAGGGTGTTTGCTTTCAGACGTTTCACGCCGTATATGCCGACGTCCATCTGTCCGATGGAGCATAAAACGTGATTCATCGGAAAAAGCCACCTGTCGCCACTCTGTGGAACGTCCAGTTGCGGTACTGGCGTGCAAATTCCAGCCGCCGATGAACAGCAGTCAGCATAGGTGCATTAACCAGGCGTCTGCTGCGGAGGCCCATGCGCAGCCACGTTCGCTGAACCGTTGTTGAGGATACACTCTATGTAGCCCCTTGGTTCATCTGGGTGGTCAGTTGCTCAACAGTTGCACGCCTATTCGCCCGAACGAATCTCCATAGCCTTCGTTCGCCTCTGACATCTATAGCCGTGGTGCACCACATGTGCCACGCCGCTGATTTTAGATAGTACCATTTTGCCAGGCACGGTATACTTTCAGAGACACCCGAACAGTTCACAAAATTAGCCGTTTCCGAAATGCTTCCACCCTTGGCCCGAAAGCCAATAATCATGCCCTTTTGGACGAGGGATAAAGCGCTACGTTTCTGTATTAAGCCAACGATTGACTCTAGGACTCTAGGACATCCTTTATATACACTCAACTGCGATGTGCTGCCATCTGCCTTCTGCGATTGGCTATTTCACGTTGACGTTGAAAGTAGCTGGTGGTCACATTAATGTGACTGGACTGTGTATATATGTATATACTCATTTTTTATTAAAATACTGGGGAAAAGAAACTTTGACATTTTCTTTATGAAATATAAAATACTGTAAGTGAATACTTTTTTTGTGTAAATACATTAATTTTTGAAAATGTAGTCGTAGTTTTTTGGAAACACCCTGTATTTCAATGCCATTAAACATTAGCGGCTAACTATAGTGAGCAGTACGTATGCATTCATTAAGTATTTCACATCACAGACATATTTAAACCAATAATTCTAGAAACGCACACGTCTAAAAATGTTTCGGTCCTAGAAACGCTTCTGCGTAGCAAAGCCTCATTAATGACTCTTCAAGTCACTTGATATGAATGTTGTATGATGAGCAGTAAACATTTGATAAAATCGCTGTTGAATCATTCTATTTCGCAGTTGAAGCCTCTGAAGTCGCACAATAAATCGCGAAGATTTGGCACGGGGGATTTATCAGACTCAGCAGTGCCCCGTTGTAGGTCGTTTTAGTGAGATATGTTATTGTGTATTCAAATTCTGTCACAGATGCAGCTACTGCGATAGAATGTTTAGTTTATCAAACGGCCTCATGTTATCTTAATTTAAGGACTAGCAGATGGGAGAAGCCTTATTATGCAGCAAGGTTTATATTGAGGTTATTAATTCTATAAATAGTAATGGAATTTCGGCGAAAGATAGGTAGCATTAAAATCACAAGTAGTAATCAAATGAATAACATACAAAATTCTGGGATTAAACAACCAGTTTAGCCCATATTATCCAAAATATTCATAAAACTATATAATAAATAGGGATAGCTCTCTCTCCCTCTCTCTAATTTGGTTTTTAATTATATCATTATATCCTGCTAAAAGTGTACTGTTTAGTTTTTTTTAAAAATGTATATGTATAATTTTTGACTATCTTAAAAAATTCGAAGTTTTAACTGCTTTTTTGAATTCTAATTGGATTTACGTGTTTACAGAAATTGCTTTTAGTTATAATAAATGAGAATAATTTTTATTATTTATTATTGGAGACTTGATTTCTGTTTTCGTTTCTATCCGTTGAACATATTTTAGGAACTGGACCTTTTTCTTGTTTGTAAAATTACAGTTTTTGCATGAAAAATTCCAAGGCACTGAAATATAAACAGTAATTTTTTCTTTATAAATGATATAAATCAGCTCTTAACGTTTACTAACACAAACGGTAAAACCTTTTAAAGTTTAGAATCAATCTTAACGTTCATAAACGTTTGATTTTAGTTGAAATTAATAATTACAGTCAATAATTAGATCTGGATGTCTGATTATCTTCATGTTGCAAGAAAATGGTTCATAAGCAACCATTCATTGTCAACATTTAAAAAATTTTTATTTTATTTTTTCTTCTGTAAAGATGTAATGCCGAGAAATGGAAATACCATTTCTGCTACATGTTTTACTCAATAAAAATAATGTTACAATCATTCATTTGATACTTCCCGAACAGCCGCTCTTTGCCTTTAAAAGTACTTTTTCTGCATAAAGAGTTACGGGGCAGTAAAATATAAGCAACGCGTTTTGATTCCAAATAATTTCTATATTTCCTGTCTTACATATAAACTTTGTTCTGTGTACATTGGTTTTACACTATGGTTAGATAGGGTGTTAATAAATGTTTACTTGCCGTTTCAACAGCAATAGTTTAATAATCAATTACCAGTTTTCAATTTCTGATTAAAAGGTTTTCTTTGCCTGAAGCAATGCATTGGAAGCGGTATTTTGTACTAGTTAAATTGTTTTGTTTACATTCTACAAAGTATACACAATTAACTAGTTTGTCCTTAATCTTGTCTTTCTTTCTTTTGTCAAGTTGTTTGAACACATACATTATGGTTTTTCTTTTTTACTTCTACCGCAAAAAAAAAAAAAAAAGCTTTTGAAGTTTGCAAAGTTCCAGCACAAGAAAATTGCTGGTTCGTAAAAAAGAGATTTTTGCAATTTTTGGTTCGAAAATTAAAATTTAGAAATTCTAAAAATTGCCTAAACCCAGTTATCAAGAACACCGAATGTAAAGTAGTGCCAACTTTGGTTAGAGCTTGGGAGGGTGACAGACTTTCTTGGCTAGTCTTATGTGGGATCATACCGAAAGGGACCTGGTGTGCTTGAAATCTGTAATGGCTTCAGTGTCCTCGATATTAAAACAATACTTCTAGGGGGGGGGGGTTATTGCCGCACTTGGTGCTGGTCTTTCATCTGGAATAGTTTCAAAATTAGGAGACTTCTGTCTGATCTAATCCGTCTTCTTCTTATTGGGGCTCAATAGCTGGAAACCTCTCAATTTCGCCCATCGCCCGTCCTGGTTGTAGGATCTGGCGGTTAGTCACATAAAATTAGCAACAACAACAGCAAATTTGAAAATATATACGGAAAGTTCCTCTAGGATAACAAACAAATAATGAAATCGTGAGCGTTCTTTAAGTAGAGATTTGGAAAAACGAATAAAACAAATTCCATATCCTCGTACATACAGAAAAATGCGGGTCAAGTTGCTTTTGTAATGTTTTGTTGATAATCAATGAGTTTTTCAACTCCAAATTTTTGTTTTTCTTAATAGTCATTTCTGATTTGTTTTCTAGCTTGTGATTGGCTAGCCCGAAATGAATCACTGGATTCGTGGTTGTATTAACTTTTGGCAGTAACGATAATAATTCTGAATAACGGCCGTCTTAACCCATCTGCATAATTCATGTGCTTCAAAGTGTCAAATGTATTCGTGTGGATCTTTCTGTTCATAAATTATATCTTCTGGCTGAAATTAAGTTTTGGCAGTTTGGTAGATGATATATCATATTTCCTTATAGTCTAAGAATTCAAATCTTTCGCATGAAATAATTATCTTCCAATGAATATATTCATTTTTACCGAATCACTCTGCACGGAAAACACTTCAAATTCCGCCAATTCCTATGTAAAATAATACACACGCTTTCCTTTGGATAATATTTACACGGCATTGCGTCTGAACATTTCCAACCCCCTTTTAATTAATTTCTCTAAACGGTTCAATTAAATCAGGCTAATTCGAATTGTTAATCGTGATTTAATGCAATGGCAAAGATTCGAGATTTCGGAAGCCGGGACAGGATTATCGTGGCCTTTCTGCATATTCCACTGCATCTTAGAAATTCAATTAATTAGTCAGCCGAAGGGAGCTACTTGTAGAAACACTTTAAGTACACGGCCTAATTTATTTAAAATAACTGGATATATTTATGGCGTATGGGAGGCAAAGTTTATGATAAACAAGTTGTGTTAAAGGCGGCGTCTGTCAGTTTAGAATTGAAGTGATGTGTGTAATGTTCCGTGATTTTCCAAGGATGGTTTTATATATCCGTTTGTTTTGGAAGTATTCGAATAATGAATTTGAATGGAATGAGATATTAATGTTTCGTTACTGGGTAGAAACATTGTATAAAAGCAACACGCTAATAAGGTATTATAAAAAGTATTGTTAAGAAATTTTGGGGTGACCTGCTCTTCGGGATTAAATTTAGTCTAAAATCGTATTCGATTAAAATTTGCATTTCTCTGCATGGAAACTGGTTAACTAGAACTCGAAGTAGGGAGTTTTGTGTTTCACCATTGTTTAAAATAGTGTTTGGTGTTTTCTCGCTAAATAATAGCGATATCGCTTAGATGAGTTTACATATCTGCCAACCTTCCCGATTTCTTCGGGAGATTTCCCACTACTAAATTTTACCTAGCAATTCAAGCTTAAAATAACGCCAAAAATTTAATCAAAAATAAAACTGTTTAAAAATTGTGGTGAGAAATCTCCCGAAGAAATCGGGAAGGTTGGCAGATATGAGTTTAGTTTTTAATGACTATTTGTAAAATCCATTGCTTAAAGCCGCAACGCTCGGTGTCTTTGAGTAGCGTCATTATAAGGGTTGCTTTCTCACTTGTTTTGAGAAGCACATTTTTGAAAGCTGATTGTCTGACTCGGTCTAGTTAATAAGCTGGTAACTATTAGGTACTATATTAGCATAAAATTTCGTTACTTAATTAAGTAACATTATTTTAGATCCACATAGTGCATGTACGACAAATTTATAAATCGTATTTTCCCAATTTTCACTATTTTTTGATAATTTTTGTTGAAATTTCATAGAAAATTTAACAGGAAACCTCTTTCTATGTCGATTCCTCCTTTTGAAATCTACGCGAATTTGGGTACATTGATATAAGTACCAAAGAAAAGGGTGAATCCAGGGAGCTTCAAATCCTTCCCAGTAAATGAACGCAGCATAATGCAGATCGAATAATGGTAATTTTTCAAGGAAAGGGCATGTGACCAGGGAAAGTAATGAAACATGAAATAGCTACCTATAGAGCAGAGGTTCCCAAACTGTGTGCCGCGGCACCCTGGGGTGCCGCGAGCGTTTAACAGGGGTGCCGTGGAGATAATCAAGAAAAGTCTAAATTTTGGGGGAGCATACAAAAAAATTCCTTTGAACCGATATTTCACAAAAAAGTTTGCCAATCCGATGATCAAGTAGGCGAAACAAAAATATTTTAGTCAAGCTCGAGAGAGTTCGGTGTCCAGTCGCCTCTATTTTACAGGAACTCCCTGAAATATGGGGGGGGGGGAATTCTATATCCCTTTTCCAAGATAGTGTAATAGTAAGCCCAATAAACATAAAAGAAACAATGAAAAATGTATCCAAACTGCTTCATTCTAACCTTCATATTCATATTGCTTTAAATGTAACCTGCCCCGAAACGTTTTCAGCCTGAGAAGGGTGCCCCAAAATGATTTTTAGCCTGACAAGGGTGCCCCGAAATCTTTTTAGCCTGACAAGGGTGCCCCGAAATGTTTTCAGCCAGACAAGGGTGCCGCGAAGTGTTTTTAGCCTGACAAGGGTGCCACGGGGGAAAAAAGTTTGGAAACCCCTGCTATAGAGTGATTGATAGTTACTGTAGCCAATATACATTTCAAAACTTACTTTTTAAAAACATGCACAAAAGTTTTATTCACTTGTTGTATTCACCCACTAGTAAGTTAACCGAGTCTCTTTTTTTCAATCTGAGTAATACAGGGTGGTTATGGTTAAGCATCCCCTATAAACAACATTCTGTAGCTGAAACATATGAACAGATTTACCAACGAATTTGGCATATGGACTGAACACAAGATACGAAATCAACAGGGAAATTTTTTTAGCCCAGCTGGTGGCATTTTCAAGGTGAATTCAACTCAAAAAATGACCCAGACTAGTTAATAAATGCTCAAAAACTCTTGAATAAATGTTGATAATATACATAGAATTAGAATTTTCCATTGTTAAATTTGCTGTTTTTTCTTGTAAAGCGTCACCTAGTGGACATTTTAAAAATTATATATATTTTTTCCAACATCCTTGAGCATGCATCCCCTGTAGTATCATGTATACAAGGTGTCCCATAACCGCCCAAACTCTTTAGAGCCAGATTCCTCCCTAGGAGTAAATAAAAAATGCCTAAAGAACTGTACCTGTACGATCCTTAGTTTTCGACAAAAATAGGAAAAACAAAATATGACGTCACATCCGGTGCGGAGAAAAACAACTAGAAACATTAAATTGGATACTGGATTACATATGGGGAACTCGGTGTTATGGCCGCTACAATCTGGCACCTATGGATTGCTTTCAAGGAAAACGATTGAAAGAATTGATCTATCAAGTCCTAATTGCCAGAAATAGTGATTCAGTCCCTCCCCTTCGTGCTGGTGTATTTATGTGGGTACCAGATGGAACGTAAGCAGTTGGCCATTAAACTGCGCCCGCATGGAAGCCTCGATATGCACGGTGCACATTTTGAGCATCATTTTATGAATGCATATGCAAAACACCCTATGTTCATGATTCCAATAAAGGCTCTTTTCGTGAACCGAAAATTACGTTTCTGCTTTTTTCTCACACGTTTCTTGAAAACTACGGGCCGTACAGTTATGGTTCTTTGAGCTCTTTTTATGTACTCCCAACGAGAAATCTGTCTGTGCAGAGTTTGGGCGGTATTTATGAGACACCCTGTATATATCAAATTTGGTTACGGCCCGTTCACCCGTTTTAGTTTTAGAACCCTGTTTACAGGCTTAACCAACCCTGTATTTCGCGACATAATTATGCAGTTTTAAAATTAATAAATTAATAAATAAAAGGAATAAATAAGTAATAAGACAGTAGAAGTTCGTAATTCTGCGAAATGCTTATAGAGAATATACAGCCATAGAAATCTTCCACAGAATCCATAGAATGCCTCATCGTCTTTCACGCTCAGGCTTGTACATAACAATTATGATTGAACTATTCTTAATGCTTACCTTTTCTTTCTCCCTTTAGAGAAGCTATAAAACTATAAAATCAATGCCTTAATTCATAATAATCTGAAATACATTTAAAACATATTTATAAAGTGAAATTTATCTTAATCGGAAACTAATGCACAAATCTTAAAATACAAACACGAATATTGATTTTATCTCTCACACATTATTTACAGCTCAGATATTTTCTTTTAAGTCGTGTGAAAGGTTAGAAATTCATTTTATCTAAAGTGAACTTTTTTATTCCACTCATTCACTAATCTAGGGCTTAGTTCAAGAAAGCGACCCGTAAGAAAGAAGATTATACTGTATTATATTGAACTTGGTAAAAAAAAAGAAAAAAGAATGAGAGAGAGAGAGAGAGAAAACATGCATATTTAATTTTTTTTCTGTTGTTGTATTGTTTTCTAAATATACTTTGTAATCTTATTTCTATTAGATTAAATTGTTTTTCCGTACACGACACTTGGACACTTCGAAAAGTTATTTTCAGAATTATAATTTCTTTGGTATGTTAATATACTATTTATATAATCAAATACGAAAAAACCCAAATAAAAGTAAGTCATTGTCAAAAAGAGATTAAGTGTGAGAAAATCCATAAAACAAATTGAAAAATTACATTACACCGAGCATCTTCAAAGGGAGACCGGCATAAGTGTTAATAACAGGTTTCCTGTGCCGGTGGCTGGAGATTTTTTTAACTATTGCAATGTTGGAATTTAAAATGTTAATTTAGAAATCTAATATCCAGATATGTATGTATATATATTAATTCATAATTCGATACCATAAAGTTCGATACCATATTAAGTGTTTAAATAGGATTAAATCAACGGACACCAGCTCTAAGGGAGAGATGGTGTCGGTAATCATATTGATGATTATTGATGTATATTTTTGAATAAGACGATGCTTTATCCCGTTCAAAAATTCCCTTTCCAACCGTTCTGAAAAAGCGAGATGACAAGTTAAATTTTCACAAACTGCATTGAACAGTTCGATACCAATTTTGATAACCAAAGAGAAAAATTATCCTCTTCATTGACAACTGCCCGGCTACCCGAAAGACATTCCTGTCACTAACATAAAACTTGTCTTTTTGCCACCAAATGCAACATCTAAGTTTCAACCTTTAGACCGGGTTATTATTAAAGTTTTAAAACAAAAATACCGAAAAAATTAGTCCAGCAAGACTTTCAGACAGCTATGGAGAGTGCCAATTCCACGAAATTTAGTGTTTTTGACTTTATTAATTACACCAGAGCATCTTGGGACGAAATTAAAAAAGATGTAATAAGAAGCTATTTTCAGAAAACTGCATTGCGTTTGATGTGTGCAATGATTCAATGCAGGCTGGCAGTCCACTTCTAGATTATGAGGACTTTCAGTCAATGCAGAATTTTCCTCATTATGCAACGGTGGATGAAGATCTCGTGACCTGCATCTTTGTGATTTTAGATGAAATGATTGTTGAGACTGCGAAAGAGGGAGATGATGAATAAGAGGAGAACCAGTGCCGACGCCAACAGTTACTATTGGCTTGGAATGTTTCAGTGAATTGAGAAAAGTACTGTTTTTTTTGGAAAATACCGAAGAAATGTTGACCTACATCGACAAATTTGATAATTTTCATGCTGCAATACATATGCAGAATCTCAAACCAACGAAAACTGATATTTTCTTTCCCAGGACATCAGGAATGTAACAAATTTCAGTATGCATTATTGTTAATATCATATTTTAATTTGTACAATATTTACATTGTACAATATTTTAACTATACAATATTTACATTGTTGTAGATAAATGTATCAGTGCCTGCAGGTGTAGGAAGTGATACACTTATCTAACTACCCAATAAAAACTACTTAGTGTGGTTTCTAGATGATGAGTAATACATATTTTTCTATATTTTTGGCACTTAAGAGTTTGTTTTATTCCAATTCACCCATAAGATGCTTTTCCTTTAAGACGCTTTCCCGTTTAAGAATCCCTTTCAAGCTGGCCCCTTAAAGAGCGTCTTAAACGAGTTTTACTATATAGTATATAGATATGCTCTACACGAGGGGCTCTTAAACTTAGGTCGACCGAGGACGCTCTTTTGAATGAGATTTTTTTTTATGGATTCGATCCCAACCTTAGACATTTTACTTTGTCCTTGAAACTTATGTAAAGGGTATTGTGTGCCACCTAGACAGTGGAAATATAGAGATGCGATAACATTAACAATAACAATAATATAAAAGTTAAACAATTTTTAAGCAATATGCTATGAAATCCATAGAAATTACATATGAATCATCGGGAATAATAATAGTTTCGTTTTTTGTTTATTAAAAATATTTGTTATTGCTTCGCTCTTCTTAGATTTTCATCGTCTTCTTAAGCTGTTTGCAACAAATTTTCCTAATTTCGCGGACTTCCATGTTCCGCAGACCACAGTTCAAGAACTTATATTTACTAGACTTATGGGACCCTGAGTTGCTCTTGAACAAGCTAAGAAACTATGGAAGCATCGCTGGGTACAAAAAGACAATCATCATCTTTCGTCTATTAGAAGATGAAAATAAATCAAGGTTCAAACTTGATTCAACAATAGAATTACTTTTTCAGACGTGATTAAATAACACTGAAGAGCAATTGAGTTAGCTACACCTATCTAGTATCCCGTAGCACCACCTTACCTTTGATGATGGCCACTATTTGAGTTGGCATGGACTCTAGAAGGCTTTGTAAGCGATGGGACGTTCTACTTATGCACAACTCCAACTACCTCTGACAATTCACTTAGATGGAAGGTGGATGGACCTTGAACATCTGTCTCAACTACATTTCAGATGTCTTCGGTGGGATTGAGATCAGGTGAATTTGATGGCCCGGAAAGTGCGTGCAGATCTGTAGAATGTTCATCCAACCATCTTGATACAATTCGGTAGCGATGGCACTGTGCATTGTCTTGTTGAAAGGCAATTCTTGTTGTGGGCTTTCTAAGACTTTCCAGAGGGAGAAGATGGTCATCAAAGATATCCCAGTACACTCTAAAAAATAACGGAACAACTACTGGAAACTTTCCGTAAAATTTTACGGAAATTCTCCGTCTATATTTGAATACAGGACAATTTCCGTACATCGGCTCTCTGGAACATCACCTCTCTGGGTCAGCGCCTCTCTGGAACAGAATTTCTACAGGAGTTTACAGGAATAAAATTCCGTAAATATACGGAAATAGTAATGGAATCTCAGCTACCAGTACTTTTTCCGTATTTTCACGGAAATTATTTTTACAGTGTAACGTTCATCAGAGAGACACGATGTCAAAAAGTCCGAGGAGTCCCGTTTCAGTCCACGTGAATACTCCCCAGACTAAAATTCTACTTCAGGGAGCTTGAAAAGTCACGTACTGTGTCATTGGCATCTGACAAAGTGAATCTCGACTCATCACTCCGGGCAACATTATTCCACATCTTGACGGTCCATTGGCGATGTTCCCATACCGATGGTAATCGTTACATCCTGTTTTGTGCAGTCAGCAGAGGGCTCTCTTAAGATGACAACACTTATACTCCATTGAGAGGAGATGGTTTTGTAAAGCTTACACGTCGCTGCGCATCAGCGTTAAACTGGCGGGTGATCTGTTGCACTGTGGCCCATCTATCCGCAATTACAATGAGAGCTAGACGGCACCGACTTTGGTCTTCTACTCTCTGCTGTCCGCGGAGGTTGACCCTGGCAGGGGTGGTTTGGTCAGATTCCACATACTCACTGTATATTCTGGACACAGTGGTGCGTGAAAATCCTAGTTCTTGCACTGCTTCCGAAATGGAGTGACCCACTCTTCGAATCCGACGATTTGGCCATTATTAAATGCGCTTAGATCCGTACTCTTAACCTGTATGTCTTCGAATACTACTGATGCCGTGAGCAGCACTCTTTATTTCTTCAAACTGTTGCTTAAATCATTTGCAAGTCACTTTCAGGCTGGCCCACAGCTCGAAATTTGCATAACGCCAGGTGTACCTACTTCAATTGCTCTTCAGTGTATATATACATCATCTTTTCTCATAGAGTATGTATTTTTATCCTCCCGATTCATCACCTAGTTTGGCATAAAAAAAATGAGTTCCCAAAACTGAACCCAGCTTGGCGATATCTTGTATACTTGGCGAAAAATTTCTAATCCACCATACTGTTCATTATAAAGGTAAAATATACTTAGAATATGTCTGACAAAGATTGTAAAAAAGTTTTAGGAGGCGGTTTTTATTCCAAAGAATAGTTTTATAGAACGAGAAAGACAAGCTCACACTCTCATGGATTATAGTTCTCTTTCCAGTGCAAAAGGGACAAGAAAACATACATAGGTGGACACAGGGATTAATTTACGTTTGCAATATATAGCATTTTAGTGCAAATTTAAAATATGAAAGGGCTTCAGACATTTCTTCCTTGTTTTATTTTTTTTAGGTAAGAGGAAAGAAGTCAATAAAAACTATCCATCATCTAGCATTAACATATTGAATCAATTTCGATGGATAGTAAATTTATTTAGGGACTATATTTGTGCTTTTTTGAATTATGGATGCAGAACACATAAATCAAACTGAATGATCTCTTTCTTATTTAGTTTTTTTTGTGAGCTGCCACTGATAGATAACAACATCTGAGAAAGCGGAAAAGAGAGAGAGAGGGGGGGGCGAGTAGCATGCATAATACTTCCAGCGCCATATTTTTAATAATAAGAGAAAATATTTGTGAATAGGTATCATAATACATGCGGAAGGAATCTGAAAGAGTTTTTCTTTCAATAATATTAGTTTACCTTGAGAATACTTTTTGTGTGTGAGAGCACGTAGTTTGTTTAAAAGGTTCAGTAAAAAGGTCTTAAAAAATGCTTCACTGATTGCTAACTGTTAAAATTTTTCAGATAGGTGTTTTTCAGCTCAATTTACTGTTTGCTTTCTTTAATATAAAATCGAGCTATAATTTCTTTTATTGTAAGCTTGGGGTTTCCAGCTTATAAGTGCTGGAGGGCAATAAACGAATACATTTGTGCAGTGGAAAGCCACAACGTAACCAGGATCTTGCACAGGAAATTTGAAATGTTCCGGAGACGTAAAACATGGATCAAAATTGGCCAACTTCCACCAAGTCATAAAAAGCATACACTGAATTACGATTCAAAGGAGAAATGAGTCTTTTAAAACTTTGAAGCGCAACCCTTTCCCGATGCCAAAAAAATGGCAGCCGTTGCCGTCGTTCAATTTAACTACCAGCACCATGCGGCTAATCGAATCGTTCATCGCTTGCCACACATCTAGAGACCATTTTTTGACACCGCTCGCTGTGCGCGCACACAGCATGTTCAGCGAAGGCAGCGGCTGCCCTTTTTTCAGCATTCGGCAGTCTATCCAGTTATTCTTCTATATCAATGTATTTCCATCGTATTTTCCCGTTTTCAGCCGATGCCAGTGTAATCCTGACAATTTTACAAATAATTGACAATTTTTACGGGAAATTTTGTGCCAAAAATTAAAGGATTCACGTGTAACTATATCGACCTCAAGTTTTTTTTTTATAGAAATCAAATCTATTTTTTGTGCCTGACAACAGTCAAAACGTCAGAGTTTGTGTCCTCAGGACGAGGACACCGCACGTTAAGGGGTTAAACGTTATTCACTGTGAGGTGAGACGGATGAAACATCTAGCTCAAGTCTGCGCCCAAACCAAGTTCATAAACCCAGAGGGTGGCTCGCCAAGTACCGTGCAATATTGGACGGAAGAATGACTCAAAATTTAAATGGAACCTTGAAAATTACGAGAGTCGTCCGGAAAATAAATTCCGCACGGCCAATAAAAAGGCACAAAAATATCTGGAAAAAAGTCTTGCAAAAGATACAGCAATGTTTCAGCTACTTCTAAACATAAAAATAATCTGAACTGTAATACTTGTCTTACCGTGGGATAAAGTTTTGTAGTCTAGTGTGATAGAAGTCTACCGACTGAAAAAGTAGCCAGAGTGTCACGGTTGTTCGCAGTCTTCGTCTACAATCGTTTTTCTTTTGCAGTTTTCGTACTATAAGAAGGATAGTACTTATTTTTGTGATTTGAAACCGAGAGGAATTTCATGTTTGGGCATCACTTTTCCATTGAGAGGACTTCAAACAACCCTGACACTATGGCTCCTTTCTCAGACGACAAACTTCTATGACACTGGACTAGGCTGCGGGAGCCTGGTTGGGAGAGGCGTCGATCTCGCAGCCGAGAGGTTGTGGATTCGATCCTGGGACCAACCAAAGACCGCCGTGTTCGCTCCAAACAAACAAATGGCAACCAAGTTCCCATATAAAATCGATACGTATGGGGGTAGCAAAAGTAAGCCTTGAGTCTTCTGCTTGGTATTTGCTTCAAAATTAAGAAATCCCCCCCCCCGCTAACGATCAGTAGTGTTGCCACCTATTGGCTCTCGAATGAGGTTGAAAGGAACTGTTCGGGAGTGTGTGGTAGAAACTAACACCCCCATTGGCTGGTACTGCCGCGATCGAACTACTCTGGATTTGGGGTTAGTACAAAATGCTGTAAAAAAAGAAGTGCATAAGCCCCCTAATATATGAAAACAAGGCAGACAGATAGACAGGCACTAGACTACAAAAACTTATCTCACGGTATTTGCTACTTATCTCACGGTATGACAAATGCTACAGTTAGGCTATTCTTATGTTGAGAAGTAGATTAAATATTGCTGTGTATTTTGCAATAAATTTTTCCAGATGATAATGTTTTGTACCTTTTTATTGGCCGTGGGAAAATTATACTTTCAGGACGACCTTCGTACATAAGGGAGAGAGGAGGAATTAACGTAAAAGCATCCAAGATGCTTGGTGAGAATTGTAGTCTGCTGCAACTCCTAAAGAAGGATCCCGAATTAGGTTCTGTTGTTGTTGAGAGCCTCGGTATATAGGTCAAGAACAATCTGAGAGGTGGCGTCCTTGGGCTAATCAAGATCAGGACGTGAAAAGTGAGGATAAGAGTGAAATGCAACACAGGTATACGCCCTACATTTCATGGAAACCGAGGTAAATCAAATCTATTCCCGAATGAACAATAAGCAATTGAAAATGATATATTTTAGAGCAATTGAAAATGATATATTTTAGAAAACCTTTTCCCTTAAATAAGAGCATCTAATTTTATGCTGCAAATTCTTTTCAGAGGAGGCTTCGCTGGCTACTAGCTGGAAACCCCTGTTGTAAGCCATAAACTTGACCATTATTATATATACATTTATAATTTACATATCTCATGGTTTTTGTGTTATGGCAATCCTTCACATCACGAGGAGCATGTGCCTGCGGGGAGGGGGCGGGTTGAGAGGAGAACTTTTTAAGGGGTTCCAACGCGTATTCACGTTACACCTGGAGAAAACCGCCAGAAACTCCAAAACTCTAGACTGTTAGATTGACAGCCGCGTGGTAGGCCCACAAAGGCGAGATCTTCACACTTCAGCCATCTGCCGTATTCAATTTCTTATCCACTCGGCCATGGTGAAGCCCATGTATCATAGGAAGCTAATTGTACACAAGCGTTGTACGATTAAGAGAGGAACAAACTTGAATTATAAAAAAAGGTGTGAGAGAAATATTACTATTTCTCGTATTTGTTTTCTTCTTTTACATAAATTTATTTTTTCTTTTAAAAAGTCTATCAACAAGATGCACTTTTTAATCTCTATAATCTCGCAATTTTTAATTGACGTGCAACGTCTCTTTAGAATAAAACTCGGTACTGTCTCTTTAGGGAGGATTTCTGCTATCATTTTAGTGTATCATACGAAACTTTAGCGCGACGAGAGAATTCGCTAAGGTAAATTGTATCAAAGAAAAACAGAAGAAATTTAAGATAAGATGTTTTTTTTTTTTTAAAGTAAATGCGAGACAGCCACTTTCTTCCTTCTATTTTATTTTAAGCGTGTTGCGCAAATGTTATTTCTTTCTAGAAAGTAAAATTTAATAAGAACTATCCATCAAACTAGAGTAACATATGGGGTCATCTCTAAGGATAAATAGATTTACAGAATGTGCTTGTGTTGAGGATACTGGATGCAGAGTACGTAAATAAAATAGAGCGATGTATCTCTTTTTGAATTGGCACGAAAAGATAAAGGACTGACTGTAAAGAGAGGACAAAAGTATGTAGAGTACAAAGATATAAATCATATAATTTTAGAAAATTTTATATGAAAATTGAAAAAAATTACATTTTTAAAAAAGTTTTATAATTTACTGCGTATAAAACACAATTTACAATAAGAATTTAAAAATTTTTAGTACTTTTGAAAATTTTTAACAGATATTTATACTAAAATTTACTGTTTAGAGCTGGATTTTCCGATTATTAACTCCACAATTGGTTTAATGTCGCTATCAGCTAACTGGTCCGCCCGTACTTTTTCGTCACTCCAGGGACCTAAAGATAGTACCGATGATGTAACTTGGCGGACGATGGGATGTTTCAGATGGTAATTGTTTCTGGCCTGGAGCAATAACGACAACTTTCTTTGCAGAACCTTCTCGACAAAGCATCTGCGTTTCCATGAGAAGCTCCTTTTCGATGACGTCCTTATAGAATTTTCGAAGTTAAAAGAAGCTTCTCGAAGATTCCCCATGAATCAGGAATTTTGATTTCGTCCTAGTAATATTATTGAATAATATCAAGCTAATGAGGAAAAGCAAGCTTTACAGGCCGCATTGGTAAAATCGTGCCAAATTTCCGAAATGTTGCAAAGCTTGGCGATTTTTTGGCGAAATATCGTCAAATTTGGCGCCAAAAATAAGTTTCCGACAGTAAGGTTAGCTAAGGCTTACGACGTCCCGGGCAGTACAATCCCAAGTTAGGAGGTCGCATAAGTATTTACAATGCAACCTTTAAAAGTTGGTCCTAATAACATAATTTAAGCAAGTAATCAGTAAACACAATAAGCAAATACACATCCTTATAAATAAAAATGAAATTCTGTTTGTTTGCTTGTTTGTTTGTTTGTTTGTGGATTTGATTCGTATACAAATCCACAAAAATGGACCTAGTAGCCTGAAATTTTGCACAGATATGTAAAATAATATAGAATAAAAGATAGTCCACTTTAAAACTTTGAAAGTCCACCCGTTCCCGGAATTTAAGAGATTTTTTATGTTCTCCACGCAAAAAGCTTTCCGTAATTGTAACCCCAGTAGTGAAAAAAGTGTGAAATGAGGATCGTGGTTGCCATGTGTGGCGATTTTGCCGAATAAAATGTTTTAAATTCTCAAAGTAAAAATAAAAGAATAATAATGATTTTTTTTTTGTTAGTTTATATTCGTAAGGTTATTTTTTTTAAATTATACGTGTGCATGGGAAATCGGAGCAGGAATGAAATGTTTTATACGCAAAACAATAAGAATTGAAGATTTCCGAGGCTAATATGTTAAAATTTTTTAGTTTGGCGAAAAAATAAAATGGCTCAAATGCCGAGAAAGTGAGTTCTAGCGGTTTGCACTGTTTCCGGCTTGGCGCAATTTACTGAGAGCTTAAGGAAACGGATTTTTGAAAACAAGTGCAAAGGTTTTATTAGAATACAGCGTTAAATTTTAATGATCCGTGCGGAAATAATGCAGTTATTAAGGGATTTCAAGCGATCTATCTTCAGCATTCTCGCCAATTGAGTGCATTGATTTTAGTGGGGGGAATTCCGCCAAATTTCAGATAATTGAAATCTTCGCATATAGTACATCGGAGTAACGATGAATAAAACATGTTATAGTTGATAATTTAAAAAATGAGGCTATATTAAGGGATTCCACTTTTCAAAAAAATGCCTGGCGGTCGCACCATTTCCCATTTTGATTGCTGCTAAGTCAATGCTTCGAATGATTCCCTGAAAAAACTCTTGCAAAATGGCGTATATTGGCACTTTGGCGAGGCTTAGATTTGAAACTGGATTTATTTGAGACTGGTATCTATATTAATAAAACAATGTGTGTAAACTGTTTGTTTGTCTGTGTCTCGCGTAGCTCGCAAACGGGTGATCGTAGACCTACCAATTTTTGAACGGAAATTCTCCATGACAGGTCCCGACACACCTCGAAGCGATTTTTTCAAAATTCGAACTATTTTAGGAAATATCGTTAAAAACGTATCGCAAAAGGCTAATTTTTGCTTTCCGCCATATCGTAATTGTAACCCCACAGTGCATTAAGCGACAATTAAGCTTATCTAGGTTGCCACATTCGGCAGTTCATTAAATGATTCAGACTCTTGAAGTAAAAATAAAAGAATAACGATTTTTTTTTTATTTTGACTAGATTATTTGTAAGGTTGTTTTTAAATTAAAATATCGTGTGCATGTGAAATCAGAGCGGTAATGAAATGATTTATACTCAAAAGAAAAATAGAATTTGGAAATTTTCCGAAAATGAATGTGCAACGTTTTAATTGGGCGAAAAATAAAAGGGGTTGATGTGCGATTTTGAGGAGGATTCTAACGCTTGGCGCTATTTATCGTAATTTAATAGTCTGCTATTTGGGTTATGAATACACCTGCGTATAAGTTTTTGAAATTTTCATTCAGTTGGAATTGTGCATTTTTCTGAGCAGCTTTATTGCATCTATTTCTAATATATTACATCCAGAAAAAAGGATGTTAGAAATATCAATTTTAATTTTGTTTAATCACACTCATGAATAATGATACACATTCCAACTTAATAAAATAAGGAACGAAAATAGGGAAGACCTATGGATTATAACTTTTTTTATATATAGCACTTTAGTGCGTATTTAAAATCTGAAAGTGTGTCAGATTTTCTATGATTCTAGCGCTTGGCGTAATTTAATGAGAGGGTATTTTTAAAAACAAGCGTAGGTTATCTTATAAATAAAAATGAAATTCTGTTTGTCAATTTGTTGATTTGGGTAGTATACAATTCCACAAAATGGACCTGTCAGCTTGAAATTTTACACAGATATATGTAAAATAATATAGAATAAATGATAGTCCACTTTAAAACTTTGAAAGTCCACCCTTTCCCGGAATTTAAGAGATTTTTTATGTTCTCCACGCAGAAAGCTTTATGTAATTGTAACCCCTGTAGTGAAAGTGTGAAATAAGCATCTTGGTTGCCATGTGTGGCGATTTTGCCGAATAAAATGTTTTAAATTCTTAAAGTGAAAATAAAAGAATAATAATATTTTTTTTAGTTTATATTTGTAAGGTTATTTTTTTAATTATAATATCGTGTGCGCATAAGAAATGAGAGCAGGAATGAAATGTTTTATACGCAAAACAATGAGGATCGAAGATTTCCGAGACTAAATGTAAATTTTTTTAGTTTGGCGAAAAATAAAATGGCTGATAGGCCGATTTTTAGAAAGTGAGTTCTAGCGGTTTGCACAGTTTTAGGCTTTTTTGGCGCAATTTACTGAGAGCTTAAGGGAATAGCATTTTTGAAAACAAGTGTATAGGTTTTCTTAGAATATAGCATTAAATTTTAACTATCCGTGCAGAAATAATGCAGTTATTAGGGCATTTCAAGCGACGTAGCTTCAGAATTCTCGCCAATTGAGTACATTGATTTAACTTGGGGGAAATCAGTCAAATTTCAGAAAATTGAAATCTTCGCATTTAGTACATCGAGGTAACGATGAATAAAATATGTTATAGTTGATAATTTAAAAAATGAGGCTGTATTAAGGGATTCCACTTTTCAAAAAAATGCCTGGCGATCGAACCATTTCCCATTTTGATTGCTGCTAAGTCAATGCTTCGAATGATTCCCTGAAAAAACTCTTGCAAAATGGCGTATGCTGGCACTTTGGCGAGGCTTAGATTTGAAACTGGATTTTACTTGAGACTGGTATATATAATAAGACTGGTGATAGATAAAAATGAATGTTGGTATGTGTGTAGGAGGTTGAAAAACTCAGCACCGTTTCACCGATCACCATGAAATTTGGTTCACCTAAGTATTTATCATGGAGAAGGCTTTTATGCTATACGTTTTCCTCTAACTTGCCACTAGGTGGCGCAGCAGAACGTCGAATTCTATTCCGTTTAGCCGTTTGCTATGCGAATATCGTCCAACCCATTTCGATGAAATTTGGTACACGCGGATATTAGAACACGGAGAATATTTTTCACTATCCATTTTGCTGTAACTTGCCGCTAAATGGCACTGCAACGCATCAACCTCTATACCGTTCGACTGATCGGCATAAAATTTTTTATGCTTACACATTTGAGCACAAAAAATATATTCTAACTGTGTTCCTTTTGATGTTACTCACCATTAGATGGCACTGCAATGCATTATTGTTTTAACTCGGCACTAGATGACCCTGCAGCAGGCCAAATTTCTGACCATTCAAACGGTCGCTATGAAAATCAGTATACATAGCTATTTCAACAATGAGAATATTTTGGCGTTATCTATTTTGCTACAACTCGCCACTTGACGGCGCTGTAGCAAATCATTACTTTAATTAATCACTAGATGGTTAACTGACCACTATATGGTAACTGATCGCTATGAAAATAGGTATACATAGATATTTGAACACGGGGATGAGTTTGGCGCTATCCATTTTCCAATAACTTGCCACTCGATGTTGCGTCCACACATGAACTTCAGGACTATTCAGCCGATCGTCATGAAAATTCGTATACATCGATATTTGAATGCGAAGAATATTTTCGCCGTATCCGTTTTGCTAAAACTCGCCACTAGATTGCGCTACGTCGCATCGCCTTCTGCACCGTACAACGATTGCCTTGAAATTCGGTATGCATGATTATTGAACACAATATAACGCGATATCAATTTTGCTATATCTGTTTATTACAATGAATAGTAATCACCACAAATCGTAATATCAAAAAGTCCATTCATTCCCGTGCGAAGAACGGGTACTTCAGCTAGTAAATAAATAAATTATTGAGATAAAAAGGAATACACTTTAATAAATACAGATATGTTACAAGTATGTACACTATGTACACTAAAAATGGCGTAAATAAAGAGTAAAAGAGAGTTGAAGAAAGAGAAAGAGAAGAGAGGAACAGGAAATAAATGAGAGATGAAAGAAAGGAGGAATTACGCCATAGTGACCATGATCTAATATTCAAATAACTAATTACGACCGTGGTAAATGGCTAGCCGATCGTAATGAATGACTCTTGGTTTCGAGTAAGGTGACTTACGAATCCGTACGATGACATCATTCAGTCTGTTTAGGACTGTGCAAGGACCGTCCCACGGCGATTGCAGCTTGGGATACCGTCCTTATGGAATTACGGTATAGCAACCATGGTCTGATATTCAAATAATCAATTACAACCACGGTAAACGGCTAACCAATCGTAATTAGTGTACATATTACAAATATGTAATTAGTGTATACACTCTATAACAAAAAAATTGACGCACCAAGAAACAATCATCCGATTGCTTTGAAATTTCGTATGCATGAATGTTTTGAACAGATATGCAAATGATTCAAAATTGGTGTCCAATGAATGAATAGTTTGATCTCTAGCGCATCGGAACTGCGCATCCAGCAGACGTATATAAGGAGCAGTTCTTAAACGGTTTTTAAAACATTCGGTTTGATTGCGATTCAGATGACAACTTTCAACAACTTAAAAAATGCCTCCCTGCAGGATTCGTGCTCATTATGAGCATTTGTCAGAGTTTGACACAGGTCGTATCATTGGATTGAAAGAGGCCGGTTGGACTAATCGGAGAATCGCTCGTCATTTGAGTCGAAGCGATGCGACGATTCGAAGATGCTGGCAAGGATGGGTGGAAAATGGCAGAGTGCAGCGTCAGGATGGTAGCGGTCGACCTAGGGCTACAACAGATCGTGAGGACAGAGTGATGGTCCGATCAGCTGTCACAGCGCCTTCTTCATCTCTATCAACCATCAGACGTTCAACCCAAACACCAGTGTCCATCATGACCATTCACAGACGGTTGAGAGAGCGAAATCTACGCTCGCGCCGACCGTTACCTGCCACTCGACCTCGCGTCGACCTCTCGCCTGCCACTCACGCCTACACACTGCCGAGCCAGATTACAGTGGTGCAGGGCTCTATCAGGTTGGAATGATGCCGACTGGGGACGTATAGTCTTTAGCGACGAATCCCGCTTCCAACTGTGTCCTGACGATCATCGAAGACGTGTTTGGAGACGCACAGGGCAGAGGGGGATCCTGCTTTCACTATTGCACGCCACACCGGCCCTCAACAAGGCATTATGGTCTGGGGTGCCATTTCCTTAGACAGCCGGACTCCTTTGGTCGTCATTAGAGGCACACTTACTGCACAGCGGTACGTGGACGACATCCTAAGACCTGTTTTGCTACCGTTCCTTTTGCAGTGCCCTGGGCTGGTTTTTCAGCAGGATAATGCAGACCACATACGGCTTGTGTTGCTCTAAACTGTCTGCAAGCTTGTCAAACTCTTCCTTGGCCTGCCAGATCGCCAGATCTCTCTCCCATCGAGCATGTCTGGGATATGATGGGAAGGCGATTGCATCTGGCACAGACTGTTGATGACCTCGTTCGACAATTGGAGCGAATTTGGCAGGAAATACCGCAGGAGACCATCCGGGAGCTTTATCGGTCTATGCCGCGCCGTGTGGCAGCGTGTATCCAGGCTAGCGGCGGGTCAACACCTTATTGAACTTGTTACTGTAACTCTGAAATAAATTATTAAATTGTTCTGAAATTTTAATCATTTACTATTCTGTACATTGTCTTCCTATCCACCAATTTTCGTCTCAATCGGACACCTCCTTCTTGGTGCGTCGATTTATTTGTTATAGAGTGTATTACAAATTTAGTGCACATATTACAAATATGTACTCTAAACATGGCGTAAGTGGTGAGTAAAAGAGAATTGAGAGAAAAGGAAGTGAAGAGAGAGACAGGAAAGAAATGGGAGAAGAAAGAAAGGAAGTGATCATGGTCCATAGTGATCATGGTCCAGTATTCATTCAATTAACTACAACCGCGCTAAATGGCTAGCCGTTCATAATGAACAATTCTGGGTTTCGAGTTAGATGACTTACGAATCCTTACGACGACATCAGTCAGTCTGTTTAGGACTGTATAAGAACCGTCCCACGCGATTGCTGCTTGAGAGTACGGACTTTCCGTCGAGTAAGATTCCATAGCCAAACCTTGTCACCTACGTTGAACTCGTGTTCAGTTGCTTTCGTGTCTTAGCGAGTCTTCATCTTAGGTTAATTCGCTCCCGAGCAAAATGATGCACGTGTTCAATTCGTGCCCGAAGATTTTCCATGTATTCTTCTGGCGATGAAGGCGTATATGCAGGGCGACCCAACTGTAGATCGGCGAAAATACGAAGATCGCTTCCGAATAGCATCTGATAACGTGTAAAGCCGGTATTCTCGTGGCCGGTAATCCTGTAGGCCAGCAGGAAGAGGGGGAGTCTCTTGTCCCAGTCCTCTTGATTCCTAGGCACCAGGAGCGAGAGGTTGTTTAAAATAGAGCGATTAAACCTCTACACCACGCCATCAGATTGTGGATGTAATTTCGTAGTGTGGATTTTGTCTGCTCTGAGAAATTGACGTAGTCCTTTAAAAACTGCAGAGATAAAGTTCGTTCCTTGCTCGGAATGAAGTTGCAGAGAGGTTCCATACCTGGAAACAGATTCCTGCACCAATACCTCTGCTGCGGTCGTAGCTTCCTGTTCGGGAATAGGATTGAAGAATTATTTTTGGCACCAAATTTGGCAATATTTAGCCAAAAAGTTGCCAAGCTTGGCGACATTCCGGAAATTTGGCGCGATTTTACCACTTGTTTTTCTGCATTAGCTTTTTATTATTCATTAACATTTCTGGTGCCGCAGTGGACTGGGTGCTAAACTCCGTTCCCATAAGAACACGGCAAGTGAAGCAGCATATGGCTTGGCCAGTGCTTGGGAGGGACTTCCCCCTCTCGGCCCGTCCGCTGTGGAACCGTTTACGCTAATGGGAGCTGGTGCACGTAAAATCCGTCGTGGCTCCAAAGTCCTCCAAGTTGTTAAACGATACTTCTGGGGGTGCCGATTTCAGGGGGTTGGTCCCTCCTCTGGAATTGGTTCAAAATTATGGGACCCCGAGCTAAGACGGACTTCCTCCCACTTTGGCTCATTGAAATGGAAGCCGCTCCTTCGGCCCATCGCCTGCCTATATAGGGGGACCTGTCACCGCAACGCGGTTGCCAGGGGGCATTAGCAACAACAACAACAACAATTAAAATTTCTGTGCCGTAATCGAAATTCCCGCTTCATGGGGAATCTTCAAGACATACATCCTTCGAGAAGCTTCTTTAATTTCGGCGACACCTATAAATAGGAGGCATAGAGACCGAAGAGCCAGTTTGTATCTGTCTGCTACTGAGAATAGACGTTCGTTTGTTTACTGCATTAGCATAAGAACTGCATTGTTCAAAGCATTTTTCAGCGACATCTATCAAAATACAATTTATATATGTTGCTTGAACATAAGAAGACACGTCACAACTTTCTTGAACTTATTTATTGGACGACACAAAACATCACATCGCATGCAGAACAACTGAACATTAAAAATACTACCGCCAACTCAGGGCGAACTAACTTCAAAAACTCAGCTTTAATTAAAATATATTTCATAAAGGCAAAATAATTCCACAAAAGCAACAAATAATTATCCATGAATCAAATTGCCGCCAACATTACCGGGCGAACTGAACACACGAGCTGAAGGCGAAACTCCACCTCCAATTTAAATCACTTTAATCAGCAACACCTGAATTCACTTCCTATCCAAAAATAGAAAATAAGTGCTACCTAACCAGCCACTGCTTAGTGCTGGCATCTGTACTCTAAGTACATAACAACCGAATGCAGTCCAACAGGATTGTGCAGGAACATACTCCCACCCATCAAGAAGTCATTCTTGAAGATAAGGTATTAAACAAAGTTTAACAATTGGCCTTTTAAATAAACCCCTAGCAGTTTTTATTGTTACCACCCGTACCATACCATCTTTACCAGGATGCGTAGCTACAACTCTACCCAGCGGCCAAACAGAAGGAGGTACATTTTCCTCCTTTAATATAACTAAATCATTTAACTTAATATTTTCCCCAGAAACCTTCCATTTTTTCCTATTTTGGAGTGAACTTAAATAGTCTACCCTCCATCTCTTCCAAAAATTTAATTTTAATTTTTGTATAATATCCCAACACGATCTAACAGAAAGGTTATCTTCAATAGGTTCAGCTGGAGAAGTAATAACATCACCTATCACCATAGTAAGTGGTCTCGAGTTCAATAAAGCTTCTATCTGAGTCAAAAGAGTACACAACTCCTCAAATGTTAAGTTGGTATTTCCAATTACGCGCTTAAGATGAAACTTTGCAGAGCGCACTGCTGCCTCCCACAACCCACCAAAGTGAGGACTCACTGGGGGAATCATGTGCCATTCAATATTTACTTGCGATAAATAATAACTAATTTTATCGTTTTCATTGATGGTGGAAACAAATTTAAATAGATCTGATAGTTTCCTTTTGGCACCTACAAATGTTGTCCCATTATCCGAATAAATTGAACTTGGAGCTCCTCTACGTGAGCAAAATCTCTTAAGGGCAGCTATGAATGCCTCTGAGGAAAGGTCACTCACTAGCTCTAAATGAAGCGCTTTTGTTGCAAAGCAAACAAAAAAAGCGATATAACCTTTAGTAGTTTTAGCTCCTCGGCCACGATGTCTTAAAATACCAACTAGCCCTACATAATCAATGCCACATATAGAAAAAGGCCTATTAGGAGTAACTCTATCAACAGGAAGCTCTCCCATCAGCTGCTGTGCAGTGGTTGCTCGATATCTACAACATTTTATACATTTATGTATACAACTCTTAATAAGTTTTTAAGACCAATTATCCAATAACTCTGACGAATAATGCCTAACAATAAATTCAAACCAGCATGTAAATACACAACATGAAAATAATTTACAATTAAAACACTTATTTTATGCTGAGCTGGCAAAATCAATGGATGTTTAGCATTATATGAGAGAGGTGAGTTATACAGTCTACCTCCCACTCTCAGTAAGCCGTCCTTATCAATAAATGGACAAAGACCTAATAAAGGACTTTTCCTTGAAACTGCTTTACAAGATTTCACACAACTTATTTCATCTGAAAAATATAAATTCTGTACATAAGAAACCAAGAAATTACCTGAATTTTTTCTTTCCGTGGTACACAAAGGAGAAATCTTACCTTTAGAAACTACGTTAACTTTGTTACATTTTTCTCTGCAATTCAATATAAACCTAATACAAAAGGCAAAAATATCTACTATTTTAGAAAAAGATGAATAATTTTCAAATAGTGAATCAATAATGCAGTTCTTTACAATTACGGAAAAACAAAATTTAGATTTTTTCTGTTCTTTCACCAAAGCATCAACGTTAAGTTTAATTTCTGGTTGTTTAGGCCAATTCTCAGTACTTAAGGAAAGCCAGGGTGGTCCCTCCCACCATAAGGAACACTCGGGAAGTTGTTTAAGAGTCAAACCTCTTGAAGCTACTTCAGCAGGATTTTCCCTTGTGGGCACATATCTCCAACAGTCAAATGGAGCCAGGTCCAAAATTTCGGAAGTTCTGTTAGCAATATAAGGTTTATAGCACCGAGGATGAGATGACAACCACGCAAGCACCACTTGAGAATCTGTCCATGCGTGGAACTCGATGACATACTCATGAAATATATCTACCACACTGGAATACATTCTTGAGAGCAACAACGCAACGTTGAGCTCCAATGTTGGAATGGACACTGGTTTCAACGGACAAACTTTAGTTTTAGACATCAGGATATTCACTTTATTACCGTCTTGGTGTACCACATAAATAACTGCTGCAAATGCTAATTCCGAAGTATCGCAAAAACCATGCAACACAAGTTGTTTACCCACGTTCTGGATCCATCGAGGAATACGAATCAAACATATTTGTTCAAAATCCTTCTGAAATGCTCGCCATTTTACCTTTAAACTTTCCGGAAGAGGAGTATCCCAATCTAATTTCAATAACCACAATTGTTGGTAAAAAATCTTAATGCATACTGTACAAGGTGATAGGAAACCCAACGGATCAAACAATTTTGCTGATTGAGATAAAAATGTTCTTTTTGTGATCTCCTCGCTTAATTTCAAATTAACATTAAATATAAAACAGTCAGTTGTAGAATCCCAGTTTAATCCCAGAGCCTTAGAGCACTCTTCAGGATGAATTTCCCAAAGCTGGTAAATCGAAAGGACTGAGAGACAAATGTTCCAGTACCTCAGAGGAATTGGATCGCCATTTCCTTAAATGAAAACCTCGGAATTCCAATCTATCAGAAAGCTTTCTTATTAATCCAATTGCCTCTTCACTAGAATCCGCTCCAGCCATCAAATCGTCAATATAAAAGCACTCTTTTATTATAGAAGAAACTGCAGGATCCCCCTCCTCCAAGTCCTTCCTAACTTGAAATAAACAACGTGTTGCTAAATATGGAGCAGCAGATGTACCATATGTAACTGTTTTCAATTTATATTCTTTAATATCAGAGTCCCTTGACCTCCTCCAAACTATTCTTTGAAAATCCTGATCTTCCGAATCAATTAATATTTGCCTATACATCTGTTGGATATCCGCAGAAAAGGCAATTCGATGTAGTCTAAATCGAATAAGGATGTAGAACAAATCTGGTTGCAAAATCTGACCTACGGCTAAAATAGAATTCAAGGAGTTCCCATCCGGAGGCTTGCAAGAACCATCAAATACAACTCTCAATTTCGTAGAAATAGAATCACTCTTGATAACTGAATGATGCGGCAGATAGTAAATTTTATTCTTGGTAAATTCTAAATTTTCGCCAAGAGGTGTCATATGTCCAAGTTCCTCAGATTGATTCATGAATAGCCCATAATCCCTCTCAAATTCCTTGTTATACAGAAATTTTCTTTCCATTGCATATAATCTCGCAATTGCCATTCCTTTAGTATTCCCCAGCAGATTTACATCCCTATAAATTGGTAACTTCACTACAAATCTACCGTCTTCATTTACTTTATATGTTGACTGGAAATGTTGTTCACAAAATTCTTCCTCTTCAGATAAATGCTGTTTTTTAACATTTATTTCCTCTGTCAGCCAAAATTTTTTAAGAATTACGTCGATGTTACTTTCCTTTTCATAATTACTTATAAAATGAGAGTGTGCAAAACGCGATGAATTGAAATCAGTCTGAATTCTTCCAGCTACCACCCAACCAAACATTGTATTCTGAGCAATCGGCTGATTTTCCTCTCCCACAATTTTTCCATGTCGTATAATATGAAAGAAAGTGTCGGAACCCAAAATGATATCACACTCCCTTGACTGCATAAAGTTTTTATCGGCTAAATTGATACCTTTAAGATGATCAAGATTCCTTACATCCAATGACTCAGTAGGAAGATAAGATGTAACTTTGTTTAGTATGTAGGCATGAACACTTAAAAAGACATCCGAAAACCGTGAACCAACTTTCAAAGTCGCTGAACCTCGTGTCTGCCCAGCTTCCACTCCTCCAATACCTTTGAGAACAATGCGATCGTTTTTTCTTTTTAAATTCAAAATAGTCATAGCATTTTCACTTATGAAGGAACATTCTGATTCCGAATCCAGGAGTGCTCTAAAGGGAAATGCGTCACCCACAGAATTATAAATTAAAATTTCAGCTGTAGGTAAAAAAGAAATATACTTAGAATTGTCACAAGATGCACTCGCAATAACCTTTGTTTCATTAGATATTAATTTAGAGCCACTATCCTCGTCATTGCAACTCCTTTCGTTCGAAACTGGGGTCACCCTCCCCTGAATTTTCGCAGTACACGAAGTGCCTTTATTTCCTTCATGTATAAGTGTATTATGATTCCCTTGACATTGTAAACACTTCAAATGGGTATATGGACATTCCCTCAACTTGTGAGAATTTAAACACAAGAAACATAAGTTATTCTGTTTAACAAAATTCTTTCGGGCATAGGCATCCATACCCTTAAATTTTCCACATTTATATAATGGATGCGTTCCCTGGCATTTCATACACCTTCGAGTGGATTTTTCAGCATTGCTTCCTGATTCAATATAATTGACATTTTTAGGCCTGACATCGTCATTATTAGCAATTAATTCCAAGGAAGAGCACCTCACATTTAAAAATTCAAAAAATTGCTTTAAAGTAGGGAAATCAATCTCTGCGCTTTTTATAGACCATTGTTTTCTTCTCTCGACGTCAAGCTTTCGCAACAATAAATAAATTAACCATGGATCTCTATCAGTAGCTTCCTCACAAGTAGCTTTCAACCCTCGAATGACTTCATCACTTGTATTCAACAAATTTCTTAAGTTTACACTATTCGGGTGACTAATTGACTTTTGATCTACGAAAACTTTAATTAACGACTGTACAATTTGCTTCTTCTTATCATACCGATCCAATAATTTCCCCCATGCTTCTTCATATGAATCGTTAGACAGTGGAATATGCTTAATTAATAAGGCAGGTTCATCGGACAATAACCCTTTAAGGTACTGAAATTTTTGAATCTTGGATAACGATGTTTGAGCATGAACAGTTGCTATAAACATATCTTTAAAGTTATTCCAGTCCATAAATTTACCGGAAAAAATTGGTATGTTCAATTTTGGAAGCCTAACATTTTGGTTCTGACTTTCAGTACGAACAGATTGAACAACACTCTGCGTTTCATTCGTCACTAATTGCTCTGTAGTAATCAACGCATCTAACTTATTTTGAAATTCAGATTTCAGGAAAAAATATCTTTCCTCAACTTCCGCAATTTCAGAATCCTTTTCACTAACTAAATTATCCAGCCGTTCAAATTCTTTAAAAACTTCATCTAATCTATGCAACCGAGTATTAATTTCGTTTTTACCATTTATCCTATCGAAATTATTTTCCAATCTTGTAAGAGAGGCTTTAAGACGACCCCTTTCCGTTTTTATTTTAGTAAGTTCTTCTTCTGCCATTGCAGATCAAATAAAATATAATAACTTTTAAAAAATACAATCCCAATAAAAATCAAAGCACTTATCTTCCAAGAATCCAAATCTCGCCGGTGCCTCCACTTTCTTATGTTGCTTGAACATAAGAAGACACGTCACAACTTTCTTGAACTTATTTATTGGACGACACAAAACATCACATCGCATGCAGAACAACTGAACATTCAAAATACTATCGCCAACTCAGGGCGAACTAACTTCAAAAACTCAGCTTTAATTAAAATATATTTCATAAAGGCAAAATAATTCCACAAAAGCAACAAATAATTATCCATGAATCAAATTGCCGCCAACATGACCGGGCGAACTGAACACACGAGCTGAAGGCGAAACTCCACCTCCAATTTAAATCACTTTAGTCAGCAACACCTGAATTCACTTCCTATCCAAAAATAGAAAATAAGTGCTACCTAACCAGCCACTGCTTAGTGCTGGCATCTGTACTCTAAGTACATAACAACCGAATGCAGTCCAACAGGATTGTGCAGGAACAATATATGTTGTTAAGAATAACAATATAAGACTCTCCATCAGAAATAGTGTAAGTAGAGAGTTTTTGTTACAGGAGAACCCAAAGAGCTCCAATATATTATAATCTGTGACAGTTTAGAGACGTTATATCACTTAAACTGGAATACATTTAGTATACAGACGTTTATAGAAGTTTACTCTACATTTAAAGGATAGAAATAACTTTTGTTGTTTTACAGGGTCACGCAAAAGTGCATGAACAGTGATCGTGGGCGCCGGCAGAATATTTCCCAGGGGGGGGAAAAGACTACTCAAGGGGGGGCAAAGACTACTTCTTCGTATGGTTACCATGTTGGAAAGAGAAAAAAAGCAAAGGAAAACACTGCATACAAAAATACAGGGGGGAATGCCCCCCCCTTGACCTATGCTTCCGGCGCCCATGACAGTGATGCAGATGTTTAAGGTTATACCCAAAACCTCTAAGTTTGATGGATATACATCAAGAATTTTAGTTCGTCGCCCAACTTAAAAAAATACTTTAAAAAATTAAGAAACGAACTTTTATTGTGATATGAACTAAAAATTTTTAAAAATAGTATTAAAGTATAAGGTTTTGTTCAACTCCATAGGATGTTTCACAACTCGGTATATTTTAACTTTTTGAATCAAGCTTACAAAGGAAAGATGTTATTGGGAGAAAAAAAATCTTAAATATTAAAAAATGCGTGGGAGGTATGATAGCTTTAGTTTTTACTTACTGCGAGTTATTCATAATTACTGTAATGATGAAAATTTATGTGAAAATTACAGTCGAATATATTGCAAAAACATTTATTTACTTTAAAGAAAACACTATTAACACATGTCACTACTTTACAAAACAATGCTTTAATACGAAAATAGGGTAGATAGCTTTTCTAAGCTCTTTAATGAGATAAAAAAACACGATTTCGGTAGTGAAATGTCTTATTTGATTAAACCTGTTCCATCCAATCGCCGCCGAAGCGTTCTTTCCCACCCCCCCAACAATCAGAGAAGGTGAGCAATGTGCGATGGAGTGCATGTGAAAATATTGGATGATCAATAATTCATCATTAATTTTTTTTTTCGTTGCACGTAAATATGAGACGGCTTCATTTATACGACTCTTTTTACGGCATTGTTTCAGTATCTTTCAGAAAGAAAAGTTGAGTCAGGAGCAGCGATGGGCATGAATGAATGAAACTGTTCATCTTTATCGATTATTAAATTCATTCGAGATAATCGACACTGAAAATCTGTTCGAACGCTTAGCTCGTAGCATAATTGTACGTAACATTCGAAATCTCGAATGACATCCGAATAGAAACTGCGAATATAATTCGAACAGAAATAACGAATAGTATTCGAATAGGGAAACCGTGAATCTTATTCGAATAGTGAAAATTGCAAATATTCCCTATTCGATTAATCGGTTATTGATTCTATTCGAACAGTAGTAATCGAATTAATTCGAATAGCACATCACTAGTCAGCACAATCTATTCATCATCGTGGTAGAGGGTCCATCTCAATGGATAAGAAAATATCCTTGCGAAATGGGATTATGCTTCGCATTCTGTATGCATTGAACATAAATCAAACTGGTTCATTTTTCTTTTTTGCAGACTGCTCCAGGAAGATAACAGTTTGTAAGGAAAAGCGAGAAAGGGAGAAGACGGATTCATGTGTAATTCATACAGAGCATTTTTTCATTTTTTAAACTTTATAAGGAAGTTAAAAAATGATCTTGATCACGATTTGTTTGTCAGTCTCTCCGCGCACTTTCTTCTGTAAATATGCATAGATTGTTAACCCCTTAACGGCCACATTATTGTCAAGAAAATGATCATAGATGTACAGTAGAATCTCCCTATAACGCAGTCTCCCTACAACGAATTTCTTCCTATAATGAAATTTTTAATCGGAATGTAACTCTAAGGCTCAAATAACATTCAAAGTACTCTGCACATAACGGAGAGCTTGTCTCCCTATAACGAATTTTTCCAGATTCATCTTTTGCGATTTTTTGTGAGCTTTCAAGAAAATTTCTGATTACTGGACAGATCACTTAACGGAAGAGTAACAGACGACTTTTCCGATGTTTTAGAAGTGGTTGCGGAACTCTTGACTACTTTACATCCAACAGATCGTTTTGAACAGTGTAACAGACAAAAATGGAAGTCTAGGAAAGTGAAACTGATTCTGGAAATGGAGATGTTTCACAGACGAAACCTCATTACACCCAAATGCTACAGCCATTCGACACCATTAAAAGAGGTTTACAAAGGGTAGAAATTGTGCCTGACTCTATTTTAAGAGCACTTTTAAAATGTGAAAAAATTTAAGAAAATATTAAATCACGGAATGCAAAGCAATGTAAAATAATGGGATTCTTCAAATAAAATCTATATAAGAGCACTACATATTTTATTCTCTGAATTCGTGATTTGTCTTTTCATTTATTCATTGTCATTTCATTTATTCAATGAAAAGCAAGAACACGTAAGTTTAACAAATTTATAATGGGGAAGGTGGCCTAAAACGATCGCCTTAAGAGGAAAACTTTCATAAAATATCATAGACGGTAAATAAAATTTGGTCCTTTCCCACAGTATTTTACACCATGTTTTGCATCATAAACCTTTTTAATAATATTTTAAACCCAAACTGTTATGGAAAAAATTGAATTTTGAAAAAGAGTTCAAAGGGTCATTTTACCCTCATCCAAGGGCAGAATGATCCTTCATTTGTAAAGAATTGTACATTTTTTTATCGGCAAAATAAAATATGTAAAAGTAATTATGACTATACATATACATAGTGAAATAAAATAAATTTTACAGTCATATAGTATGCATAATGTATTTTATGAAAATGTTAAAATAAAAAAGTGTCACAAATAAGGATCGACCGATACCACATTTTCACTAATAACCGATACCGATACTTTGCCTATAAATTCATTTTTAGAAATAGCCGATACCGATACTTTACAGTTATGGTATCGGCCGCGATACCGATACTTTACATCATTTAATGCCATTTAAATCTACATCTTTGGGCATTTTTTCAACGAAAGTGCAGTTCTTGTTAAACTAAATAACACCGTGAAGAGCCCATAGATAAAAATTTTAACCTAGTAGAAAACATTAAAAAGAAAAAGCAGTGCATACATTGAAGTGAGTGTACAATATTCACAGTCCTACTTTTCTGTTAAAACATGCCGACCGATCGCCGAATTTATAAAGCGCTGAACATTGGGAAATGTCTGAAGTGTGCAGGTTCGGGATTCTTCTCCTCGTGTGGCTATCGATCTAACGGTCTAGAGTTTTGGGTGGTTTTCTAAAGATGTATCTTGAATATGCATTAGAGGCCCTCTAAAAGTTCCTCTACCAGTGTTTTTAGAGACGTTACCTTGTCTATATTGTCAGACTATCTCTAGAAATTGCAGTACGTCATGTTTTCGAATTAGACGAATATAATTAAATTATAATTTTACTCTGGGCGAAAGACTTTTAATAAGTAAAATTTATTTTTAACATCAAACAAAACAAAATTTAAAAAAAAAAACCTCATTACGCACAAAATTTATAAGCTAAAACTCCAGGGATCGTGGTAGCCCAGTGGTTAAGGCGTTGGACTCGTAACCAGAAGGTTGTGGGTTCGATACCGGCGTACCACTAAAGACCACCGTGTACATGCGGTGTACGTGCACGTTAAATCCGTGGTTCCGAAAGTCCTCTCGGCGGTCGCTAGCAGTTTCCGAGGGGTGCCAATATTCAGAAGTCCCCCACCTTCTGATGAGGTTCCAAATTGTTTAATGAATACGATCGACAACACACATATTGTGATGAATCAGAGCGAATTCGGGGTCAAAAGATCGCTATCGTAAAAGAAGTTTTTATTTTTTTATGCAAGAATCATGAAGTACATAAATTGAATGCTAATTGCACTATCGCATGTGTAACATTATTATATGCTAGTTGTAAAATTTATCTTAATCCAAGAAATGAAATGATTACAAAAAAATGTCTGAAAGGAATTACTTTTCTTTCGTCATTTGTAAGGACTTCTCTTTGTAAGTCGGGACAGATGAAAGAGAAAATTAAAGCAACATAAAATAACTCATTTTATTAAATTTTATCGTAAGATTTATGTGTTGGAGATCAAATTTTCTAAAAATTTCAGATCCTTCCAAATCTTTATTAAAATCTAATCTTCTAAATCTTTAATCTTATTAGTTTAAAAAAAAGTAACCCACCCCAAAAAAAAGTGAATAAATAAATAAAAGAGTGTTTTTTTAGTGCAAAGGTTTGCCATAAATATAAAAACTCGCACCGAGAATTTCTCTGTAAAAAATTTAAGGATTCAAATTTTTACATTACACACAGATATCTAAAACTTAGAAAATAATAATTTCAATATTTCTTATTATAGCAAATTTTTAAAACAGACAAAAAGTATAAACTAGCCGCATATTGATTATAATTACATGCAAATTCCTAAATCCATACAAACGGTCCTAAAAGTTTGCAATTATTAATTTTATAATATCTAGAAAAAAACTTGTAAAATATTTTAAAAAAACGTGGGCCGCATGCATAGATAATGGTACCGAGTTTAGAAAGAATATATATAGTTGCTGTAAAAAAGAGAAAAACGTCCATGCTCCTGTTAAAAAAAAAGAAAAGAAAAATCTGATTTTTGACCGTAAATTGTCTTTTAAAGGTAGGCAGTGATCTTAGTAGAAATAAGAACACTAAATAAAAAGAAAACAAGACTTAGTTGATCAGTTTGCGATTGCAAGCCTTGGAATCTTCATGAAAAAAGCATATCCGTAAACAATGGCCTAACTACATCGTTGTGGCCCGTAGCGAGTTCATTGCTTGGGCCCCCTTTATTACTACAAGTTACAAAATAGAGCTATTGCTTTTTCTCACTGATAACTTTAAATTTGATGCACATTTTTTGTATTTTACTTAATTTATGTACCTCCGTCGGTAACTAAAGTTAATTGACTACAATTAAAATTTGTAATCTATACTTTTTTTCAGTAAATGTAATGAGGTTGCAACAGCCTCCATGTTGGGGGTGGGCCGGCTCCGGCCGGGAGCCTGTGATGTCTTGCCCGTCCTGCCATCCTACTGTTATGCCACGGGCCGTAAAATAACAGTGGAAACAAGTTATCTTCGCGCCATTCTGCCAAAATCGCCATGTGTACGTTTTCAGGATAATGCCAGAAAGCAGCAATGTAGTCTTAAGGGAAAAGTTTTGAGGATGCCCACTTCTGAAGTTTATCCTGAACATGATAGTTAGTTCAATGAAATTATTCCTAAAACAATAAATTAATTAAATCATTAGCTTTTTATAGTTCATTACTTGATTAATATTAATTACGGTTTCGCATTTGACTAAGACTGCTTTTATCATATTGTTATTATATTATCATATTGTTTTTCTCTGTACAATATTCATTATTTTGAATAAACGTTTTTCGTTATGAAAATTCCACACGATGGGGGATGTCTTGGGAGGCGAACTGTTGAAAAGTATTTGCCACCAGACCGTGCAAACACTCAAAAAAAAAAAATGAAGTATTTGAGTAATACCCATATTTCCTACTTTCGTTTTGTGAATAACTAATTAGTTTTTGTAAAAAACACAAATTTAAAAGAAATTACAGAACTTATTGCTGTATGACATGATTCGTTTTTACAGAGAACAACATTTTAAATATGAAACTGGCATGGGACTTATACTCGAATACTTTTTTGAAAGGGTGTAAGTGAGTCTTAAGGCTAGTTTCGTCTTCATTTCTGACACAAAATCACAATATGAAAATTTTGAAGGGCCGATTTAAAATAAATTATTTAAAAGTAGAGGTAACTCAAAATATCAATTTCGATTTTTCCGTAATTTTAAAGGCCATAATCCTCTGAAATATCAAACGATGTCAAGGACAGTCAGTTCCAGCGTTTTTTTTTTTTCTTCTTCTTCTAATGAAGTATTTTAATGACCGATTGGGCTCAGCCTCTCTCTTGGCGTATAACCAATGATCCAATCTGGACACAAACGGAAAACTTTACCGTTGTGTCTTTGCAACAATGGAAGCGAACAGGTTAAAGAGAGTTTCAAGATTTTAAATTAAAAAGGACGATTTGCTTCTTTGAAAATTCTGCGCACATTTTCTAAGTTTAGAGAAATTTAATAATTTGAAAAATAAAATTAAAATAAAGTATATATTTAAGAGAAAATTAATTAAATATTTAATATCAAAAATTTACAGTTGAAAAATAATTTCGTTACGAAAATGCATAGGTGTATTTCAGTGAAAATTCGATGCTAGTGAAAATAATTTCATGTCAGCTGTTCAGAGTGGACCTCTAACTCATCTATTAAAATAAATAAATTATTATTTTCTTCTTTTTTTGGAGAAAACTAGTAAAAACTCCTTTTCCACAATTAATTGACATATGGTATTAGGACAAGGTTGATCAACGGCACAGTGTTTAAATAACTGATGAGGTCACGTTAGTGGAGTTAGAAGGAGGGTATCAAGTTTTGAAGGGGGACTAAGCGGCTGGAGATAGTCAAGATAGCCTAAAAACTCAACATTTCTTTCATCTTTTTCGAAACCCTTATCGAATTAGTTTGCATCTTAACCCTTTAACGCGCGGTATCCTCGCCGTGAGGACACCAAACTCTGACGTTTTGACTGTTGCCAGTCACGATGAATAGATTTCATTTCTATAAAAATAGTTGCAGGTGACATAGCTCCACGAGAATCCTTTACTTTTTAGCACATCATTTCCCGCCAAAAAATGTCACGATTCTTTTTAACAACGCTGACATCTGCTGAAAAATGGAAGAATGCGAGGCCAGCTGGATAGATTGTCCAATGCTGAAAAAAGGGCAGCCGTTGCCATCGCTCGACTTAACTACCAGCAAGATGGCGGACGATCAAAACGTTCATCGCGTTCCACAGATCTAGAGACCCCTTTTTTGACGCAGCTGGCTGTGCGCGAGCACAGCCAGCTGTTGTAATTTGTAAAAAATTGTAAACAAACTGTACAAATGTACTGTACAAACTGTACAAACTGTACTGTAAAAAAACTGCACAAATTTGTAAAAAATTTGTACAATTTGTTGACTACTAATAAATTTGGTTGGATTTTCTTTTTTGTGTGTACCTTCTTAGATGTGTTAAAACTATACAGTAACACAAGGACATTATATGTATACTTTCAGAAATACTTTCCATACAATGGAGCTTCGAATATTAGTAAATGGATTGTCCATGGGTGGGCTCGTATCGGTACAGCTACCCGAAAAAGTAATCTGAAGTACACAAATGTAATTTTGCTTTGTATTAGGAGGGGAAAAATATTTTTAAAGCGAAACAATTGTTCAAAATAATTCAAATTTCTCTTTGTTTTTATCTATTCAATTTCTAATTAATCATTCTTAAAACGGACAGGAAATTTGTCCGCCTTTGAGTTTTTCAGTATTCAAAGGTGAATGCCAGGAAACAGTGCTGGGGACAAAAGGGAAATTACTTTTTCAACAGTGGAACGGAAATGGTTAATTATACATTTTTGTGTATATACACAAACATAGAACAAGTGCATTGGAATGTATACAATAATCGATGTTTGTGACATTACTTATGGTCAGGTTTGTATTTGACGTAAAGTCATATTCTTGGCAGGGACAACAGAGGACAGGGCTCAATTCTTTTCATTTCTAATTTTTAGGGAGAAAGCATTTCTTACTAAAAAATGAGAAGACATTTCTTATAATACATTTCTCTTGTTTATGTAAATATAGAGCAGAATAAATAAGGGCTTTACTTGTACAGTTATAGTCCTTTCTATCAATACTGACAGTGACATTTTGGAAATTCAAAGGTGACATATCAGAACATTTTTGTGAGTTCATGACATTTTGTGAGAGAAATGTTCCCTGAAACAATTTAATGATAATACCGCAGAGCCTGCGTTGGGGAAGTGACAGTTTAGGAATCCTATGCTAAAAGCATGCAGGTACGTCATTAGAGATTTGTGATGATAAACAAATGATACCAGAACAACAGACGATAATTAGGTCCTCATTTTTACTGTTTCTTACAACTTTTTTAACCACTTGTTTTTTCTAAGTTATGATAGAGTTTTTTCCAGTTGGGGATCAATCATATATGTGCCACTTATGACCCCCGCCCACCGCAAAAATCTGAAGTCCGAGGCGTTTCCCTGGGTTCCCAGAAATAGTTATGGCTGTGGATAAATGGTCTCATTGTACTTTAAAAAAAGGTCTAATGGGATATAACTGCTCCAGACTTTCGAGATACAGTAGAACCTGCTAAAGTGATCACCTGAGTAAAGAAACCACCTGTCTATGGTGACCACGTTTCTACATAATTTTACTTTACAACCAGCACACTTTACCAACTTTGTAAGGTGACCAAGTTTTGTTCTTCCTGAGGGTGATCACATTAAACAGGTTCCACTGTATTTCATTTCGTCATTACAAAATATCCTTCTAAAATTTTTTCTGACTCTGTCACTGGCCATCCTCGCTTCATTTTTATAGTCTGCTATGGTTTTTCATTGTGCATCATTAGTTTCGATACAGAATTGAATTGAATTTGAATTCAGTTTAGCTCAGTTCAGTTCAGTTTGGATACAGACTGTAAATTCTGCTTTATACTCACTCCATTTATTGTGCATAACGGTTCATTTTCAAATTATCTTCCCACGTCCATTTCTAGAGAGCATGAAAAAAACTTAATGTAGCCGGATATCAAAAGCCTTTTTCAAAACGAAATATAAATAATAAAAATAGGTAGCATCATAGAACCGAAAGGCAGACCCCTTTAGGATTTCCACTTCATCAGGTGGTAACCAGCAAAACTTCCTCAAACGTCGCCGGTTAGTCCCATCTAAGTTCGCTCTTTTTAAGAGTTGCTTTACAGACTTACAAAGATGGGTTATGCTTAAGGCCGGATGTCCAGGATCTAAATTAAAGAGACAGTAATTTATACAATTATAATTCACAGGTGACGGAAAAATTTTCCGTCTGTGACAAGAATGTCACTTCTTTGAAAGAATGGAACGAGATCTCTACAATTGTATCGGTACTAAATGGATTCCATCTCATTATACCTTAAATCTGTTTAAAGCACCAAAGTGAAAATTTTTTTAAAACTGGAAACAATAGAAACTGTGGTTTGTATCGAACTGGGACATTATGTTTCCATCTCTCAATTTCAAGATCTGAAACATATGTGCCCAATTTGTCATCATTACAATGCACATTGATTTGTGTTGTGCTATGGCCAGCTTACACGAGGAGCATCTGCCTACGGGGGAGGGGAGTTGCCTTGGTCGGAGGACTTTTTAAGGGGTTCTATTGCGTACTCACGTTACATATGCAGAAAACTGACCCAAACTCCAGGCCGTTAGATCAAAACCGCGTGATAGGTCCGAAAACGAGGTTTTCGCATTTCAACCATGATCAGTGCCTTATCCACTTGGCCATGGTTGGGGCCCATCACAATGTACAAGGCAGCCGAGTGAGAAGCGTTGCAGATTAACCAACTAGTTTTATGCTTTTTGGCAGTAAAGAACAAAGAAATCACGTTTTATTACCCGAGTTCCTTTTTCATGCCGAGGCTGGAAATTTCGCTTCCATACGAGAGGGCCTGAAAAATTTCATATTTTTTGGGACATTGCCCTGGAAAATAGACGACTGTAAGAGTGGGGGAGGGGGACAGTCAATATATCTCTGATGAAGTGACATTTATAGAAATTCGTATAGCGTTGGCCTGTGGATTTTGAAACATTGCTATGAATAATAAGAGAAGGAGTCGCCACATGATTTCTTTGAATTCTTCAACTACTACTCTATCTTCATCGTGGATGGTGACGAGCATGCGCTCTGGGAAGTAGATTCAAGGGTCAGTACAAAGCCCAGAGAGAACAATAAAAATGACAAAATGGAGTTATTCTGTCATCTTGGCGGTAACAAGGCTAGTCCCTCGCACCTGTTACACAGATCAAGGTTTTAAAAAAAAGTGAAACACATCTAAAAGAATTTCGTAATCCTTAAAAAAGTGCATTGAAACTACTCCCAGATGTACGGAATGCAAAACACCAGAAATAGTTTATAATTACTTCCCTGATACCTGGGTGGTTATATTTATTACTATAGTTAGGTTTTCTGCTGGCCAATTTTCGTTAAATTGCTTGCAAAATTTCTTGTCTGTTGCGTGCATTTTGAATGTAATTTTTAATCTTTAGTTTTGCAATATTATAATATTCCCAATCTTCTAATTTCATAAGAAGAAACAACTTACAAATTATTTCAATATCATTTATTCAATTTCATTCCACATGAAGTAATCTTGCCATACAATGGCCATGAGCGCCTCCTTCAAAATTTTAATTTTTCTCCCCCACCCCTCCCAAGACCTTTTTTCTAGGAGGAGAAATAACACAAAGTCTGCAACGACACTCATGTGAGGATTGCGCCCCTGGCCCACCTGGCCAGCCCCTAGCTATGACGCTGTCTGAAACACTATATTTTGCCGGTATCAGTCAAAAGTTTTTGTATTGTGAAAAAGATCTCTCGAGCTCTACAATGACAAGAGGCTCAAACTGGTCTTTGTACACATGCCACGGTATCTAATGCAATTACGTCCGTATTCTTCCTAAGAGAATTTTCCAACACTTCGCCTTGACAAAGCCATACAAACAGCTTAACACTTCTTTCAAAATCTCTCCCTGTTTTTGCTTTTCTAGGTTCCGTTATTGTCTGCGATCAACTTCTAATTGTGTGCCTCGTACAACTCTTTTTACAAATCTTTACTGCCCATAAGTTCAGCAGTTGAAAGGGGAGGGAGCACCCTCTTCTTCAATTTGGGCAATCAAATATTTGATATTGGCAAAGTTTAAACAATAATAAAGTACAGCACAGTTACAGGTGCCCCATCCGCCGATCTCAGGCTGAGGAGAAGTGCAAATTCTCTGATTTGCTGGAACAAACTCAAGTTTATTAAGTGATTGTTAAAAAAATAGTAACAAAAACACAGTTCGAAAACAGGCGCGCAAACCGAAAACATATTTGCCAATGAAAAGATGCCTCTAATATCTCCACCAGAATAGATTCTTGAGTGGTATTGCGCCTGCGTGATTTTTCTTCTGAAATGCTAAGTATCGGTTGAAAAGTATCGGTAAAAATGGATGAATGTATCTGGAACCGATACTTTCCCGATACTTTTGTAATATGAAAGAACCGATACCGATACCTAAAAAAATAGGAGGTATCGGCGCCGATACTATCGGTCGATCCCTAGTCACAAACCATAAAATGGAATATTTCAAAATTATAATTCAAAAATTATGGCCTACAATAAAAGCAGAAATAAATTGAATAATGCAATGGGGAGTCACGTGTTTTGAGAACGTCTGAAAGGTTGCCATGGTGACTAGGACACGACACTGGAGTTTCTTCAGTCGATGGATCATTTTACCAGGCAGTATAGCTGTCCACTTTAGGTCATATTACTAGAACACGCTGAGAAATATAACAAACAAAGCAAGGTTGAAAGGAACTGTTCGGGAGTGTGTGGTAGAAACTAACACCCCCATTGGCTGGTACTGCCGCGATCGAACTACTCTGAATTTGGGGTTGGTACAAAATGCTGTAAAAGAAGAAGTGCATAAGCCCCCTAATATATGAAAACAAGGCAGACAGATAGACAGGCACTAGACTACAAAAACTTATCTCACGGTATGACAAATGCTACAGTTAGGCTATTCTTATGTTGAGAAGTAGATTAAATATTGCTGTGTATTTTGCAATAAATTTTTCCAGATAATAATGTTTTGAACCTTTTTATTGGCCGTGGGAAAATTATACTTTCAGGACGACCTTCGTACATAAGGGAGAGAGGAGGAATTAACGTAAAAGCATCCAAGATGCTTGGTGAGAATTGTAGTCTGCTGCAACTCCTAAAGAAGGATCCCGAATTAGGTTCTGTTGTTGTTGAGAGCCTCGGTATATAGAGTCAAGAACAATCTGAGAGGTGGCGTCCTTGGGCTAATCAAGATCAGGACGTGAAAAGTGAGGATGAGAGTGAAATGCAACACAGGTATACGCCCTACATTTCATGGAAACCGAGGTAAATCAAATCTATTCCCGAATGAACAGCAATTGAAAATGATATATTTTAGAAAACCTTTTCCCTTAAATAAGAGCATATAATTTTATGCTGCAAATTCTTTTCAGAGGAGGCTTCGCTGGCTACTAGCTGGAAACCCCTGTTGTAAGCCATAAACTTGACCATTATTGTATATACATTTAAAATTTACATATCTCATGGTTTTTGTGTTATGACAATCCTTCACATCACGAGGAGCATGTGCCTGCGGGGAGGGGGCGGGTTGTGAGGAGAACTTTTTAAGGGGTTCCAACGCGTATTCACGTTACACCTGGAGAAAACCGCCAGAAACTCCAAAACTCTAGACTGTTAGATTGACAGCCGCGTGGTAGGCCCATAAAGGTGAGATCTTCACACTTCAGCCATCTGCCGTATTCAGTTTCTTATCCACTCGGTCATGGTGAAGCCCATGTATCATAGGAAGCTAATTGTACACAAGCGTTGTACGGGTAAGTGAGGAACAAACTTGAATTATAAAAAAAGGTGTGAGAGAAATATTACTATTTCTCGTATTTGTTTTCTTCTTTTACATAAATTTATTTTTTCTTTTAAAAAGTCTATCAACAAGATGCACTTTTTAATCTCTATAATCTCGCAATTTGTAATTGACTTGCAACATCTCTTTAGAATAAAACACAGTGCTGTCTTTTTAGGGAGGATTTCTGCTACCATTTTAGTGTCTCATATGAAACTTAAGGGCGATGAGAGAATTCGCTAAGGCAAATTGTATCAAAGAAAAACAGAAGAAATATAAGATGAGATACTTTATTTTTAAAGTAAATGCGAGACAGTCACTTTCCTCCTTCTATTTTATTTTAAGCGTGTTGCGCAAATATTATTTCTTCTGGAAAGTAAAATTTAATAAGAACTATCCATCAAACTAGAGTAACATATGGGGTCATCTCTAAGGATAAATAGATTTACGGAATGTGCTTGTGTAGAGGATACTGGATGTAGAGTACGTAAATAAAATAGAACGATCTATCTCTTTTTCGAATTGGCACGAAAAGATAACCTGACTGTAAAGAGAGGACAGAAGTATGTTTAGATATAATTTTCGAAAACTTTATAAGATATAATTTTCGAAAACTTTATAAGAAAATTAAAAAAAAAATTACATTTTTATAAAAGTTTTATAATTTACTGCGTATCAAACACAATTTACTATAAGAATTTAAAAATTTGTAGTTCGATTGAAAAATTTTACCAGATATTTATACTAAAATTCACTGTCAATCCTATTTTCTAGTAAGAATGCACTTACCTCTCCCTTAGTTGGACCCCTCCCATGAGAAAGCTATAGCTATGCCCGTGCTAACAAAGCAAGTGTAATTCACATCTAAAAGCATACTCTATTCATTCAACCAAGTCATATTTCTGACATTAAAGACTGTATTTCTGAATAAATAGGTAAGTTAGTGCTTAGATTATAAGAGATATGAGAAAACCCAGTTTTTTGAAGAATTCTACTCAGACACGCAATACACCGATCGCTTAAATATTGCCATTGCTTCTTCGTGACTTGGCACAACCAGTTTATGTGTTACCCGGTAGACAGCGCTATCTGTATTTAAGAAAACATATGTGGATCATTTTGCCCGCTAGGATCATTTGGGCCACCTTCCCCATATATACTAATTTATTTTTAGTTGAAAATCATAATTTAAATACTTTTAAACATCGAATTAACCAAGGAATTTCTAATATTTGATGAAATATCTGCACAAAATAGCTAATCTTTGTACAACGAATTTTCCTCTATAGCTAATTTTTTAACTAGAAGTTCATTATAGGAAATTCTACTGTACTTATTTTTTTAATTTAAAAAATGTTGTATAAAAATAAGTATGTGCATTCATTTTAAGGTTTTGGATATTTTGATATAAAAAAAACTTTAATTTTAAAACTGAAATGTTTTAATTTTTCTGCCGCATAACTTTTGAACTCGCCAGCCCGTAAAGATCACGGAAGTGACGACGAAGGAGTTAAAATGATGAAAACTTTGTAAAATAACACCCATAAAAGGTCCGTATCAAGATGTACACTTGTTTGGTCGAAATTTTCTTTTCTGTGTGTGGATTTCTGCTGTTGCCTTTTATATGTGTTATTTTACAAAGTTTTAAATATTTTATCTTTTAAACACCAGTTTCTTTAGAGTGTTTTTACTACCTGTCGATTGTTATGAAAGCTTCATACAAGTTCGTGAATTTCTCCCCCAGGCCCCCCAGATTTGTAGTTCCCCGAATTTTTTTTTTGTAAAAAAGAAATCGATTTATTCTACTAATAGTTTGAATTTTTTCAAAATAAAAATCCATACAGAATTAGGCCGAACTTTAAATTATTTTAGAAACCATGAAGTTTTCCCAAGGTTTACCAAAAATATACTTTTTTTTGTGACATGTATTTCGGATTTGTGAGCTTGGTTCCGAAGAATCCGCTTATAAATTCCCTTGAAGCGGACAATATCATAGGTGGGGTGCCCTCCGTGGTGGACTTTCTAAATGGTCCTAACGCGTATTTATACTAAGTTTCGGAGAAAACCACGGAAAACTCCGAACAGCTAAGTCGACGTACGCGACCTGGTTTTTGAACCAGGCACCTTCCCTGTTCAGAGCGCTATGCGTCCTGCCTCTGGTGAGGCAAAATATTGCTGCTTTTTTCTCTCTTTACCATTTAATATTTATACAGACTGCCTAATCATTTGAGTACATTTGACTGTATTCCGACTTCATGACTTAAAAAATGACGTCATGCCAACGTCTGGACACGGCACAGTAATGCGAGTGTCCAACTTTTCTTAGATCTTGGGTGATTCAACTAAGAAATTAGACTGTAGTGATATAATTCGTGAATTTTTTTGTATTAAAGTTAAGAGCAAAAGATTTTTACGTTAAATTTTACATATAATGCTATGTATTGAAGATGATTTACTGAAAAGTTCGGTTCGGAACACAGTATACGTATACACAAAAAATATCTGTTGTTGCGAAGTTAATTGGGGGAGATCATGAAAAAGAATAGATTTTTTTCAAACTTGATGTTACATGCCTAATGAGCGTAAAAAAAAGGTTGGAAAGTATAAAGTAGTATATGATTTTAGAAAATTTTGTTTATTTATCACTGTCTTTTCCAGAAGGGTTTCCGAAGGGTTCCAGAAGTCCCCGGGGCCCCAAGATGTCATTATCGTAGTCTATACATATTATTTACAGATTATAATGCACTCTTTTGGAATCTGTGTAAGTAGCTTTGGTCCTTTCTATTACCGTGTTGTAGATTTGCCAAAGGAATTAAAGTTGTGTATATTAATCATAGTGCATTAAAATAATTGAATGACAGATTTTGTTCTAGAATAATGTGAGCATAGAACATTTAAAAAAAATTGAAAATTTTATAGAACTCTACAACAAAAACATTTTGGACTATAAACTTTGCGTGAACTACAAAAGTCGAAAATAAAACCTTTGAGTAAGTTTATAATCTGTTTCTGCACATGCCAGTAAAAAAAATTTTAAAAGTTGTTATGATTTTTAAGAGTTGATATATTCATTTTACTTGTGTACACAAAATTGTACCAATACACCAATGCGTTCGGGTACTCACGTTTAAAGTTAGAAGACATTTGGAAATGACCTGAAATTGATTTTCAGTGATTTGTGAGTGTTGTATTCTGCAGCAAAACTTTCAGGGACTTCACTTTTCTTGAGATAGAGAGAAATATGTCAAACACTTTGGCCCCTTAACCGACCCATAGACTACGAATTTTGGAAAATGATGTTTAATCTGGCACATATGTTCAAAAACTAACATACCTGCCGAATTTCGTATTATTAGCTTCAATAGTTTTGTCCAGGCGAAACATTGATTTACGAAAGAAAAAGACAATTTTTTTCCTGTCTCCTTAATATAATAAATCCATGCGTCTTTTTAAAAAAAAAAAAACAAGAATCTCACCAGGACTGAAGTACAGCTGCCTCCGGTGTCATTCAACGCATATTGTTATCAGAAAGTAGAAAGAACGCATTGCTATTCAAAACGCTGTTGGAAAGTGAGAAAAAGGTGAACCATGTGACTTTTTCCAAAGAAATGACGAAAGGCTAGATTTGTCATTTATCGTTATATTTGGCGAGTGGAAAGTGTAAACTACAAGACAAATTTACGGTAACATACGCATTACAAACCCTCTTGGCGTAAAAACATTATCGCCAAGTTGTAGTGGGTGTGGATACATTGAAAAATTCTTCATTTATAAAAATTATGCTTGAAACAATGAAAAATACAAAACAAAACAAAATACTTACTTGTGAAAGATTGTTCCACAACCTTTCACAAATCGTGATTTGCATCCATAATCAGAACAGCTATGTACTATTTTTTTCTTAAAAATATAATGATAAAGCAGGAAAATTTTAAATGATCCATGTTAAACTAAGGCGAGTTGGATACTCAAGAATGATGCGCTTGAGATCGTGCCATAAGTCAGTTGATTGAACAAGGAACATTGGTTTGCCATAGCTCTGCCTATCTCTTATATATAATCTATGATTAGTATTTGGACAAGAGTAGTCTGAGTCAAATTGCATATCGGGCAGAAAGAATAAACTTTGAGGACTAAAACAACTGATTTAGATCCATTGAAAAATGATTATGATATTGACTGTTTTAAAGTCTAACTCAAAAAAAGGAAAAATAAACAAATAACAACAAAATGAAGTACACTAATAAAAAAATGAAACTTAAATATTCATAAAAAGTAATACTTTTCTTTGTATTTTTTGTGAACATTTCTAAGAACGAGCAAGTAATATTTTCAATTTGCAATAAATTTATAAGCTAGAATACCCGAATATATTTTTTAGATTCTAAACTTAAAAGGAAGCTTAAATTCCCCCCAAAAATTTTTAAACAATCAATTCTTTTAATTTAAAAAACTAAAAAAAGTTCAATTTCTCAATTTCTGCACTAAAATAATCGATGACTTTTATAGAGGTTTTCTTCAAAATTGATACGTCCCTAGGACTTAAGGATGTAGCATGAATCCGGATGGGAAAAAAAATCAAGTGTTTCTATCCATCATCATTGCACTAGCGTAGTGGGTCATCTCGATGGATAAGAGAATACACTTAAGAAATATGATTACGCTTTGGATTCTGCATGCAGAGCACATAAATCAAGTTGAATAATCTTTCCTTTTGTGAACTGCCCCGGAAAGATAGCAAGCTCATAAGAAGGAATGAGCGCTGGAAGAGAGGAGACGAACTGATGTATAATTCAAGCTGCATCAGTTTCTTTTTTAATCTTACGAGAGAAAGTCTATGGTGTACAGGTTTAGTTTTGGAATAACAAAAGTGAATTTGAAAAAAATAAATATGGTAAAGATATTAGAATTACTTCAAGCTAATGCACTCTAAAAGTGAAGAGTCCTTGCGTTTGCAAACTTATCGACTCCTGCCACAATTTTTCGGGAAAAACTCACAAAATTGGAACAGTTATAATTAGTACTTCTTGTTTATTTCGAGCTAAAAAACGACTTCAGTTTAACCAGCTTCTTTACCTGGATGATGGGTTCGTTTACCAGAACTTCCTTGGAAGAACTGTGTAACCAGCTATCAAAAACAGATATAGGAACCACTAAATTGAACATAACGAGAGAAAACTTGATGCCTCTAATCAGTGGCCATACTAGTGGTATGCGCATGCCCAGAGTGGCAGTTACTTAAATAAAATAGATTTTTCAATTGTTCGTAATGTTTTACATTATTGTAATCTGTTCACAAAAAGTGCGCATATCTAAATATCTTACCTGGACTGTGGTTTGTTTTATAAAACTAGGGGCCAAGGCCCCCAGACTCGCTACGCTCGCTTTTCGTATGAGGCATTCGGCCCCTAATAAGGCTTATTCGTAAAAAAGACATAATTTCAACAGACAAAACCCGAAGATTGGATCAGATAGAATGTTACTGAGCTACACATTCCTTGGTTCTTGGATGTTCATTGGTACATAAAAATTTAAACTTCACACTACAGTAGACCCCCCTCCCCCTCATCACACGGAAGATATTTTGTTATGGGAATCCGTGTTGTACGGGTCCTGAGCTATACTCCACCTGGAATGCGGACTCCGCTTATAATCCATGGAAAAATTATTTGCACTCCTCAGAAACACAATGATATTTAATGTTGCCATTCAAAAGTTATATTAATTAGGAGCTAAAGCGTAATAAAATCAGAACATCTGTTTCAGCTGTATTTTTAGTAGTGTAAAACCTATTGGACACCTTGCGAATTTGCCACCCATGGCGATTTTTCATTATTTGGCGACTTGCGTACATGTAAAGTTAATAAAAGCTAGGGAACAGATAGGATAGCTTGCCATCAATGGCGACTTTTCATTATTTAGCGATTTACACATGCTCACAACCTATAATTACTGTTCATTTAAGGTTACCGGAAAACCGTTATCCATATTTTCATTTACGTAATCGTTTGCTGATTGGCGTACTTAGCACCACGAATTATACCATCTCGTCGCGCTAGCAAATATCCAAAGTGTACTATAACTGCTATAATGGCATAGTTAACGCCGCCAAACATTTCTAATGGTAGCAAATAATCCAGCTGGACCGAACCGGCTTTAAAATAATCTGCATTTTAATCATTTTTCATTTTCAAGATATTAGTTATTCTGTTTTGGAAAAACGAATAATCGCTAATTCTAAACTCCTGTTGTCTAAGCGAACTTACTATTTGAAAATTGTCAACTTTGAGTTACACATTTTGAGTTACTTATTTCATATAGTTTTTATTTTGGTGTAAAATGGGTGCATTTATACTTCATGTTTGACAATTTCACGTGATACTACATATTTGGAAACGCTTTATGGAAAGGAATGAAGGATTTTATGCCAAATCTGGCAACCATTCTCTTTATTTTTTTCAGTTTTTAATTAATATCTTCTAAAATAATTCGATTTTCGAAATTTAAGTCAGCTTAGCAGGTTCCTCGGAATTTTTCGAATCTGTGGGCACCTTAGTCGAAATTCCCACGGTTTAGGAGAATATAGGCGAACAAGCTGTTGACAGAGGCGACGACAGCGGCCCTTACTTTTTTTTAGAATAGAGAGATACTGCAAATAATGTTCTATTTTACAAAGACGACAGCCATACTAGAGGCAAAAATGGAGCGTTTATTTGGCATCAAAGAGTAGACGATCAGGAGCATTGAATGCTTCACCTAGATATTCCAAAAATCTAAGATCAAAAACTGAATCAACTGGCTCCTTCTTCAGTTGACTTAGTTATTCAACTAACTACAGTCAGTTGATTTTTAACACTTTATAACAAGGTGGAAAAGTGTTTATGATTTCGGTTTGTCTTTCCGTCCATCCGTGCTCTAACATCCCTAAATATGCATAGATTTCTAAAAAAATTATATATGTTATTCCTGTGTACTGTGCTATGTGCTGCCCCATTGGAAAGGGTGTATGTGCCATTTATAGTTCTCCTACAGGAAGATTCAAAAGATTTCCAATACATTATACCGTCTATAGGCATCCATTCTTTTAAGCCTGTTTTAGAAGTATTTGGCAATTTGAAATGAAGCAAAATTGGTGTATGTTAATAAAGATTACAAGATAAAGCTCTCTATCGTAAATAGCGTCTGTATCATTAATAGTTCTTCTATAGGAGTACTCAAAATAATTCCAATACATTACGGTCAATGGCAGTTTAGAGGCAAGCATCCATTGAAAGATTATTATGATATTGACTGTTTTAAAGTCTAAGTTACAAAAAAAGGAAAAATAAACAAATAACGACAAAATGAAGTACACAACTAAAAAAATAAAACTTGAATATTCATAAAAAGTAAACGCAATAGTATCCTACTATATGATTAGTTAATGATCTAACGACAATCGCGTGCCTCCCTCAGAAGTTGAGCCAAAAGTCGCCAATAGTGGTGACATTTGGCGCAACGTCTGAGGGGTTGTTCCAAGAATTTTTGATGGTACCACAAAATGTCATGCGCTGGCTTTGATGCTGGGTGTTAAGATTTTGATAGGCGTAAAATATGTAGTCAGGGAACAGTGGCGGATCCCTGGAGGGGCTTGGGTGCTTCAGCCCCTTTCTCCCCCCCAAAAAAAAGATCGCTGAAGGGTAATATTCTGCTTTATCATACACTTTGGATAGGTAAAATGAGCCCTTATTATAAATACACCCCTTCCCAAATAATTTATATTAGTTTAGAGTAAACTTTTACTGTATTGTTTCAGTCAAATAAATTATTTTTTCAAATATTAACCCCTCACCCAAACAAATTCCTGGATCTACCACTGTTAAAGAGTCCAGTAGCTTTTCCATAGGTGATCTCCTGATACGGACTGTAATAAAACACTTTGAATGGTGAATTTCAGTCTTTTATTTGAAGATTAAACTTATCATTGTTAGTGCAAAAACGAAAGAATAGAAAATTTGCTTATCTCTAAATCTCCGATTTCAATCCCTAGCTCTCATAAAAGTCTTTTTCAATTACCCTAAGTGCTGAATAAATATCAGTAACTTTTTTTTCTTCATTCTACGATTTCAAAACGTATAACTCACAGTCCTGAAGACTGTCAGTTATACGTTTTGAAATCATCGGTCTGCGGATATTAAAATGAGATCTCAGTACAATGAATTTCGACTGACTGAAGATCTAGATCATAAATCTGAAAAATTATCTTAAGTGAAATTTAATTATAACTGAAATTTTGCAGTGATTTCTTTTGACAAAAATTTTCATTCGTTAAATTGAAATATTTACAAAAGTGAAGTTGGTTGTATTTTTACTTCCTTGTACGTAGTATAAGGAAGTAATGTGATCCCGAAAAATTTTGGGGGCCAAATTTCGACAAAAAATCCGATTTTGACTAGCTCTAAATTGAATTTAAAAAATTTTTTCGATGCATCTCATCGTAGGCTATCATGCACGATCATATTAATGCGTCTGCAACTCATTTTGACCAGCGGCGAGTCTATTGTGGCCAGTTTTTCCATGCCGTCTGTACGTACGTACGTACGTATGTATGTAACTCGCATATCTCAAAAACTATTGGTCGTAGAATGTTGAGATTTGATATTTAGGATTGTTCTATGATCTAGTTGTGCACCTCCCCTTTTGGTGACAATCGAATGGATAGTTTATGTACAGGACCGCTCAAAAGATTCGAAATACATTACGCTCTATGGGCCGAAATTCATTAAACTCGCCTAACTCAAAAGCTATTAAGCGTAGAATGTCGAAACTTCATATTTTGGATATTTGTAACATCTAGTTGTGCACCTCCCCTTTTGGTTCCATTCGACTGGATAGTTTATCTACAGGACTGCCCAAAACATTCGAAATACATTACGCTCAATGGGCCGAAATTCATTAAACTCGCATATCTCAAAAACTATTAGGCGTAGAATGTTGAAACTTTATATTTAGGAACATTGTAACATCTAGTTGTGCACCTCCCCTTTCGGTTCCATTCGACTGGATAGTTTATCTACAGAACCGCCCAAAAGATTCGAAATACATTACGCTCTATGGGCCGAAATTCATCAAAGCGTTTTTTAGAGGTATTGGGCTATTTCAAACGACTCAGAAGTGATGTATGCTGTAAAGAGTTAGAAAATGAATTTCTCCATTAAAAAAAGTGTCTTTATCATTTGTAGTTCTGCTACAGGAACACTCAAAAGATTTCCAATACATTACGGTCAATGGCAATTTTAGGGGCATTCATCCATTTCAAGCGCAATACCGTCCTACCACATAAGTTAGGTAATGGTCCGACCATGGTCACGTGCCTCCCTCAAGAACTATGCCAAAAGTCGCCAAGCTTGGCGACTTTTGGTGTACGTGTGTGCATATTTAACTCTCAAATCTCAAAAACTATTATGAAATTTCATATATAAGAATGTTGTAACATCTAGTTGTGTATCTCGATTTTTGGTTCCAATCTACTGGAGAGTTTATTTACAGGACCACTGAAAAGAATTTTAGTACTTTAATGTCTATGGACATCTTCAATATAATACAACTGTAGACAGTCATTGTTTGGTACATGCCCAAAAACTCGCCGTCTGTCCTCGACCTTGGCGAGTTTTGGCGAAATATCGCCAAATTTGGCGATAGTCAGTCATTTGGTCCATGCCCAAAGTATCGCCATTTGCCATCGTTCTTGGCGAGTTTTGGCGAAATATCGCCAAATTTGGCGATAATCTGTCATTGTTTGGTTCATGCTTAAAATCTCGCCAAATTTCGTCGACATTGACGAGTTTCGCCGAAATATCGCCAAATTTGGCGCCAAAAATTATTTCGTATTTTGTATAACACTAAAACTTTAACCCGTAGATTTTTGAACTTTTGTATTTAGAACTATTGTAATATCTAACTGTTTTCCATATCTTTTTTGACAGCAATCGACTGAGAATTTATTTACAGGGTGAGCCAAATGACTTTAAATACATTGAGGTGTATGGATGCATTCAATTCATTGAAAGTCTGTGGTCAATGACTACTTTGGCTATCCCCAAAATCTCGCAGACTATCTCAAGTTTGTCGGCTTTTGGTGAAATATCGCCAAATAAAGTGTCAAAAGGAAATATTTCAAATTGAACTCAGCTTGGCGATATCGAAATATTTGTCTTGAAATCGCTAAACCTTACTATTATTGATATTTTATCTCTTTCAAACAAATAAGTTTAGAGGAAGTGCGTCGAAAATATTTTTGATCTAATGGACGTGCAAGGAAGTCATGTGTTGGACACATCAGATTTTTATTTACAAGATTTTAATGCGTTAAAACGCTATTGGCGCTTTCTTGCGTTTATTATATTTTGTGTAATTTATCGTATGCAGTAGAACCCTCGCTAGATCAAAATCAGTGGTGCAGCAGAAACCATTTCGCATTAACTGAACTTTGTTATCGAATTAATTTGTAAAAAATGAACAACTGTGTTTCGAAGGAACGGCGAACATGTTTCTCAAACCAATATATCATCTTAAGCAAATTCGCATTAACGAGGTTCGGCTGTAGTTTATGAAAGAAATTAAACTAAATAGGTAACTTTAAAAAGATAAATTTTTTGTGGTGCCAATTTTTATGGTTTTGTTATAATCTTCTCTTTCAACCTTCTATTGAAAGATTTTTTTTTTCGTAGGATATTAGCTTATTTAGTGTAATACAAAAACAAGAGCTGTGCACTTTTAAAGGAATTTCGGCTCAGACAAAGGACGTACTTTTTTTCTTGAAAAATAAATTAACTTGGTGAGAAAAAATATAACTGGGTAAAATGATACTCTGCAATCTGATGAAAATCTCTCGAAAGAGATTTATTATCGATCAGGAATCATTGAAAAAATTCCCAGACAGGGCTTTTTCTTTTCTCCTCAAAGTAAAAAGTGGGAAAAAAAGATCATAATCCAAACTATAGTGGTGTATTTTTATAATAAGACGATGGATACCAAATTTTAAAGAAATTTGTCAGGCATACGAGTTGGCAGAGGTGAATGGAATCGGTAGAGTTGAAAAATATAATCAATTTTTTTCTAGCAAATTCAAGTATCCGATATTTGAATAATTTTCTTGAGCAGTCCAGACGTATTAAATTCCTTTCGCCGACCGTTTTCGATGCAATATGCTTACATTTTTTTGTTAATTAACATCATAAACTATTTTTCAAGCTTAGGTCATGAAAGAATTTCAGCTCAGAGCTCAGACAAAGGATTTACTTTTTTGAAAGCAGGCATTCAAAGTTGATTTTCTCTTATAGTGCCTTCTGTCCAAAATTGTATTCAGTTATATCGTTAAAATTGAAGAGTTTGCTGCAAAAGGGAAGTAACAGTATACAACGAGTTAGGAGTTGGGATTTTTTATATTGCAAGACCGTACCTATGTTTCGATTGGCACCAAATAGATGTGGCTCCAATCGTTAGTTATTGTGTTACTCAAGAGAGCCAACTGTCTTGTTTATTTATGTTGAATGCACAAACGTTTTTTACAGTTTTCCCCAAAATTGAATCGCTGGAGTTACCACTTTTTTGCAGTAAAACCCTTCAACTGTCTGAATAGCATCCTCAAAATCCAGTGGTTTAATGGTTAGCACATTGTGCTGTCATGACACAGGTACAGGGTTCGATTCCTGGATAGGCGAAGTTGACACAGTCTTTCATCACCTTGATTGGGTCAGTGAAATGAGCACCAAGCTAGCTTGGGGAAATAAATACTAGATGCTCCGAGTCAAGCTGACCATGCGGAGCGCAGGGCCACCTCCCTTGGGTTGTTGAGTGACTGAGTTTGAGAGAGTAGAATGATCAGATCAAAAGGGATAGGTACTTTACTTTTTTTGTCCTAACTTTTAACCTTGAACACCCAGGTTTAAATTTTTCTCTCCATTCTATGAAAGAGCACAGCTGTAAGATTCTCTTTTCTGCCTTGCGTTGCTTCAAAGGATATGGGTCTTTGAATGCGGTGCAGCAGATTTTTTTTTAATTGCGCTATAGGAGGGAACTAGTTAAGGGTGCGTTTAGCTGTAAATTGAAATTCACAGTGTACCCCTTACACCATCATGTGCACATAACTATATGAACTTGATGTGGAATGAAAACAACTCCTATCTTTTCCATTTCCGAAGACACCGAGGTGTTGACTCTGTTAAACATCAGTATCTCTTAGTATATGGATTTTTTCGATAACTCGAAGAGAAACATTTTCTCTTCGCTTGTTCTCGTGAGTTAACATTAAAATAACCTTGTACGTAGATTTTTTTTTTCCTTGCACCTTCAGAAACGTGATTTTCAAAAAAAATGATATTGTTTTCTCAATCGCGATTTCTTCTCCATCCATTGGTATTCTTTTTCCTCTTTCTTTTCTTTCTTTCTTTCTTTTTTTATGTACTCATTGTCTACACGGTAACCTTACGGATTTCCCATTTTTACTACTTTCTACTGTCAAGTATAACACACTTGCGACAGATAAGTGGAACTGAGCTCTATCTGAAGATGCATATACGTTTTCTTTT
>JAWZYV010012536.1:0-208230 GCA_038373885.1 Cheiracanthium punctorium
ATTTTAGTCTAAACCAATGTATTAGGCTTTTGGGAGGGGCTAAGTAATAAAATAGGATCATTTTAGCTATTTGAAGTGTATAATAATGTAGAATGTTACACTTGAGCAATCTCTTTTGGGGGGGCTGAAGCCCCCTAGCCCCTCACCTAGATCCGCTACTGGTGATGGCAACAACCCAAGTTGTAAGAAAATTGCTTTTAACGCAGCCAAATTGCCAAATATTTCATTTCGGTAACGGGAAACAAATACCAAACTGGACACTCCTCCAACCGATGCACCCCACATCTCCAGTGCTTTCACTACACAATCGCAAAAAAAAGTTTAAAAAACCCTATAACGTGGCCTGATCGTGTATCTAGAAAAAAAAAGAACAAACTAAAATTTACAGACGAACAGCATATGGATTCGAATTCGCAAATTTATATCTCAAATTGTCACCTTTACAAAAAGTCAATAATAATATAGAAAAAAATGCCACCCACAATCAACTTTCAGAAAAGACCATCTTATAAAAAAATATTCAGCCTTCAGCTGAAATTAGTTTCCCCTCCGCTAAAGAGGTTTTTTGACAGAACCTTTTAATTTGTATTGGCAGCCATGTACAGGATGTATTTGCATGTAAATCAAACGGGGAGAAACCAACCGTTCTTCCAGTGGTGTCAAGTATTTTAAACAATCCGGTATTTCGGGGAATTCGAAGCCATTGCTTATAGCTAATTCTGGTATTGTCAATTTAATCAAACAATCGTAACATGTTTTGCAAAATTTGCCAATATCATCGATATCTTTGTAAAAGACTAGTTTTATAAAGTCCGTTGTCGCTCCTTTGGACAGTAAAGTTGTTTTGGAATGGGTTCTTATTGACTTTTTGAACCACAGTCGATCACAACAATAGCATTGGTGGATTGGACCATCAGCAACAGCTTCGAAAAATTTCTCAGCTAATTTACGAAATTCTAGTTCTTCACACCTTACATTTAGATCAGTATCTGTTCTTGGTCTTTTCGATGGTATATCTAGACAGAGTCGTAAACGTTTTCTGTCTTGTCTTCTGGATTTGGATTCCGCTTCTTGAGCACGAAAATCTGGATCTTCCCTTTTTCTTTGCATAAATAGACGGTTAGTTTCACGATGACTTTCTTCCGGATTAGACAACTGGCGAGGACGGCCAGCGCGGCCTTGAACAACAGTCCCGGGTATATTCTTCTGATATTTAACGATGTAATACTGAACAGTAGAGCGTGAAATACCAAGCCTACGAGCTATTTCACACTGATCCCGCAAAAATGAAAATTTTAGAAATGCCACGACAGAACACCACCACTTGCTCCGAGGAGGGACAAAAGTTTGAACGCGACTCTGGAAACAAATCCAAGTTCTGAAAAATGAAATCGGAACCTCGGGAACTTGACAGCCAGTCGCAGACGCTCTGACAAAATCTTACTGTTTCCCCTTTTGTTTCATCTGACGTTACTTTGAAATTTTTCAAGTATCCATTATTCCAATCATGTGTCGGATCTTGGTGTGTTTCAAATTTCCGTGAGATCTGTAAGATTTTATTTACTATCAATTATCATCCACGACTTTTTTTGTCTGCCCAAAACTATTACCCTCTTTAGCGGAGGGTAAAAACATCTAAATATAATAGATGATTCCAAAATCACAACGTATATTCTTTGAATGTATTTAATCATATTTAAACGTTCTCTCTACTATTTTACTTCCTTGTACGTAGTATAAGGAAATAATGTGATCCCGAAAAATTTTGGGGGCCAAATTTCTACAAAAAAACCGATTTTGACTAAAAAAACACACAAAAAAACCGATTTTAACTCTAAATTTAATTTTAAGAATTTTTTCGATGCATCTCATCGTAGGCTAGCATGCATGATCATATTAACGCGTCTGCAACTCATTTTGACCAGCGGCTAGTCTATTGTGGTCAGTTTTTCCATGCCGTTTGTGCGTACGTACGTATGTATGTAACTCGCATATCTCAAAAACTATTGGTCGTAGAATGTTGAGATTTGATATTTAGGATTGTTCTATGATCTAGTTGTGCACCTCCCCTTTTGGTCGCAATCAAATGTATAGTTTATGTACAGGACCGCCCAAAAGATTTGAAATACATTACGCTCTATGGGCCGAAATTCATTGAACTCGCCTAACTCAAAAACTATTAGGCGTAGAATGTCGAAACTTCATATTTTGGATAGTTGTAACATCTAGTTGTGCACCTCCCCTTTTGGTTCCATTCGACTGGATAGTTTATCTACAGGACCGCCCAAAACATTCGAAATAAATTACGCTCAATAGTCCGAAATTCATTAAACTCGCATATCTAAAAAACTATTAGGCGTAGAATGTTGAAACTTTATATTTAGAATTGTTGTAACATCTAGTTGTGCACCTCTCCTTTCGGTTCCATTCGACTGGATAGTTTATCTACAGAACCTCCTAAAAGATTCGAAATACATTGCGCTCTATGGGCCGAAATTCATCAAAGCGTTTTTTAGAGCTATTGGGCTATTTCAAACGACTCAGAAGTGATATATGCTGTAAAGAGTTAGAAAATGAATTTCTCCATTAAAAAAAGTGTCTTTATCATTTACAGTTCTGCTACAGGAACACTCAAAAGATTTCCAATACATTACGGTCAATGGCAATTTTAGGGGCATTCATCCATTTCAAGCACAATACCGTCCTACCACATACGTTAGGTAATGGTCTGACCACGGTCACGTGTCTCCCTCAAGAACTATGCCAAAAGTCGCCAAGCTTGGCGACTTTTGGTGTACGTGTGTGCATATTTAACTCTCAAATCTCAAAAACTATTATGAAATTTCATATATAAGATTGTTGTAACATCTAGTTGTGCATCTCGATTTTTGGTTCCAATCTACTGGAGAGTTTATTTACAGGACCACCGAAAAGAATTTCAGTACTTTAATGTCTATGGACATCTTCAATATAATACAATTGTAGACAGTCATTGTTTGGTACATGCCCAAAATCTCGCCGTCTGTCCTCGACCTTGGCGAGTTTTGGCGAAATATCGCCAAATTTGGCGATAATCTGTCATTGTTGGTCCATGCTTAAAATCTCGCCAAATGTCGTCGACATTGACGAGTTTCGCCGAAATATCACCAAATTTGGCGCCAAAAATTATTTCGTATTTTGTATAACTCTAAAACTTTAACCCGTAGAATTTTGAACTTTTGTATTTAGAGCTATATTATAATATCTAACTGTTTTCAATATCTTTTTTGACAGCAATCGACTAGGAATTTATTTATAGAGTGAGCCAAATGACTTAAGGTGTATGGATGCATTCAATTCATTGAAAGTCTGTGGTCAATGACTACTTTGGCTAGCCCCAAAATCTCGCAAACTATCTCAAGTTTGTCGGCTTTTGGTGAAATATCGCCAAATAAAGTGTCAGAAGGAAATCTTTCAAATTGAACTCAGCTTGGCGATATCGAAATATTTGGCTAGAAATCGCTAAACCTTACTATTATCGATATTTTATCTCTTTCAAACAAATAAGTTTAGAGGAAGTGCGTAGAAAAATTTTTTGATTTAATAGACGTGCAAGGAAGTCATGTGTTGGACACATCAGATTTTCTTATCAATCAACACACTAGTTTGCATAAGAAAATAATATATATTGTTGCTGAACTACTCTGCTACTCCTGGGGTTCGTCATTCTAAAGTCCAGTTGGTGTAAAAAGTTCTAGTAAAAAGTCACTTGTCAGGATGGAACACAAACTTTATTGCTTCTAGAACTTCGTAGAACAATCAGCTGTACACAATTCACAAGCACAATCTAACAGTAACGTGCTTTTAACAATCCGCTAAGATCAGAAGCTTTCACAAATGCTGTAATTCTCACATAAAATAAAACACATCCACAGGTAAAACTTCAGTGGAAATATTCGAGGGATAACACTAACAGTCCCTCAAGACTCAGCAGTGAAGAATTTACACACAGCACTTAAATTCAAAGCTTTAAAAAGCAAGCCAAAACACAGCTTCTATAGCACAATCAAGTCACAAAGCAAGCGTACTCGCTGAGAGACCTTTCACAATACGGGCGCTCTCTCACACTGAACTGGGGCTTTAAAGGCACTTCTATTTATAGCTGACGCAGAAAGTACAAGAAGCCTCCAGAAAAGTCTATTTCACGAAGATTCTAGATAAAGCGGGAATTTTTTTTGATTACGTCATAGAAGAGAAATGTCAGGTATTATGTGTTTTAATGCAGCAAAAGCAGCTTTACAGGACCCATATGGAAAATCGCGCCAAATGTCCAAAATATCGCCAGGCTTGGCGACTTTTGGCGAAATATCGCCAAATTTGGCGCCAAAAATAAGTCCCCAAAAGTGAAGAGATCTAAGCCCTAGGACCAATATTTCTCGAGATTTCTAGAAACCCATAGAAAAAGAATAGGGAAACTGAAACTTCCGTATCTCAGGTTCTAATTGGCCGATTTTGATGCAAAAAAAGCGAAATTTATCTATTTGAAGCGTAGAATACGAATTTTAAACCATTTTAAGCCCCAGAGCAGCGGGTTGCCCCGAAAATTCGTAACAATATTAATGTCCTATCTGTATGTATAATGATTAACTCCAGGATCCATTTTAATATTGTTTATATCCAACTCGCCCCAGGGCACACGTAATATAATCTCCGAGACTATACACAGGCGCCAGACGGTGGAACTTGAGAGAGAGTGAAAAAAAATTATGTTCTTAAGTTTTCAAACGAATTAACAAAATGTTGTTGCCAATGGCAAAAAGGTAAAAAAATGTAATACTAATAACATGTTTGCGAAAGGCAATTCTTCACGTCATTCACTTCTGAATGATTTTACAGTTGTTAATTTTTTTACTATGTCCGAGGAACAGAAAAAAAATTGTTGCCACAGTCCCAACGCTGAAAAAGTTGCCATCGATCCATTTAACTACCGACAACATGGTGGTTGATTGGGTAGCCCACCTGGTGCCACAGAGCTAAAGAAGTTTTCTAGCACAGCTAGCTGCGCTGCCCTTTTTCAGCGTTGGGCAGTCTATCCAGTTGGTCTTCTATATTGATGTGAAAATGCCTGTGCTTCAAAGAGTGGGGTAGATACAATACTTTTCTGGAAGCTTCTTGTTCCTTCTGTGTCGGTTATAAATTGAAGCGTTTCAGAAGTCCCAGTTCAGTGTGAGTTGAGCTCTGAGAGTGAGTACGCATGCTTTGCTCTGTGAATTAATAGTTCTATAGGAGCATTGTTTTCGCTTGCTTTTCGAAGCTGTTTTTAAAGTGCTGTGTGCAAATTCTCCATAGCTGTGTCTTAAGGGATTGTGTGCGATATCCCTTGAATATTTTCACTGAGTTTTTGCCTGTGAAAGTAACTTATCTTGTGAGCGAAATACAGCATTAGTGAGAGCTTCAGATCTAAGCGGACTGTTAAAAGCGCATTACTGTGTGATTGTGCTTGTAAATTCTGTGCAGCTGATTGTTCGACGAAGTTCTAAAAGCAATAAAGTTTGTGTTTCATCCTGACAAGTGACATTTTACTAGAACTTTCTACACCAACTGGACTTTAGAACGACGAACCCAGGAATAGCAGCCCAGACAGCACATAAGCTTAAATCAAACTTGACATTTCTTTGAATTTGACGTATTAATAGAAGCTTGACAGTTCAATTCATTTTAAGCTTGCAGCAAGCTTGGAGAAGTCATTTGAACTGTCAAGCTTAAATACAGCTTGATTACTGCTTGAAAGGGAGAGCGTACGGTGATGGCGCCATCTGTCGCTGTAGGCGAGAAGGAGAATGGAACGTTATCTCAAATTTGCTCATATTAAATAAAGAAAAGTTTGTAAAAGTTGTGTTTTATTTTATTATCGCACAAAACCTGGACATTAGAACACGCAAGGGAAGGAATGAATGAGATAAGCCCCTCTGAAGTGTAACACGAGGGGAGTTTTAGTTTTATTTACATCTAATTAACATTAGTAATTCAATTAACCAATTAATTAGCCCTAAAAATAAATTTTAATATAATGAACACTTTAGTTAGTTAATATACTTCATTATATGGGTGGTAGAATGAGGCGCAATCCGGCCGCCACAAAATAATTTATCATCAGTCATAAATGTACTTGACCATAGAATTAAAAAAAAGATTCTATATTTCCAAATATGGAAATTCTTCAAAATAGAAAAGAATTATGCTACGAAATTGATTTCAAAATCAGTCGTTTGTCTCGATTTTGGCCAGTATTGCCCAACATGAGTGTCGCGATATTGAAAGTTTAAAAACGTGTGCTGCTGTTAAGTTTATATTATGCTTATTTCCCTATTAGTAGAGTCTATAAATCACACGTAACATTATTTTAATCAGTGGCGGCCCGTGGTCGAAAATGTTAGTGCAGCCAGAAGCATATGAGCCCCCCCCCCCTTTCCTCCGGAGAGGATTGGAAAATCTTTGTTACTGAATTCGAAAGCTGGCGGATTAAGCCCTCCCCGAAAGGGAAAAAAAAAGAAATTACATAAAAAATGTCTGAGATCCTATTTTACTTCCATAAAATGGACATAAATTTCAACCAGCCGCTCTTATCCTCAAAATTGCATTAATCCGTGTCTGATTCGAAGTTTCCTTAGAATTTTCTTTTGTAACGATAACTTGAGAAGAAAAAAAAAAAAAAAAGAAAACTTACTTATTTTTTATAAGTCACAAATCAATCCTCCTTTCTTTTAAACATGCGAATCGGTCAGTGATGTCCCCATAAAAAGGCGTTGTTTTAATTCAGATATCAATAATTTTAAAAGCTCTTTAAAATTTCCCATGTTTAAAGAATTTTCTCGCTCGCCATGTCCTCTAAATGCCAGTTCTTGCTTACTTAAAAACAATACTGCTTTGATAGGTAATTGTCCATTCATAAGCGTCTATTCAGGCTTACCTTCTTGATAAATTCAGCAGTATAAAGTCCAGAGTTTTCAAAATATATATTCTCCTTACCCCCTCCCTCACTTCTCGTCCGAGCGAATCAGTTAGTCGAGTTCTCAAGTTCAGCCGCCGTTAGAAAACCTTCCATCGGCTGTATCAGCTGCATACTCCCTATGCCGGAGAGGCTGCTGACGTAGTCGTGCCGTATGACGGTGCTGCCAATTTTCTTTTCAGCGCTCTGGGCTGAACCAAAGATTTTCCCAAATTGAATTGCGGGAAGATTAAAGTGCTTTTTTTCTGAATGAGCGATCCGGCCACAATACGTTTTTTTTTTGTTTGGTTTTTTTCGGAGATTTTTTTAATTTACCGTAGGAATTCCACAATTCTAATCTGAATTTAGGAAAATTAGTAAAATAAATTATTTTAAAGTATGTGCTGATAATTTCGAGTGCAGCCCGGCTGTACTTGCTGTATCCCACGAGCCGCCACTGATTTTAATTTTGATTCATCTCATGGAAAAATAAAAGATGATCGGGCAATACTGATCAATCTCGCCAAACAACGGCCTGACAACCATAACAGTCACTTCAAACTTTAGTCATGCCAGCGCGAGGCAGATTGTCGGAATGGTTAGGACGCTGGCTTTCCAATCCTTAGGTCCAGAGTTCGATCCCAACGCGGCCGCTTGATAGAAACAGATTAAGTTAACTTGAAATTTCAGCAAAGAGGGTAAAATGCGTGGAAAAATAAAATATGTGGGACGAGTTCGCAGACGGGCGCCCCGTGTCTTTAAGAAATTGTTTTTTAGGAAAATTTTTTAAGCTTGCTATGTCAAGCTTAATGCAAGCTGGGCAAGTGTGAATTTGAACACTTGATTCAAGCTTGCATTAAGCTTACACGCTTGAAATTTTCAAGCTTAATTCAAGTTTATTGACTTGATAAATCAAGCTTGCTACAAATTTGATGCAAGTTTGTTGTGCTGTCTGGGTAGTTGCTTTTTAGGTGTTTTTACATGCAATATTCTCGATTACAGTAGCAAATAATCTTCTTTTAGCAGCCAGTGGGCACCGTGCTTGCCACTAGATGTCACTTAAAACCAATAACTCATTTAGCATTTTATTATTATGACGTGAAATAATGATGAATTAAGGTTTGCTTATTCCTAGACGTGCTTCTTACAATTTTCTGTATTATACAATGAATCAGTGGCGTAGCCAGAAATTTTTCATGGGGGGGGGTTACGACTACTGCAACTCGCATATATGCATCCGTGTGTGTGATGACGGAGTGAAGAATATACATTTTGTATGGCGAAAAATTCCTCTTAGGGGGAGTTGTGACCCCCCCTAGGCTACGTCACTACAATGAATTATCAATGTTCGTTTCTTCAGAAATCGATGTTAGATAATTCATGATTGTTTCACGTCAGGACAATAGTTTTCTTTTAGTGGGAGGCTTGCTCTGTTCCAGTTCCATGTTACTTTCACTCTCCGAGTCTGAAGGAAGACAGTTCTGTCCGTCTCTTTTACGATTTCAAGAATTGTTGCTTCGAGTGATGCCAAGACATCTTTACCAAAATTGATGTACTTCTGGACATTTTCCGTTATATTTACTATGCAGTCAAATAATTCCTTCGTAAGAGAATAATTCCTTTGTTAAACTTTCAATCCTTTGTTTAGAAGAAAGTAAGTCACAAATATCGTTCTCTTTATTACTTTAGCTTCTGCAAACGTAGTCTTCGATAATCCAGGCTTTTCGAAATCTTTTATCATTGTTAGCTTTTCGTCCAGTGTCCATGGATGAACGAAGTTTACTTTTCATTTTGATGGTTTTTGCTATAGTTACATATTCTCTGGCAATGCTTCTCTCTTTCGCACCGAATTCTAAAGGAAATCAGCTTCCTGATTGGTCGGTGAGTTTTGAGTCAGTCCATACTCTCAGCTGTCGGGATAGTCCCCGCAATTCCTATTTCACGTGAGGTTTTGATGACGTCCTCTAGTGACAGCCGACTGCTCCTCTTTCTGCTCAGATGTTTTTTTTATTGCGCAATTACCGTGCTTAAAATGGGTTATGGAAATTAGATAATTTTCCCAAACCGTCGAGATATCCGGAGCTGAAAATTATTTAGTGACGTAAAATCTGGAGTTTACTTACATAAATGCCATATACACAATATTGGGACTTTGAAAAGTTGTTGTGATAAGCGGAGTGACGTGAAAACTGTTTATCGGGATAATGAGGTCCGACTGTATATTGAAAATTTCGGTTTATCATCGCGATCGTACTCAAGCACAATTAGAACGGAGCGCTCGGAGTGATACAGAAATGGGAAACAAATATTGGAGGTTTTGATTAAGCTTGGATTAAAGTAGCTCTAGTCTTATCTATCGTTTCTAAATCAAAACTAACGATTCTAGTAGAATTTCGAATTCACCTGGTGCTCGCTCACTGGAAAATCTGGCAAGTGAATTCATGCACGTTACAGTCTCCTGTCATAAAGTATCGATCATCCAGCGCCTGCTGAATACTTAACAACCGAATTCGTCTTGCGTGTCACGATACTTATGGGTGTTTCTTACTTTTTTTGTTTGTTTGCATGGATCTACATTCTCAGAAGAAATATGGAGCACTAATTGAAATAAATGTTGTGTTTTGCGGTTTTTATTTGTAAAAACTTCGTCTGGGGAAATTTTTGTTATTGTAGTATACTAAGGATGATGATAGATTTGGTATGTTTGTATTACTTTTTAATGATTATTACTTTATTAATCAATGGTTCAATATTTTAGTAAGGAAATTTAATAACACAAAAAGCATTGACCATGAAATACTCTTCAGCAGAAATGAGATACATGTAACACACAATTAAAAGATCCTATGTCGAAATTGTCTACAGTTGACACCATAAACAAATTGTGAAATTATGTAGATCCCTTAATAAAGACATGAAAGTTTGTTTCAGGAAAAAAAAATCCAAATATTGCTACTAGAGGGCGGATTATTAATAAATTATTCAACAGACACAATGCGGAAATAGAATCTCCGAGAACTTTTCCAGGTTTTGTAAGAGCGCTTATGATATACGCCAAAAAACATTTACAATTTTACTCCACGTTTTCAAAGTAATCCTCCATCTGGTGGTAATATTTGGAACTGACATTTTTTTTTTGTTTTTAAATTCCTGAAACAAATTACTATACAATTATTTAATGTACCACACAATTTCGAAGTTTTCCAATGACTAGTTTCGGCTTTAGACGATTTTTACATAAGATCATTTAACTATAGAAACTTTTGCACAGGTGCATATTATTCTTTAGAAAAAACGAATTTATCAAATAACAAAACTTTGTAGATAATTTCGCTCCATTATAAGCCTATAAAAATGTTCACAAATTACAAAGTTAGAAAAACAAAAACAAATGCTGAAAAATTTACGCAATATTTTTATTTATTTATTTATTTTTTTTTTTTTTTGTACTGGAAAAAGCTATGGTCCTTTCCCTTGACACAGTGAAACTAAAAAAAAATGTTACGATAAACAAATCTCGATACATTACAAATTATTTTGTATTGTTCTATAAAAAATACATCAATTATACACACTGTGTTTTCATGCTATTAGAATGCTTCAGTAATATGCATTAATTGCGTTTTGAGTAAAATCCAACAATGTCAGTAAAGCACATAAACAATTTTCTCACTCGTCAATTTTCGTTTTACTGAATTTTGTTATTATTGAATTTGTTTAACGCACTCCATCAAAAGAGTTACAAATATTTATAATAGAAAATTTCTTATAGTAAATCGGGAAATTAAAATACAAATAGTGGCTAATTTTGGGATGGATGCGAGACGAAAAATACGCCTGTCTAGTCTCGCAAAATAGCCGAAAAGCTTTGTCTCGACTCGCAAGCCCTATATTGGAATGATAAAAATGTTTGTCTCGTCTCACACACAAAAAAAAAAAAAAAAAAAAAAAAATCTGGAGTGACTCCACTCGACTTTCCGAACACTTACGATTAAGATCATTACCAAGAATTTAAATAAATTTTAATCGATGAATCATTCAAACATATATAGCAAATTGAAGCTCAATCGAATGCGCCGTTTAAACGCTAGCGCACTTTCAAGAACTTCTCCCTATAGGCCATAATGTAAAAGGAATCTTTGTCGTAGCCCTGTAGAAAAACTATAAGTCCTATACACATCATAATCAACACTGGTCTTACGATGGTAGTTTATAACATGTATACCCAATTTGAACTCAATCAAATGTACCGTTTAAACGCTAGCGTGCTTTCAAGAATTTTCCCCCATAGGCCATAATGTAAAAGAAATCTTTGTCGTAGCCCTGTAGAAAAATTATAAGTCCTATACACACAATAATCAATACCGGTCTTGCGACGGTGGTTTATAACATATATACCCAATTTCAGCTCAATCGAATGCCCCGTTCAGGAGCTATCGTGTTCACTCACATACACACAAACACACACACATACACACATATATACATACATCTCGTAAAAATAGCATAAATGAATTCAGAAGACCTCAAAACGTGTAAATACACCAAAATCTCGAATTCGAATTTTTTCATGATTACAATACTTTCCTTACATGGTACATGTTCGGAAAGTAAAAACTGTGGATCTCTGCCTCGTCTCATCTCGCATTTATCCCTGTTCCAATGAGAGTTAGACACATTAGATTAATATTTTATTAGACCTCCTCCTGCACGGATAACAGCCCTTATTCGTGGAGGTATCAATTCCACAAGCTTCTGGTGTGTGCCTACAACCAGAGAATACCATGCAGTGGATATACAGACTTTAAGATCATGTAAATTGGACAGAAGAGGAGATTACTTTCGGATGACCATTCCAATACATCCCAAACATTTTTTACATGCCAGGAAAGCTCTTTAGAGTGAAATTGATGTTCATTGAACCAATCTTGAAAGATTCCTTCGTAATTATATTGCTGTATTATCGTCTATGAAGTGTCTGTTACCTTCGGGGTAAAATTGTAACATTGCAGGTGGACTTGATCTATTAAAATGTCTAGGTACTGCATGGCTTTTTCTTTACCCATAAATTACACCATAGCACCACTTCAATACAAGCAGAACATTCCCCACACCATGATATTAAAACTAGACTTATATACCGTGTGAACAAGGCGAGATGGGTTAGAGACTTCATGGGGTTCTCGGCAAAGTCGACGTTTTTCATCATTGCAAAAGGAGGTATAGTGTGATTCATCAGACCACATAACCTGTTTCTAGTCCCTAGATGTCTAGTATCGTCTTGACGCCACTGCAAACGAATTCTGGCATTCTGGGCACAACTGAGAAGTTTCCTCACAGACATCTGACTACGTATTCCCATCCTCTTCGCATGGTTCGCACCGAGATCGGTTGGGACGAACCCTGATTGATGGTTTCGATCATATGAAGTACAGTAGAGTCCCTTTTGTGCGATACAATCCGCAGGAAACGACGTCGATCGCAGTCTTTTGATTGTGTTCGAAAAACTGTTATGTCAGACAAGGACTACGGGCTCTGTTTCCTCCTATTAAAAACTTTGAAATGATTGCTTTTGAGAACCCACTGTGTTCTGCTGGTTTTACAATCGTGGCTCCTGTTAAACAGGCACTAACATTAAATCCTTTTTCAAATGGAGGAAGATCTGTCGTTTATCCGATTCTACTACCCATTTCGTGAAATGGGCCTGCCTGCATTTTACTTATACTAACGTTCTGATAATATGTCACAAATATCCTAAACATTTTATGTGTACTTACGCGGCTAGCGAATATTGTAGAAAGTCTGGTAGGTTTCTAATTCATTGCCATTGTGTGTACATAATTTTATTGTTGAGTTTCCAACATATCTACGGAAGTTGGAGCCAGTTAGAGAATAAAAGCATGCTCTTTTTTCCCCTCCTTTTAGATTGCTCGATTTCTATGTCATTCTTTGTTTTTCTTTTTAAGAATATCATCTCTATCGACCTGATCCCCTTGGCCTAGAGCCCACGTATAGCTAATCGGCCGTAATCCCACGACAACACAGCACCTGACCTATCGACCTGATATAAAAACAATCAAGAAACTTTTTACAGAAAATATGGAAAGGAAAATATAGATAAATTTCTTTGCGACTCTTAATATATTGATGGAATTTAGAACTTAGGCAGACGTCGAAACTAAAGTTAAAAAGTTTTAGGTATTTGAAGTAAAAAAAAAAAAAAAAAAGAAATAGCGATATAGTCCTTCTAGCGATTATCTTTCAGGAATTCACGTGATTTTTTTTTTCAAGAATATCCTCTACCACCTGAAATCAAGACAAATGACCTAAATAAAATTTCGAATTCAGTCGAATTGCCTTGGAATTGGGAAATCGGGCAAGAGAGTCACAGCACGTATGCATCTCGTGTCAGAAAGAATCAATCATCTGGTGCCCGCTGAATACACAACAACTGAATTTGTCTTGCGTGGAGTTACACTTATGAATGCAGTTTTTGAATCCATCGATCTGGATTCTCTGAAGAAACACGTGACTGTAATTGAAGCATAACGGAGTGTAACGAGGATTTTCTTTTCTTGGATCTTTGGACTTCATTTTCGAGTTTTTTTTTCTTTAACATTGAATTTAAATAGTTTGGTGAGAACCGTTCTGATAGATCAGTAGTCAGTGGTGGGAAAAACTACTTTTTTTTTGTAGCGCGCTACAACTACCGCTACTTTTCGAAAAATGTAGTTAACTACAACTACAACTACTTTTTGACAAATGTAGTTAGCTACACTACTTTTGAAATGTAGTCGCTACTTCGCTACTTTTTCGCTACTTTTAGGAGACAAATTTTGCTAACAGATTCAATTTGCATTACATTCATATTTAAGGATATTTATATCCTAATTAGAGAAAACTATCGACATCTAAAGCCTTGGTTTTCTACTCGCGTCCAGCGTGATTAATGACCTCAGCGGGTGTCTATAGCGTCCAAAGAACGAAAGGTGGTTTCCTTGTAGCGTTGAGCGCCGCAGATTTGGTGGACGCACGGAAGACACCGGGCACCTTTTCGCCTTTAATTAGAAAAAACTATTGCTCTAATAAACAACTACCAGGCGAGTATTTGAGCAGGGGGAGGCGGGCCCCCTCCGAAAATGTAAAGCAATTATTAAAAAGGAGCTATTTTGAAACATTTCTTTTAACTTTAGAACAATAAAGTTTAAAATACCGAATCGTCCCCCTCCCCCCGAAATGGAAGCCTAGCCTATATATACGCTACTGGCAACTACTGCTAATTATTGAAGTATTGCTGAAACTAATTAAGTTTTAATACCTCTATGATAAAAATAAATTGGGAAAGTGAGCTCTGAAAGCATGAGAAAAATCATGAGAACTAAAAAAGTTTTTAAAAATATAATAAAATGGATGTCTGAACGGGAAAAAAAGGCCCGTTTTGAGACCCCTTTCATGTTGTACAAACATTCTAGTTTCTTGAGCACAAATCAAAATTAATGAGTATAAAGGCCTTTTTTCATGACTTACCAAATTAGTGATTTATGTCGAATGACCCGTGTGAACCATGTAATATTGTATAATTGTTTTAATTGAAAACATCACATATGATATGCATATTATAAAATAATGAAAACAATTACTCATTAAATTCATGATATATCTATTTAAAACATTGCATTAAAAAAATCCTCTATATATGTTAAAGAAATTTTAAAAGTTATTATCATCAACACAACTTTTTCTTTGTGTTAGGTATAAAAGAATTTTATAGAATTATATTGTTATTTTAAGGCTAAGAGAGAGATAAATCTAAGGATTTTACAAACTATTAATTATTAATAGAAATTCTCATATTTTCGTATTAAATTCTGAAAATTATTACACAAAAAACCTAATAATTTAAATATAATAGACACTTTAAAATTTTAACGAAAGAAAGCAGAATTTCAACATATTCATGGAAGACTGCCATGCCTCTAGTATAAAATAAAAACCACATAAATTTATTCAAAAACATGTTTATTAAATTTTAACAAGAGCTGGATCTCAAAATTGTTATCCGCCAAACATGATCGTCGAGAAGAAAATACGTCCGATGCAATCGAAAACGATCTTTGTACAGATGTACTGGACGGCACGCCAGTGTTAGGTTTTTTGAAGGCTTCTTTCATATACGTGTACGCCGAAAGCGAAGATACGGGTTTGATTGGCTCTGACAAGAACCTTGTAAGTTCTTCCTCGTAACTATTTCGAGTGCATGCGAAAGAGAAATTAAAAAAACCAGAAAAGTCATCATCCATGGGCCTCATCATCCAGTCATGATCCTCGATACTGATATCTGAAGTTGTCGGAAACATATTCTGGAGGTATTCCTCCATCCATTTTTTTGGCTTCGGTCTTCCTCTCCTCCTCAATCCAGAATAGTTTGAATCTGGGATGGAAACAAGCTGAGAGAACAGTTTCTCTGTCCCACAGCAAATGACTAAATCTCGTTTCCACCTGACAACTGAAGATTTTGCGCCCCCTCCTATTTTTTAAAAATGCAACTAGGTAGCTTTCATATACCATTTAGCGCCCCTTGACCGATGCTGCGCCCGGGTACAGTTGACCTTCCTTGCTCCCCCGTAGTCAGGGATGGCCCGACACGGTAAGCAAGGCATCGGAGCGCCATATTCGAACTAAAAAACTAAGGAAAACTTAATCTGGAGCATAACACGGGGCTTCTTTACGTTTGCAGGGAGGCTCCACGTACCCTAGATCAGCTCTTGCACCTAGCTTCGCCACACATTTAGCTATAAAAGCTTTCAGGGATTAAAATGAGGCTTTCAACTTCAATAATATACGGACTGTCAAATATGCATGGTGCTCTGAAACTCATTGGCAAAAAGTTAAAGAGTGGTAAAGGTAAATAAGACGATTATGAATCACGTAACAATGTAGGGTTTGATAAGTCGTCCTCGAGTACCTGTTAATAATTCATTTTTTCACAGAACGTTCACTAAAATTCACTATTAACATGATTGATTACTACTGTACATTGACTAAAAGATTTATTATTAAACAATTATTAACAGGTAAATGAAACCATTTCCGACATCCACAGTGCTATATTATTCTGAACAGCCTTGGTAGAGATGGCGCCCGGTGCGGTCGCACCGTTCGCTCTACCTTAGGACCGGATCTGAAAACTGTCACTACAAACGAAGAACACTGTAACCGAGGTCAGCAATATTTTTAGCCCCTGAAATAATATCTTGGATGCATATTCTTATACCTTTTGTCCCTTTTCAACAAACTCAAAAAAGATAAAGTTATCAACTCGTCAAAAAAAAAAAAAAAAAAAAAAAAAAAACGTGTACAATTTCTACATATTTACTTTCTTTTTTTTCAGTTTCAGGTTCCACGAAAAATGTATTAATCAGTTTTTACACTTCTTTGAGACAAAAAACATTCCTAGTTGTAGAACATAATCACGTGATTAATTAATGTTTGAAAAGCTACAATACTGCAGAACTGTCATTACTCTTGTGGAAGTTGAACACGACACAAGGATAATAAAAGAGTGCCCAAACTCAAAAAAGTGCACTGTAACGTCGAAAAATGACCAAACCTTAATATAAATAAACTTAGTAAAACTAAGCATAAATAAAATTGTTGTTCAATGCATCGATCATAAGGAGGAGGCAAAGAGAAAATTAAAAATGTCGGTGACTCTTCCAGAAGCGGTCTCGATGCTTTCAAGAAAATTCCTGTGAGAAAACCGTAAGTTTTTCTCACGCTTCGTAGTTTTCCATAGATGGTGAGTGAGAGGATGGGGGGGGGGTCGCTAATTGCGAGGACTGACTATATATCATGTCAGATTTGAAAGGATATCGCCTAAAAGGAAGTTCACGGAATACTGGACACTGAATGATTGGCAATCATCCTGGCAAGTGGACACTACACTGTATTTATGGGTGCAATAAAAAAAAAAGATCAAAGAAAATTAATGATGTTACAAAAGCATACAATTTACAGATATGTAAAATTCCTTTTCGAAAGCAAAAAATACTCATTTTTATGTTGATTTATATTGCAAACACGCAATAGCAGTCAAAAATATACAGACCCTGATCAGACATAGAAGGGGCCCCGGGGCAAAAAAAAAGGTTGTTTTGGGCCCCTATACTATTACAGACATTTTAACTTATTTGTGATTGTTTTCTATTTTCCCAGCATAAAAATGAAACATTTCAAAATAATTCTAAAATTAAATTAAAAATTACCCATGTATTTATACTCATTTAGAACAAGACTATGCATTTAAAATTGATTTTAATATTTTTTTAATCCATTTGTATTATTAGCGTATGTGTGCGCTGAGTTCCACCTGCCAGAAAATTTTCTTTTCTTCATCATAATATTTAAAAAAATGCTAACTAATGGATATTTTGTGATAAGTACATATGGCCATAAATTTTCAATAACGCCTTTAATTTCTATTTTATTGATCTAGTCTTAGAAACCATTATCATTGTGTTAGAAAGAAGAACAGAAAATAAGTCTCGAAGCCTTTTTATTGTTACACAATTATGATATAGATAAAGGAAATTTAGCTTAATAAAAATTATTATTGCAGCATATATAAAGTTAATATACAATAAATGGAGAGATTTGTAAGGCCTTTATTTTTCAGGGGCTCACGTGCCCACACGCCCGTGTGATAATGAGACTTTCGAGGCCCCATCAAAATAACCTCTGTTCAACTTTGGACATCTCTTTCCTTCCTTTTTTGTCCTCTTTATAGCAGATTGGTGATTCTACAAATAATACTGAGAACGATAAAAAGAAAAAAGATGCACAATGTCAGGCTTCCGCTTCAGGCAAAGCAAACCCCCTCCCCCCCCCCTCGTGTGCGGGTGCCCCCTGCATGAGGGGGGGGCGGGGGAGAGATTGGGTGTCTTTCAAGCATCAGTTTCAGTTATGCTTGGAGTCAGAAGAGAGAGAAATTGCACCACGGGATCAATCGCCAGAAATGATGACACGGCAAAAGTAGCTTCCAAAATTCGCTACAAACTACTGTTTTTTTGTAGCGCGCTACACGCTACACTACTTTTTTAAAAAAGTAGCGCGCTACACTACAAACTACAAAAAAAAGTAGCGGCTACTGTAGTTTCGCTACAAGTAGCGCGCTACTCCCCAGCCCTGTCAGTAGTAATACATAGATTTATTCGTTTTCAAAAAGCTCTACATTCATGCGGTTACAATCTATCACAGTCTGAGCCATGTTGAGTGACATCATGACAATGTTAGGCCTCACACGGCTCGCAAAACTAAAGGTTCGCTGCAAATCGCCCTAGAATTGCTGCTTCACCTTCAAGTGGGAAGTCTGGAGCCACCTTCCATTCAGCCCAGAGTTGTCCCCAAGTGGCCATTTCCTATTTCTGAAACTGAAAGAAAGCTCATCTGGGCCAAGGCTCTCATCAGTCAGTACAGTCTTGGCATCCGAAGTGACCTCATATGAGTTCTAACCTTCCTGTCTGTGTACACAGTAAAAAAATTCAGAAACGTTACATAGTTATAGCAGAAAAGTTTCCGAAAGTATAGCGTAACCTACCGATGCTCTACTCAAACGCACGATTTCGGAAACATAACCCACATTTCGGAGTAAAGTATTTACTGGGAAAGGAAATCTTTATTTGGGACTTTGCGCGCATGCGCCAAGTGCCAAGAAACAAGTGCCAAGTGGGTGGTGCGCCAAGTGCCAAGTGGGGAAAAGAATGAACGCGTCTTCCCTAATAGCACAGATGGTCACAAGAGTCGCTGTGACGCCACAGAGGGTCACAATTGTCACATTGCAACTTGCAGGGCCCGATTATGACCAACAGCGGACCCGGGCATTGATGAATTTGGGGGTCCCCATCTATAAAATTTGTTTTCTTTTCATAAAATTTTGACATTTAAAAGAATATTTCAGAACAACATTTGAAACTGGGGCCCTGGGCAAAGTCCCAATTTGCCCATGCGATAATGGTGACGTCGCCGGATGAATACTTAAATAAAACGGTTGAATACTTAAATAAAACAGCACATTATCTCCTGAAAATAATTTATGTGGAAAAAAAAAGATTTAAGATTTTTAATTTATATTTATGAATACTTAAATAAAACAGCACATTTTCAAAAGTTGAGTTTGGTGCTGCCATCTCCTAAAAATAATATATGTGGAAAAAAAAGATTTAAGATTTTTAATTTATATTTATTAATTATGGTATTTTCCCTCCATTTATAAAATCCCCCCCCCCCCCAAATTTTAAGTTTCCAAAACAAGCCATACCACAAATAACTTTTGCAACAGTCAGTTCACTTTTAAAGCAAAATACGGCAAGAAAATCACAGCGTCGAGGTAGAGTGCTCTCCTCCGAATGCGTACGTCCAGGATTCGATTCTAGTCGCTAGTCCTGACCGATCCTTCCGTTAGAGTTTGGTGCTGCCATCTAGTGTCATATAATCGAAACGCTTCATCTAGTGCATGTTACTTTTTTTCTGAAAAACTCAGAAAGGTTACTCGCTAATTCGGAAACCTTTGTGAAGTACACGGAAAGGTTACTCAATATTTTACCAAAATATACAGAAACGTTACCCATCTTTTTCAGAAACCTTATCTAAAACGCAGGAAAATATGTAAATATTTTTCCGAAATATGCAGAAACGTTTCTAAATACTTTACCCGCATGGTTCCGAAACGTTTCTGCAATTTTAAACTACAAGAGCTGCCCCATTTTTTGGGGTAACGTTTCCGAATTTTTTTTTACTGTGTAGATGATGGAACATTTTTGCAACTGAAGAAGGGTGTACCTTTTTGTAGCACATGAAACGATAATCCTATTAAGTATCTTTTTCCTTCGTGTTATTTTACAAAATTTTTAATTAACGTTACCTTTTAACATCAGTTTTTTTTTTTTTGAGCATTCTTACTAAACAAAGGCGTAACTTACTAAGGGCAAGGGAAAAGGGGACTGCTATCACAAAAAATTCAAGAAAATTCAAATTATCACCTATTTGAAAATGTTTTCTACAATAGGAAACACCCCCCCCCCTCCAATCTTACATGCCAATTTACACCAATGTTGTTAAATATGAGTGATATACAAAAATAACTGGATTGAAGGCATAAGTTCTTATAAAAAAATTCTGGTTTATCTTTAAAAGGTAAATGAGTCACTTATCTGTTGTTAGCTGGGATTTTCGTGCTCTGCAGACTCCACCTGCCTTAAAATCGCTACAAAGTAGAATTTATTATTATTTTCTTTATAACTTATTAGTTTGGAAAAAAATGCAGGACAATTTTAGCTTTAGACACAAATTAAATTTAATTTTAAAAACTTTCTTGAATAAATATATAAAAAAAAATATGCGGGAGCTAGAAAAAGCGCATGTGAAGTCATTGCACCGCGTTATTAGAAGTTAGAGGAGAATATCAGCGAAGAAAACTCTGTGAACCCCTACTATCAAGATGAAACAAGGAAACGCATCATTCTACCATTTATTCAAGGCAGATGGCTCCTCAAAAGTTAGATTCAAAGAAGGTATAATATATTAAATTGCAAAGCAGGTTTAAATATTTTTTCCCTGAAAATTAGAATTCAAAATGTGGCTAGTAGGTATTTTTTTCCATTGGGTGAAGGGACAAAAAAAATGTTTCTTATATGTTAATAAACAGTATTATCACTGAATTATAACTAGGCTCGCATGACGTATTGCGCATGCAATATTGAACTGAGTGAATTTTGTGCCGCTGTATCTACTTCAAGTTGAATTTTTTTCGGTGATTATTCCTCGATGGTATGTCCGATTTCGGATTTTCTTTTTTTTTTAAGTGATCATCATCGTGACCTTGACCAGTGTCACAGGTTCAATGAGCGCGCGGAACGAGTAATTGAGAAATAGAATATTTCTTCTAATATCTCTATTGAAAGTTAATGGCAGCAGGCTTTTAGGTGATTATTCCCCCGTGGTCAACCCGATTGGTTTGTTTTCAGATTTATACCTTGCCACTATTGGTAGCTGTAACCCTACCAAATTTGAACTAAATCGGTCAAGCGGTTTAAGAGGAGAAGCGTTACATTGAAATGCCTGAGTGTAGTGCAAGAGCTTCGCTCACTTCGCTCAGCTCAAAAAAAGCGATTTGCTTTTTCTTTATAAGTTAGAAAAATATTCGGAGAAATAATAATGGAATTTTCTTTAAAATTCACCGGAAAGAAGCTCTCAATGTCGAAAAATAAAACAGAAAAGGTTTATAGAAAGCCTTTTGGTAACTTCAAGCTTTTTCTAAACCTACAACCCGATATAAAATATTTAGAAATAATTCGGTTGGTATGTAAGCAAAGTCCAGAAAAGTCATATGGGAAACAAATATTGATAAAACAGAGAGTATTTTCTGACTAGGTCATGTCTGGTTTCGAAAACCAAAAATAGAACCCTCAACCGTTAGCAGAACAAGAGCATTTTTGTAAGACATTTATCCGATCAAAATTTAGCGAATTTTTAATTTTAAAAATAGTAATTAATTTTTTACTTAGATTTTTTATCTGTAAATTTTTTAATGTTAATGCTTGTCAACTTTTGCTGATTTTGGGTAACTAACTTAAAGAAATTTACAACATAAAAATTACTTATTTTAATTTTTTTTATTATAGCGCAACTTCAGAAAGCAATTTTCTTTGAATCTCCGAAAGAATGACTTAAGGAATTTTACTATTATTTATATTTTTATTTTAATCACAACAAGAATTGATATATTAAGAAAGTTACTCATGCTTGTTGCCGCTTAATTTAATGCACGTTTTGCATCTACTACTGCTTACAGTTAATCTAACAAAGCCAAATAACCTAAAATTCAAAATGACAAAAGGTATGAAATCTTGTCAGCCGAGTGGGGTTCACTTCCATTACTATTTAGAAAGCATAAAGCATTGATTAACTTTGCTACTTTGCAGTGTACTTCTGATTTCTCGTTGAGCACCAAAAACACTGAAATTGTTCTTCTCAGATCATGTTTATGTATGAGGGCATATTCAAGTAAATTTAAACTTTCATCTCCTGCCAGTAATGAAAACCAATTTTTCGACACTCAGATTGTTTTGGCTTGCGATTTGAATAAATTTGCTTTGCACGGCATGGTTACTTTTCTAACCATAGCAACAGAGGCAGGAATGAAAGATATTTTTGTGATAAAAGTGACAGTGATTTGTTTTAAACAATTTTTGGTTAAATGTTCCTTAATGACTTGCTAATCTCGCTGGATGTGCGACTTTCAACATGCTCTCACACGCGATGCTTTTTATGGAAATCAGCTGTTAAGTTTTAAACAGCGCGACTAGATCTCTTTATATTTTAAATTTATCTTCTGCCATTATTATAGGGACTATGTCGACAACGACGAATAACTGCAGAAAGTATCTCCATTGACGTATATCACACTCATTTGTATTAAATGAATGTGACGGCTTAATTGATTTGACGTACGAAAAGTTTCTTTTTCACTGTTTTAACATTTATTCACATACAAAATTATTCATTAGCATAGCTATTTACAAGCAAAACCACACAATCTTAAACTCGCTTTATCACAAGTATCAAAAATACAGGGTGGGTATGATTAAACTTTCTTTATAAACAGGGTTCTACAGCTAAAACGGATAAATGGATTGCAACCAAATTTGATACTGTATAGACTATACATGAGATGCACTCAAGGAATTCCGAAAATAAAAAAATAGTACAAAATTGTTCACTAGGTGACTCATTACATAAAAAGAAACTGCAACTGAAAATGGAAATGACTAATTGGAAATGTACAAGCAATTTCAACTTTCATTCAATCGTTCATTAGCTAATTTAGGTCATTTTTTAAGCTGAATTTGCCATGTAAAGTGCCACCGAATGGACGGTTTTAGAGCTGAATATTAAAAAAAAATTGTTTCTTCAGCACATCTCGTGTATATTCCAAATTTAGTGGCACTCGATTCGCTCTTTTCAGCTACCATCCTGTCTATAAAAATATAATAATAAAATTCATGCTGTTCGATTTTTTCTTTCTTTAAGCTTCACTCTTGCCACTCGGTTCAAAGTGAAGTACATAAAATGCAACTGTCTTACTATAGCAACCACGGTGGCAGCTTACCGCAACAGACTACATTGGAACAGGGTGCGAATTGAACATTTTCTCCAGCTGGGCACATTTGAAAGAAAACATTCTCCAGGAGGGGGCATTTGAAAAAAAAAAAAAAAAAAAAAGGGAGGGAAGGCGTAAAATGCTGCACTCACATAACCGAGCAAACACACACAGGTTCTCTTAACGTCTATTAACGTTCAGAAGATGTTCTCTGAACGTTAATAGACGTCCAGAGAACCTGTGTGTGTTTTCTGGGAATATATTAGGTATTACATGACAAATGCAATCGCTAACATGTCTGGGAAGGGACTTAAATTCAAATAAAAGTCGACCCTCAAATTTCGCTCGCGGCAGAACATCGCTTGTTCGATCATTTCGCAGTCTTTAATTTGAAACCTGACCACAGTTGCAGAATGAGAAGTGGCATCAGGCATGTATATATCTATTTCAAGGGATGTTTGAAACTTGCTCCTTTGTCTATAGTAAACAAAAAGAATTTCGATTCTCAGTACTTGTACTGAATTTGTAAGGACATAGACTAATTTTAACATTTCTCCAGCAGGAGATAAATAGCATCCCTGGCAGGAATCCATTAATATTTCTCTAGCCAGGGATATTACATTCTTCAGCCGGGGACAATCCCCGGCATCCCCTCCGTCAATTGCGCACCCTGCAATGGAAGACATATAGTATCTCTCGTTTGTTTTGTTTGGCAGTATCGTATGCCTCTCTTTCGGAAATTCCTGTCACAATTTAGATCTCCACCAGAAGATGGTCTGCCTTCTGGGTAATCGCACCCCATACGGAACTGCCAACGTCTGAAAATAGGTGGCGTTGTAATACACATAAAAACATTTAATTTACTACTCGGGAAACAGCTGGCGCATTCTCTAGCGTGCGACAACTGATTGCTGCCTTTGAGGACCACGGTAGACATCATTTTCGAGCCTAGAAGATTAAATTTGCTTTCGTTCTTTGCCAAAAAGTATGCCAAGTTGCTTAAAATTTCTGTAGCATCTTGCATAGGGAAAATGGAGACATTGGAAATCTCGTATCTTCCTCATAAGCCAGAATTCTATTATAGCTGTAACGGATTTCTCCTGGTTCTGGTAGAACAATTTTACCAGTATCACTTTTGATTGCTATGTAGGTATGACGAGCAGAAAAGTAACTGATGCTCGTGCAGATCCGCCGTCTTTCTATCCAAAGAATAATGTTAACCCTTTAATATTTCTCTAGCCAGGGATATTACATTCTTCAGCCCTTTTTTGACCTTTTTTGACCCTTTTTGGCGCACAGCCAGCTGCGTCAAAAAAGGGTCTCTAGATCTGTGGCACGCGATGAACGTTTCGATCGTCCGCCATCTTGCTGGTAGTTAAGTCGAGCAATGGCAACGGCTGCCCTTTTTCAGCATTGGGAAAGGGTTGCGCCTCAAAGGGTTAATAGGCATTCGCTGTAATTTAAGTGATCTTTCAGATGTTCAATAGATGCAAATATTACCATTTACATATTGTATTATAGCGCCGCCGCGTTCATGAATTTTCGTACTAATTTTTTAGTTTAATAAATGTCAAGTGCAACATTTGAATTATCTGCAGTTGAAGTTTTATCACATTTGCAACAATAGAACGCATCTTAGAGGCCTCTGAAGAAGTGGGTAAATTATTTCTTGCTAACAATGTACATCAAAGAGAAATTATATACTTGAAATAGAAAAGTTTCAGTTATGATTAATTTGAAAACAAATAAATTAAGTTGAATAACAATCTACCATGGTAGCCCAGAAATTACTGGGTGGACTAATAACGGGAGGATTGCAAGTTTAATTACCAATTTATCACTGAAGACCAACTTGCACATGTAGTGAACGTGAACGGTAAATTGAAGGTTTTGGGAATCTATTTTTGATCGTCAGAAGTTGCTGAGATGTGTCTGTATTAATTCTCAGAAATCTTAACCTTCTGATGAGGATCTAAATAATGAAAAAAATCTCTCGAAGTGGAAGAAAGCAACTCTAAACGATACTTCCTGTGATCTCCTCTTGCTATTAAATTCCCTTTGACTGGCTTCGGTAGTTTTTAGGAAATCAGATTCCCTTTAAAGTCTCAAAGGCTATTTCAATTCTTAAAAAAATTAAATTGGAATATTTTATTGGCATCCGACATAGTTCACTCTAAAGAATTTCTTCAAATATGTCACTAATAAATGAGTTAAGTATTAAGATCTGAGGACTGCCTTAAGTATCTTAAAAAAAAAATTTTTTTTAAGAAAAAAACGGTCAAATTTTAATTGAGTTGTAAATAATTTTCATACTCAATCGCAAACGCATACAAAACTGGACATACCAAGCCACAAGTGAAAATAATTCATTGTGGTGTAAGCCAAACATAAAAAATCAAATAACTTGATACTTTTATCGTTTACTTAAAAAAATTATTTGAACTCCAGAGTAAATTAAGCAGATCTAGAAAATTAAAAAAGTGTCAACTTAACATAATTATTTTATGATTTCCCGCGAAGGCTCCTAGCTGAGAAATAGCGGTAGAAAAATCAAACCACTTTATTATCCCGAAATTTCCTCAGCCAGTTTGCATTTTTAAATAAGGTTTAAAATTTTTATCATGATGCGGTTTGCGCTTAATGGTTCATTAAAACTAGATTTTCTATCTTCAAGCTGTTGCATCAAAAGCGTAGTTAGAAGTTGGCGGAAGAAGGAGAAGAATTGCGAGCGAGTCAAAGTTTTTAGTGAAATATTGTAGATTGTAAAAGCGTGTATTAAAAGGAGTATATTTAAAATAATGAAACAGTTTTTTTTAACTGTCTGTCTCAGGCCTATTAGTTCATGATAAAACATTAAAAATATATATCTTAGTAATTAACTCGAGTTGCTATATTTTTTTTATCACACAATTTGTAGTTTCGCTCACTGATTTTTAAAAAAAATTAAATAAAATTTTGTTGGCAGAATTTTAACGAATAATATTGCTGAATCAACAATTTTTGTTGGTTTAGTGGAATAATTGTTTGATTAAGTTTAAAATTTTTAAAAAAAAAATAATCAACGGAGTCTTTGTTGAATTCAAAAATCATTTTCCCCATGCACATATATACAGGGTGATTCATAACTATTGGTACTAAAATTAAGAGGAGATAGGGCACATAATAAGGAATCAGAATCACATAGGAATGTGGGGTATAAAACGCTGTTTCCACTTAGCAGTAAATATTCACTTTGGTGAAAGTTTTGAAGTGTTCGTCCAATTTATTAAAGAAGTTTTCTGCCCAGTAGGCAACTGGGCAAAAATTCCATTCATCATCTTCATCCATTCCATTCATCAACTTCAAAAATTCTATTCATCAAATAAAATAGAATTTTTAAACTGCGAATTTTAGTAGCTTGTTTTCTGAGAAAAATACATTAGTTTACTATTATTTCAGCACTTATTTCAAAGTGATGATTAACAGCCACACGAAGACGATGTTTCCGATCCCACATTGCTATGTGATTCTTATTCTTTATTATGTGCCCTACATCCATGTGCATTATGTGCCTTTTATCTAAAAGGGCAAATAAAATTTACGCATATTTTTAGTTCGTGTCACAGTATCCAAACTTAGTAAAATAAATTCAAATACATAGTGCGTTACAAAGAAAACATTTATGCAAATTTTGCTTGCCTTTTTGGATAGCGTAACGCAAAAAATAAATTAAATTATTGAAATAAATTCATTTGAATACATAAGATAGGCTCAGTGAAAGTGTGATACATTTGACAGTAGTGTATTGGATAATTAGAAGCATTGCTTGAATGTGTAAATCTTCTTTAGAAAATAAAACATAAGTAATTGTAATTACTTATGTTTTATTTAAAAACAAAATCTTATAAAGTCACACCAGGGCGTCACTCAAAATTTGATATAATAATTATTAAGACCCATATTTAAAATTCATACAGCTATAAAATAAATTGCTGCGTCACAAACTTTTAACCCATTAAGGGTTTTTGTATGGGGATATCATTACTTTTAAGGGGTATGATCAGAAGATAATAAATTAGTTTCATGGATGAATTTCAGAAGTTTGCTTGACACTAAGTTATGCAAATAAATATACAACCCTTTTTTCATGCAGTTTCAGAGTATTTGATTAAGAAAGTCACAACAATCTCTTTGTAACAGATATGCAACGGAAGATTGACATATTTTTGTAAGAATTTATTTCCAAGAAAATCAAACAATAAAACAAGGTAAACATGCATTTTATTCAATTTTTGGCATTTTTAACTTAATAAAGCTTATTAAAAATGTTAATACTACTTGAATGTAATAATAAGTTGCTTAAAACAATAGTAAAGTTATTTTTAGTGCGATAATTTTCTTTTTTTAAAAAAATAGATTGAGCCAAAATCATTTTTGAAACCAAACGACGTATGATGGGAACTCAAGAAGCTTAGCTTTTAATCTGTAAATAAATGTTATTAAGCGTAAAATTGTACACGCTTCTTATTCAACCATTTGATTAAACTAATTCTATTTTTTTAAAATTCCGACAGAAACAAGTTTATTAATGTTTATTGTATAAAATCATTAACTGGCTGTGGCTACTGTGCTGACATAAGCGGAGCGTATAACTCTTCCGCGAAACCGGTTGGCTGTGCCTAATCACCCACTGTATTGAAGTTGTTTCAGTATTAATACGCGGGTAAAAGTTTTCAGTATTAATATTAACGGGAAGTTAAATAGTCCCATCTTTAAACTGGATTAAATTAAAAAGACAAATTTTCCTAAATAAATCGGCGACGTCACTCTCCGATTTCAGCACCGATTAAAATCATATATTAATTTTTAAAAATCGTTAGAATGGATTTTAAGAAAATACTTGGAGACACAAAACCCCAAATATGCCTGTATATATAGAGTGTCGCAGTTTGTTGACGGTTGGTTCGTTGGTGTGGGCTACGTCATCCGTAGAACTGTCGTTCTCCATGATATAGTTAAATACTTTCCAGGACGATCTCAGTCTTTCCTAGTCACTTTTGAGTCCTTTCCTAATAAGAAAATTATTAAAAGTTTAATTAATCAGAGAAAAAAATTAAAAAATAAAAATTTCTATTCTTTACTGGATTAAACTGAAGTAAATTATTAAATTTATTTAATCCAATAATTTACTTTAAAAATATTTAAGCTGCAAAGAAACTAAACACTGACATGTACTGTACAGTCATGTATTTTATTCATAAGACAGACAGTGTTGAGTTGAATATTAGTGGGGCATTTAAATTATTTGGTATTAATTGATATTATTTCATTAAAATATATTATTAAATTAGCTAAAATTACAAAATTACCCATTTAACTTACATTTAACCAAACTACTAAAACTATTTACTTAAGCCGCATTTCTTATTTAGAAAAATTATGAAATTTTAAATGCTATTAAGTTTTTTTCTCTAAAATTTATTAACTGTTCACGAGAAATAAGATAGTAATTACTGGGATGTATAATCAGACACGAGAACAAAATTGAGCAACAAACTAAGCTCAAAATGTACGGTTTATTTGATAGGAATTTGAAGGAACTCGATGTACGGCCATTTCACGGAAGTTACCTCCAGGTTGTTTAAACCGGGAGAACGAGCGGAAAGCTGCATTGAGTGGCAACTTCATTCGGTGACAGACAGGGGATCAAAGATCAAAGTAATGTTTTTTCAGATATCTACCTAATTAATGATAATCAAATAAAAAGCTTTAAGATCAAGGTCCTACCCGGGGTTTTCGGGCCTTTGAATAATATTGATAAAATAAGCTAAGCTAATGAGAAAATGAAAAGGAAGTGAAATTCTTGTGTCGCAATTCAGAAAATGATCGTTCATTGATGCTGAGAAAGCTTTTATAAAGTAAATATCTTTCGTTTAATTGCGGGTATTTCTTACTTTACACAATTTTTTTTTGTGTGCGTGTAATTTCTCAAGAAATGTAGTGCTTAAGTAAAAAAAAAGTTTCATGTAAAAAATCCCCCCCCCCAAAAAAAAAAGAAGAAAAATGCTTTTTTCTCTGAATGTTTTCAAGTTTTCCGCAAAAACTAATAAAATTTCGAAAATTTTAAGTTATTTGAAGAAAAAGAAATCAATTCTTAGACACCCTATTTTAACCTCTTAACAGGCTTATGGTCTGCCATCGCTTGTGTACTAGTAATTTTTTTTGAGCTACTTAATAAAGAGCCTTTGTTACCTGGCAGCGAATTAAATATCCATGCTGGAGTTGCTAAGGTTTTTCACAAAGACATCAGCCGGCAATTATGGTAAAGAATGTTAATTAAGAGGCAACGTTGTTTCTATTTTCTAAGTCAATAATTAATTTTCCATGATAAAAATCACATCGTGCTGGGAAAGAGTCAAAAGATAAGTTTAGAATGTAATATTGTTCCTTAACCCTTTGCTTGGTAATTTATTACTTTCTTTAAGGAATATTTATCAGGTGTACTTGAAAATGTTAAGTAGTGTTTTGAAAAGTAAGGTTTATACTTTGTAACAAAAGGATAAAACTATATTACGAAATGTCGTCTAGTGTGCTCACCGGAACTTTCGTGCTGTAAATGACGCAAAGAGGCAATACTTGCCACAAAACTCGTAAATGTTATTGTTGTGAACTATACCATGTGCCCTATTAACCCTTTGAGGTTCAACCCTTTCCCAATGCTGAAAAAAGGGCAGCCGTTGCCATCGCGCCGTTGCCATCGCTCGACTTAACTACCAGCAAGATGACGGACGATCGAAACGTTTATCGCGTGTTACAGATCTAGAGACCCTTTTTTTGACGACAGCTGGCTGTGCGACACAGCCAGCTGTCGTCAAAAAAAGGCACGCGATGAACATTTCGATCGTCCGCCATCTTGCTGGTAGTTAAGTCGAGCGATGGCAACGGCTGCCCTTTTTTCAGCATTGGGCAGTCTATCCAGCTGTTCTCGTATTCTTCCATTTTTCAGCAGATGTCGGTGCTGTTAAAAATAATAATGACAATTTTTTTACGAGAAATGACATGCTAAAAAGTAAAGGATTCTCGTGGAGCTATGTCACCCGCAATTTTTTTTATAGAAAACAAATCTATTCTTCGTGCCTGGCAACAGTCAAAACGTCAGAGTTTGGTGTTCCCAGAGCGGGAACACTGCGCGTTAAAAGGCTAAAAAGGATGCGTATAACATTAAAGTTGTTTTACACGGAGACACAAAAGTCTTTAAAAGTATGTTCTTCATCGAAAATAGTATATAGGTTTTCCAAAAAGTAAGGTAACGAAGAAACGAAATTCCATGCCTGGGTACAACAGACGATCACGGAAATCAGATGCCACTAGGCGCCCCGTGTTGGCTACAGAGATTCCAGTGGAACATCCTCTCTACAGCCCGGATCTCGCACCCAGTGATTTTCATCTCTTCGGGTTGTTGAAGACGCACCTGGCAGGACGTCACTTACATACCCATTCCGCAGTTCCGGACGTCGTCGTTAAGTGGTTCAGCGACCAGGGCCCCGGTTTCTTCAACGCCAGTTTCGGATAGATCGACATAAAGGTGGAATAAATGCTTTGATATCAATGGGGGGATATGTTGAAAAATAATCTGTACCAAATGCTTTGCTTTATTTGTGTAAATCTTGGATTACGAGAATAAACTCTTTGATTAAAGGAATTGTGCCCGTCGATGTTTCAAGGCATGGGCTTTGAACACCTCTCTGTGGATCAGCATTTGATGCTATAACACAACTCAGAACATCTGCTGGAGCATTCGAAGACTCATGAAGTCAAGGTTGGGTAAGGAAGGAAGGGGAATCGCTGTCGTCGCATCTTTGTAATGATGGTTAATTATTCGTAGTGTGATTTATAAAATGATTGTGCTGAAAAGCGGTTTATAATCCATGCGCTTGGTATGATTTATTCTTTTTTGCGTGAATTTAGAACAAAATATTGGGATACCTAATACTGTGGCGTAGGCTCTAAAATAGTTCATGCATTTCAATTGTTTGTTCTACTAGATAATACATTATATTTGAGAATACTTCTCTTTCATATTACTTATGAATTATTAAATCATGAAAAAAGACACTTATATAAAAAATGAATGTTTCTATCAGAATCAGTATCTTTTAAAGCATTTAGAAATGAATTTTAGTTAAATAGAACAAAAAAATTTTAAAATATATGTTAATATACTTAAAATGGACCCGGAACAAGAACGTTTAATCGTCCTTACCATTTTAGGCATTGCCAGCTTTCTAACAGCGTAGCCAAATATTAATAAAGTTTCGATAAACCCCTCGTTTAATTATCGTCGTAGAAAAACTTCATATCTCTCATGGGATAAAAAAGTCTTGAAAATTGATTTAGCAAATATTAATAATAATAAAAAGCATGTTTTGTATTAGTAATTTCAAAATGAAGCTTAGAAACAAATTTGTAGATGCCCTCTGAATAAGTAAGTATTTAAATATTGAAAGAAATAAACTATCAGCATAGTTCGAACTAGTACTTAAAGTGATATTTTTTTACGGTCTTGGAAAATCAATCTAATTTACAGTAAAAGCCACCTTATAAAGTTTTTGTGCAATTTGAGTAAAATCGATTAATCGTAATGTCCTTATGAACGAAAATCCAATAACAAATCGATTTTTAAACATTTGATTACTGCCAGGTCTAACATTCACTTTATAAAAAACTACAGATTACATAAAATCAGGCATATCGAAGATTATAATGCAAGACCTCGGTAATCAAAAGCCTTAAAATTAAAAAAAAAAATCGGATTATATCTATGTAAAGCAAATTGCTTGCTCAGAAAGTTTTTTACAAACATATGAGAGATAGAGATAGAGAGAGAATCGGGGGGAGGGGGTGGCAATTAAGGTGAAACATATTAATTAAGAGGCGACCTTATTTCTGTCTCCTGAAGCAGTAATTAATTTTCCCCGATTAAAATTACATCATACTGTAGGAGCGTGTAAAGATAAATTATAATAAAATATTGTTCACTGCGTGCGGTTTTTTGTTCGTTTCTTTTAAATCTTATTCTATTTTCCTTTGAAAAATAGTTGTAAAACTTGAAAATACAGGTGGAGCAAATGAAAGTGGCCCTGAGAACAGAGTCCCAGGTTACAAAGGAACACAGCAAAGGAAAGGAAATATTACATAGTTCGTTAACTTGCCCATAGTTGAAAATGATCACCATTCATCACAAGGCTCTTTTAGGCCCTGATCAGCAAGTAGCTTAAGGCAGATGGAAGCGGGACTGCTGGAATTGCTGCAATCTCTCTCATGGTGTGCACGTCAATCAATCACATCCAATCGTATTCATTCGTCCAGGCCACTTTTATTTGCCCCACCCTGTATTAACGGAAAGATATTTTCAAAGTAAAGGTTTGTTTTGAGTAATTATTAAAATTTTAGAAAAAGTTGTTACCAAGTTTTGCATAAAACAGACGTATGAGTAATGTAAAATATACCCTTCTTGTAAAATTTTTCTCACTCTGTAATGAAAGAAAGCTATGGCGCACAACATTGGCTTCCGAAAGAAGAATCCTTGAGATAAAATGTAGCTACAGCTGAATATTCGGTGATATTGTAATTACAATTCGTGAGTTGTTACGTATGTTACATAGAAAATACTTGCGGAATCTTACAGCCAAACAATTCCTCTTGCTAAGAGTATGATTTTTTTTTTGTTGTTAAATTGAAAGCTTTTTCTACTTTTAAATAGTTCCGATGTTTTTAAATCGATTTTCACGAAACTTTTCATGGTGTTTAAACTGTCTAGTGATCATACATTTCCAAATTTTCAGAAATCATCGAAAAGTATGGATTTTACAAGAAAATTTGATTAATTGGCTGAAATATTAAATAATTCCGGCAATTTAATGAAAATCGCACGATTATTTTTTTCCGTGTATATCTATTTATCCATTTTAAAATATTCCATCAATTAAAAAAATTCTTAAAAATTGTGGCTTAAAAATCTTATTTTGTGAAAAATCAAACCTCCTGCTACTACACCTTTCTACTATTTGCCCGGATTGTTTTTGAATGCGAAATTGGCAACCGCTGAACATAGCACGGTTTACTATTGAAATTTTCTTCTTTCTAAAAGCATGATTTGTTTCTTTAAATTTGAACTGTTTTTCTACTTTTGAAGAATTTTTTTTAAATAGAAAGTCGATTTTTGACTTTTAATAACTCCGAGGTTTTTCAATCGATTTCCATGAAATTTCACATAGTGTTTAGAATGTCTAATGATCTATCATTTCCAAATTTTTAGAAAATTTCATCGAAAATTGTGGATATTGCAAGATAATTTGATTAATTGGTTGAAATATTTAACAACTCATGGGACTAGATTAGCGAACATCAAAAAGCAATGATTTCCCCCGGCAAGTTATGCCTTCTTTATCTAATGCATGCCACAGCGGTGCACGGACAATGCGCCGTGCGGGATTGCGAAAAAGAATAATAAGGTATGGGGCGGCTACAGGGACGTGCTTAGGATTTTAGAGGCCCCAGGCGGAACATACTTAGCGTCCCAGGGCAAAAAATAATTGCAGGCCTTTCAAATTTATCCCCTTACTAAATTGTGCATGTTGACCTTGCCGCTCCCCCGCCCCCCAGTAAAAATCCGCTACTACTACTGACTCTAATTAAGTAAATTTGATTAATTAATTAAGATTTTAATGCAACGTGTTTCCTTAATCTAAAAGCTGCATTTTAGCTACTTACCCGGCAAGTTATTACCATTCTGTAAATTTGAAAAAGAAAGCCATACACGAAGTTACAAATTCTGCATTTTTTCGGCTTTGCTGACTGATGTGCAGTTTTCAATTCTAGGTCGGGAGCTTTATTTGACTACCTGATATTCGTGAATTCAACAGTTTTTTTTAGCGGCCCTGGGTGGCTGCCCAGTTTTCCACCCCCTAAGTACGGCTCTGGGCGTATAGTAAATGAATGGATACAATAAAGTAAAAAATAATTTATTAATTTTCAACGAACAGTAGCATTTTTTTTAGCGGCAAAGTTTTTTCTTTTATAAATTCACACCAAGAGGGAAAAAATAGTACTGTGCTAGTGCGCGTTTTGAAACTAGAGCCCATTTTTAAGTATTTATCTTATCGTAGTGGACAAAATGCTAATCAGGCCACAATTTTACTGTGAAAATATTTGGACAGTGTATGAATGGCAAAGTGCTGAAAAATGAGCTCTCTAATGTTAAAGAGAAATTAATGTTTTGACTCGACGTTCATCGAGTTACAACTAATGAAATATTGAATATATTTACCTACTATATTTTATTTTCCAAAATTATTTATATAATTTATTTGTGATAATAATATAACATGTTTTTAACATCCCTAAAGTTACAAAATAATTTACTATGCATTTTCTTTAGATATTCGAAAAAAATATCTAAGAGTTTTTTTTTTTTTTTTGATAGTTTGTTTAGCGAATATTATAGATGCATGTACAATACTATGCCTTTATTCAATCTAGAAATGCACTTTACTTTAACAAAAGCCAAGAAAAAACTCACAGAAAAATAGAGCAAGCATTTTTTTTAGCGGCAAAGTTTTTTCTTTTATAAATTCACTCCAAGAGGGAAAAAATAGTACTGTGCTAGTGCGCGTTTTGAAACTAGAGCCCATTTTTAAGTATTTATCTTATCGTAGTGGACAAAATGCTAATCAGGCCACAATTTTACTGTGAAAATATTCCAGTAATTGCTTTCCATGATAAATGTTATCCGCAATTTATTTTTCTTATCAAAATAAACGGTTCCGGAAATATTTGATGCATTGTTTGACTAAAAGTATGATTTATTCTGTCTGGTTTCAGATTTCATTTTATGCTTAAAAGTCTGTAGTGAATTTTAAACAAGGATCGTATGAAGAAATATATGGAAAAAGAAACATTTATTTGGACATTTTTATCATTTTCTGAACAGATAAGGAGTTTTTTTTTATTTGGGTTTGCTGTCTGTTTTTCCATGCCCAGTTTTCTCTAAATATATTCGGATTTCCACGAAATTTAAATTTGATATTATGGCTTATTGCAGATAGTTGCCTCTTGAAATTGGTGTGCTTAATGTTCAATATGCTTTATACAAGTTAACGCAAAATAATTTCTATTTTAGTATATGAATATCAATTGTGTCAAATTGCTTGGTGGTTTTATTTTGTAGCTCAAAGCCTTAGATTTGGTCATGAAAGTAGCTGATTTATCATGGAGCTGGATTCCAAATCGAAATACCCGGGGGTCGATTATCCCCGAATCGGTTGAAAAGCCAAATCGTTAACTCTGCCCCGTCTTGAGGAGGAACCTTAGGAAGGAACGTTAACGAGCTCTTATGATTGGCCGAACGAGGTTAAGGACAGATCAGAGAGTCGTTAGAGAAGTCGATAAATAAAAACTGGGTCGGGAAAGTTGAAAGCTAATCACCGACTATCTTAGAACAACTGAGAGGGAATAGACCTCCTCCTGGATAAAAATAAAGGCTGATCAAACACCACGCGTGTTTAACAAGCAGATTCAATATTTGGGGACGTATGTTCTCTTAGGGCCAGTCAGGAAGTGAAAGAAGGAAAAGTACACCCTATCGGCTGATGTTCAAATTGTAAGGAACAGCGTACCTTTAACAAGCTAATAGTTTTAGGTTGGGTGACCATTTTATAAAAGACGCCTCGACGTGGTTAACTATTACTTTTTATGCATCGCACGTCTAAACCGATTAATTTCTGAAATTAAGTACTTGGTTCCTTCTTTTACAAGAACATTTTTTCAGTCTGTGCACAAAATTCCGGAAATATGACAACAATAATCGTGAGTTTCAGAAGCTCTTTTAATGTGAATAAATGCAAGCAAGTAAAAAAGTTAACTCGAGTTTGCTGACGCAGAATTTAATCTTTGTATCAATTTTTTTTTCAGGACAGTAAAATTAATTTTAAAGAATCTTTAAAATTAAGTATAACGATTTTACATCGTGATTTATTTAAATTTCCAATTTAATTATACATATCATTTGTAGAAAAAAGAAAAATCTTGTATAAGCCACAGAACACAGATTTATGTGACTTGTTTTGTGAATAGAATATTAGACTTTTGTATATAATTAAAATTATTTAAATTCGGTCTAACATTTATTTTATAACAACAAAAACAAAAATAGTACGCCTAATAAATCGATTTTTCAACCCCTTAACTTTAATGGCATTTGCGTTTTGTCTAGCTCAGAAAGCATACGTATTTCCTTTATTATATTTTAAGGTTTTCTTAAAAAATTCTTTGAACTAAATTTTTAAGTTTTTTAAGAAATGCTTTTGACCTTTTTAAAAAACGGGACTAATCAATGCATTATTAAATTTATTAAAACAGCAAAAATTTGTATAACTACAAAAATATCTGTTTATACATTTATGAGCATAAATAGCACATACCCCTTTCCCTAAAGCTTATATATATATATATATATATTTCAAAATTCAGGATGCCTTTGCATTAGAGTTGCAAACATCTTGGAGAGGTAGGATACACATCGACAGCACGAGATCACTGTTATGTGAAAACTCAGACGTCGTCTTCTAATTAATAATCGTGTCGGAGAAATAGTCAACATACCGACTATGGTTTGAAAATAGAGCTATCTCTGGTAAAAGCTTTTTACTACACTTTAAAATTTAGAAGTTGTTTAATATGTGAATGACACTACTTTTAGAGCATAAGCCTGTAGTTTATGGCACTTAGTTAAAAGTTTTTCTGAGGCTTCATAGTTTTATTTGAATAAGTACGAATGATGCTTGTAGATGATGTTTGCGACCCTACACAGCTGTGTAATTCTGACTCATAGAGATGTAACCTGTTAGAGGCTTGTAACCATGATACTGAGGCACCCTGTATATTTTTATAATATTATTATCTATAACTGTTAATAATAATAATACACACGTATTCATATATTGCAATACATGTGTGACATGTAACAATGGTTAAGAGTTTGAACGTCGAGCCAATATATCGGCACCTTCAGCAATGCATGCAATTTATACTAAATTAACAAGGAAATTTAATTCGAAGTTGACAAATGGCTTAACCATTCAAGTATATGAGCTATTTTAATGCATGCTATTGAAATGTTATTGTTATTCCCTAAGAAACTTTGGCTTAGTCCTCTTGGATATAAAAGGGATATTCATTGGAGATTTTACTGAATAGATTTTACTCCGTGAATTAGTTTCAGCAGATTTTAACTGAATAAACATTTCCGATATTATTACTTGTCAAATAATATCTGAAAAATTTTCTCTTTCGCATAATTAATTCAACAGTTTGTGAGGTTTTCCTCTGTGTATACTACAGTGTGGATTTCTTGGCTCTTTATCGGAAGTTTGTCATTAATTCATCAGTGTTTAATTTACATAATGATGCTTTCTAGTCACTAGTATTAATTAAAATAGGGAGTAACCAAAGCTATATCGTGCAACGTATGGAGGGTATTATTTTTATTAGGAGTGGTTTCAATAAACGTTGGTTATATATAAACTAAAAACTTCTTAATCTCTTAGTTTTGCGCAGAAATATTAAAAATCCGAAAGCATGAATACGATTGGCATAAAATGAGCCATCATTCGTGTGTATATGCAATGAAATTTTGATTGCTAAAGAAAAAGTTCACTTTCACGCCATTTCGTCAAATAGTTATCATCACTAAATCAGATTAAACTTTTCAGCAACCCTAATGAATTGAACTTGCATAAGCTATTAAAAAAATAAAAATAGAATAAAACCGTATTTAACATAGCGGCAACACTTAATTTCCTCCCCATCCTGCTAACAAAGTAATGAAGTGTGAAGACAACAGTTTCCTAATATATGTTACATGGTTTGCATAAGCAACCTTAGTAAAAAAAATTTGCACTTCGTTACAGCACAAAAATGTTCGAAGCTGTCTAGATTGCTCGAATGTAATATTGTGGTCGTGCCTTCAGTCAGTTTAGAACAGCAAAGGTATTCTGCAAACCATTTTTGTATTGACTTAATTTAAATTAATTTACTAAGCTTTTTATGAGCTATCTCTGTTATTATGCCGTTAAAGTCGAATAATCGCAGTTTAAAGTGAATTGTTGGGGACTGAACTGGGAACTGGGGACTGAAAAACGTTCGATTCGAACTCGATCGCGCGCGTTTCACTTGAAACTCGCCCTTAAAGTGAATTGTTAAAGTTTCCACTTCAACAACTCACTTTCTTGCCACATGTATCTCAGCCTGACGGTCACGCCAATTCTATGCTTTTTTCTCCATCCCAAAAGTGCCCAACGCGCCTAAAGAAGTTTTCACTTCAAAAATGTAGACTAATGTGGCTCTGTGGCATTGTAGTTTGAGAGATCGCTGTGTATCTGGGTCAGACAGATGGCCAGTCCATAGGAAAGCATCCCCAAAGGCATGCTTTTACAGAGTTTTCTTGTTAAACCAACACATCGCAACATAACGCAAAAATTTCTATAAACAAATGAACACAACAAAACTCTATTTGATACCTTACTACATTGTTTTAAACAATACCAAGTTACTCTTTCAAAGTTACAATGGGGACGTATTGTTGTCGATGAGAAAAATTTGCAACAATAAACAATATAAGTCATTTCTATCTGAGCTCTTGAGATTGATGCTTGGATCTTTTATAACTGCTATATTCTTGTGCTTGAAACTGTATTTTTTATACTTTTTAAGCATTTTGAATTAAGTAGTTCGATTTTTTTCTCCCAAAATGCTTTTCGTTGCACCAGTTCCGAGTCTCGCTGTCTCACAAAGTGAGTCGGACTCTGATGTCGACGAATTTGTGGATGCAAAGTCCTCGCTTGCTTCCTACGCTACGGCGTCTTCCCGTTTCCTGGCAGTCCCCGAATACTCTCCTCAGTATCCAAAAGATCTGTTGGAAAGTTTTTTGGGTGACTGCTTGTTAAGTGTTGCAGGACCCAAATACTCTCCTCAGTATCCAAAAGATCTGATGGAAAGTTTTTTGGACGACTGCTTTTTTAGTGTTGCGCCGTTGATGCAATTCAGCGATGCACAACAGGCGAAAAGCAAAAAAATTAGGAAGCGTTTAGCTTGCCTTCTTTTTTGCTTTAAGATCTAAATTATAAAAGTATAATGCTTTTTATGCGGTTTTTGGCTCACAATTAAAAACCGAAACTATTTCGGCTTTTTATGCGGTTTTTGGCTGTGGACAGTTAAAAACCGATCTAATATCTGCTTTTTATACGGTTTTTGGCCTCGGGACAATTAAAAACCGATCCTATCCGATGTGGCACCACCTTGTCGTGGTGGATAGGCTTTGGAACTAAGAGTGCCACAAAAGTAATATGATCTGAAAGAACCTTTTCTTTATGACTAAATTTTTGAATAAAAATTGTGTAATAAAATGAGATTTTTGTTTTTATTCATAGGAAAAGCTGTTGCACAGAGCCTGCTTGGGGCATTCAAAGTTTATAAGTATAGTTTTGATGTCACAAATTGTAGTACTTGTTCTGCAATTTAAAGAATTAAGTTGAGTGTTGCTGATGCAATGAAGGCTAGCTCATTGTTTAGCTAATTTGTTTCTTTAAAAATACCTATCATGGGAGATCTGAGCGAAGAAAAAGTTGGAAATAATGATTTTTTCCAGAGATATACCAAATGTCAGCCTTTCATCCTACACCGTCGCAGAAATATCTTCAAAGAAAGAGGATCGGGGACTACACACAATTTTGAATGTGAACATTTATTGCTAGGGTGAAAAAAAAAAGATTTTCTTTCGTAATTTCTGAACGACCTCCGAAATTCCATCATCCGACGTGATTTTTTCCCTTCGAGAACCATGCAAAAGTGGTTTAAGTCAGTGTTATATTTATCTTCATATCTCTGACACTTTTTAAAGTATAGTTCTCAAATTTGGTACGTCACCTCATGAGTGTATGGGGCACATTTTACTAACTGGGAATTCTTTTGTACGGGAGTCGTATACAAATTTAAAAAGTGTAAATTTTTGTAAATGCACGAGAGGAAATTTTTCTTAACGCAGTCTTATTTCCGACTTTATTTCGAGCATTTTTTTCAATTTACACTGCCCACTTATCTCTATTAGACAAAGAATTAAAACCCGTTACCACTTTTTAAGGACACACTATATAGGCAACCGATAGATCTTGTCTAGAGCAGACGATTGAAACGCAAACGACCGTTCTAGCTTCTCCAAGTGAAAATTTATACTAAACGGGCATTAAGTAACGCAGCAAAACGACCTCAACATGGCGGTGCTTTCTCCTTCGATGCAAACGATGTGTCGCAGTCCTCACTCCACGTAACGAATTCTCTGGGGGGGGGGTAGGCATCGAAATATTAACCCTTTAACGCGCAGTATTCCCGCTCTGGGAACGCCAAACTCCGACGTTTTAACTGTTGCCAGTCACGAAGAATAGATTTGATTTCTATAATAATAGTTGCGGGTGACATAGCTCCACGAGAATCCTTTACTGTTTAGCACGTCATTTCCCATAAAAGAATGGTCACGATTCTTTTTAACAGCACTGACATCTGCTGAAAAATGGAAGAATGCGAGAACAGCTGGTTAGATTGCCCAATGCTGAAAAAAGGGCAGCCGTTGCCATCGCTCGACTTAACTACCAGCAAGATGGCGGACGATCGAAACGTTCATCGCCTGCCACAGATCTAGAGACCCTTTTTTTGACGCAGCTGGCTGTGCCGCACAGCCAGCTGCGTTCTTCTTTTAAAATCGGGCGAATTGTATGCTCCGTCTTTTGCCGAAATATAAAAAAAGCTATGACAGATAGAATTCAAGATGCAGCAGTTTTAAAAATATTTTACGAAAGTCAGCGTCAAATTTAATTTTATTTGAAAAATTCCCAAAAATCTGCAAATTATGTTACACAATCTGAACAAACAATTTTTAAAAGAAAATTTTCTCCTCTATCCGATGATGTAAATTTCGTTTTACTGCGAGTGCAATTACCGACGTTATTACGTATTAAGCGAGAAAAATCGCTAAAAATCGGACAAAACATAAAATAAAACATTTTCTAATTCGAATTTCGAAAAAATCGCTCCGAGGCGTGTTAGGATCTGTCCTAGTGAAGCCGTATACAAAATTCGGTGGGTCTGCGATCAACCGTCTCGGTGCAATGCGATCGAGAGACGCGCGCAAGAAGATCGGAGGTCACAAACTTACCTACCTACCTACCTACCTACATACATATAGCTACATACAATGTTTACTCTCGGATTTTATTATATAAGATTGTGATTAAAGCATTTCTGTTTAAGAGTTTGGCTACATCGTATATGATAGTCACCGTGTAGTCGATGCGGGTATATACTCACCGATATATAGGCATGGGATTATTATAGTATATGACTGCTTCCGAAGTGTGTGCGGAAAATGCTGAAACGTCAACAATGGAGATGTTATGAAATGAGTCCAAACAGGACCAATGTGCTGTTATTCTTTTTCTTTTGGCTGCCGGTGGACAAAATACGGTAGACATTCATCGGACTGTGAAAAATGTGTATATAAAAAACTTGTCTGTCGAGAACCACCGAAGTGGAATGATGCTCAAAGTTCAGAGCTGGTCGTAATTATAATCAAGATGCAAGTCGATCTGGAAGCCCGTGCACATCCGCATATACATCCAATATAGATCAACAACAAGCAGATAGTTAACGATGCGATTAGGGCGCACGGCTATACTTTCCATTAACTTCAACAGGCGGCAGTTCAGTAACCATTGTTTTGGAAAATTCGACTGGCCATACTTTCTTCACCTGTCCTTATAAGGGTAGGAATTAAAAAAAAAATAGGACCAACTGCGATGCCTGGTAATAGTCTAACTGCGCTCTCTTAGTTAACTTGAACTTCGAGTGAAGCACGATTGACTTTCATATTCACCATTAACTTCAACTAACTGTTCAGCCGGCAGTTAGTGACTACTGCTTGGAAAACTCGACTGGCTAGTCCAACATTCATATTCACCTTTGATCTAAGAGATAAAGTTACTTAAAATTTGGTAACTCAAACTAGATTAAATCTGCGACTAATCAACGCGGTTCAAACGGAACTCGATTGAAGTCGAAGCGGTCATTGGGAAAGTGTCCCCGAAACTGTGCAAGTTCGCTTCACATGGAAGTTGTTTATTTCGTGCCTTTTCATGTGACCCCACTGTGATGGAGATCACATATCTAATTTATTAATCATTTAATTTGGCTTTCTTTAATGTAATCTATCCAAAATCATGTATTCTAAATCACTTCTGTTTCCATTTTTCTGCCATTTCGGTTTTTAAATCTGTATATTTGCTTTTCCCCGTATGCACTATTCTTACTTGTTTATTCGTCTCTTCAGACCGGTGTGCTAAAAATAGATTATATTTGCGTCCGTTTGCAAAATCAACGTACTTTTGGATTCCCCTGCTTTGGCTTGGTGTTGGCGTTTTTTATTTGTTCCCCTGCGAAGTCTTTAAAATTATTTGCTCGCGATTACGTCATTGTAATTTTATTGGATTAACTTTGAGGGTTGCTCTGGAATTGGCGTTATTGATTTCAGCCAAGTGTTTGTTCTCGCCAATGTGTAATTCTGTGCTGGCGTAATTTTTAATTCATTCCATCTTAATTTCAGTATCCATATAGGACGTAATTTTATTTCGCTGAGCCACCACCGCCCTTTGTAATAATGTTCAATAGTATCTTTTAAATAAATAGTTTTAAACATTCAGTGTCTTTTTCTTTACTGCAACTAGGTGCATTCGAACCTGGAGTTTCATCTCACAAAGCAACTTAATAATTTAAAACAACCTAATTAATTTCTTTACACCCACGTTATTATTTTCTCCTGCACATAGCTCTTTATCTATAAGAAAGGAGAGAGAATGTTCTTGGAAGGGATGGATGCGAGGAAGTTAACTTTTCGAGGCAAAGTCTTAAGAGCATGCACGGTTATTTGAACCTAGCTCTTCAACGAGGTAGATTTTTTCGACCTGAATTTAGATACTATGCTAGGTTAGCTCCCACTCGGTCATCGGGAATACCATTTGAGCGTCCGACCGAGAGTTTGCTGCAAGCCGGCTGTCGAGGTAGACCGTGAATATGGGCGTGAGTTTCTGGACCTGGACATGGATTCTCTGCGCTGTTCATTCCAGTCCGGCTATTGGGGAATACCATTTAAGCGTTCGACCGAGGGCTCGCTGTTAACTAGCGGTTGAGGTTGAAGGCAAATACGGCTGACAGAATTGCATATTCGTGCGTGAAAAAACAACAACAACAAAAAAAAACACAGAACGTCTCCACAGAAGCTTTTGATTGCGTGCAACATAGCATTCGGCAACAGTTAGGCTACCGTAACTTCCTCAGCCAGTGGATAGGTGATTAATTAAAAAAAGAAAAAAAAAAGATGGCTGTTCGCTTGAAGCACCAGCCAGAAGAGCTGCTGTGTTTCAATGTTGTAGGCAATTTGTTCTTTGAGAATATTATTGAAGATGACGAAAACCGGTACCATAAGTGAGAATCTATCTGAGTCGAAAGCGTCATGCAGTGGTGTTATCCTTCGTCCCCTTTTCCCAAGAGCCAGCCAGTTGCTGGAAAATTAATGCTTATTCTGCTCTTTGATTACCAGGGTCTATTGCTTAATTATTTCACGGATCCAGGTGCCTCGATCACTGGCGAAGGGTACTACGAAACATTGGAGACATTACGACATGTGGTTACACAGAGGAGAGGTTACGACATGCAAACGTCTGGAATAGCTGCGAAATGAGGTGATTCTGCTTCATGAAAATGCATGTACCCATTCCGCAAATGTCGTAACGGAGAGGAAACACCCATTTAAACGGCTGACTACGCTTCGAAAGCAATCACATATTGAGATTCAGATCTCAATGTTTTCGCAAAGAGGATTGGCTCATTTACGTCAAGCCTATTCAAAGGCTAATAATCCACCTTAACTATAACAGTCTTTAAATAAATTAAGAAAAAAAGATCCGCGTTAAGAATACCCAGATGACTCATGATCTTTATAAGAAATAAGAAAAAACAAGGCAATATGATGAAAGCAGGTGTGATAGATGCTGTCGTTTTCTCAAGTGGAATAAATATCGGCTTTTCGGCCTGAATTTGAAAGCATTCCAATGGAGGATTCGATTCCTTGGCATGTTCGGCGGTAATTACAGCCTTAAAAATCCTTATAGAGGGTAGTCGATTTAAAAGAGTACCCGTTGGTTTATCTTATTACCCATAAATCTGACGGATGTGGCAACTATTCTAACACTGAAGTATAATTGTTTAAAATTTTTCTAAGTGTGGGAGACAATTTCCAACATTGTCGGACTATTACAACATTATTTGTGAGGCAAAGCAAAAATGGAGACGCACAATGCTACTTAATCTTGTGATAATTTTATTTTTGAAAAACACAATTTAATTCAATTTTTTTACTTTATCATTCCTTACAACGATTCCTTACATTGAAAATGTACGCCACCATTTTGAATTCAGGCCTGAACACGTGGAATCAAGTTTCCAGAGAAGTCCTGCAGGATCGAGGAATTAACCCTTTAACGCGCAGTGTTCCCGCTCTGGGAACACCAAACTCTGACGTTTTGACTGTCAGTCACGAAGAATAGATTTGATTTCTATAAAAATAGTTGCGGGTGACACAGCTCCACGAGAATCCTTTACTTTTTAGCACGTCATTTCCCGTAAAAAAATTGTCACGATTATTTTTAACAGCACTGACATGCAAAATGGCACTGCTGAAAAATGGAAGAATGCGGGAACAGCTGGATGGATTGCCCAATGCTGAAAAAAGGGCAGCCGTTGCCATCGCTCGACTTAACTACCAGCAAGATGGCGGACGATCGAAACGTTCATCGCTTGCCACAGATCTAGAGACCCTTTTTTGACGACAGCTGCCTGTGCGGCACAGCCAGCTGTCATCTGACAATTCCCAAACTGACCTTTATAGGGAAAACTGCCTCGATATCGCCAAGACTGTTCTGACCACCTTTGGTCCACTTTAGGTCCTATCGTGGACACGGCAACAACAACATCGCTAATGGATGAAGAATTAAAGTGTGTTCCCATGTTTTTAGAACACTCTGTATATTATATGACACTAAGAACTTCGTCTTTTAACAAACCGAAACAAAATTTCATTTGTTTCTTGTAAATGTGTTGAAAGTAAGTGTTTGCACTTTCATCCAAAACAAGACTATTTATTTCGAAATAAAAAAAGAGCATGTTCTGCTTGCAACTGAACATTTTCGGAAAGGGGATTGGCTCATTTGCATCAACCTCTTTCAAGGCTAACACTACAACCTTAACTACTACACCAGTCTTCAAATAAACTAAAAAAAAATCCTCAAAAAACAACAGATTCTCGTTAAGAATACTCAAAGGCCGAATAATCTGTTAAAAGGATAAGAAAAGCGGCGCACCTAGGCAAGTGCGACGAAAGCAGGTGTGATAGATGTTGTCGTCATCTCACACGGAATAAATTTCAACTTTTCGACCTGAATTTGGAAGCATTCCAATGCAGGTCTCGATTCCTTCGCATGTCCAAGTGTAATTATACGGCCTTAAAAATGCTTTTACATTCCACACTTCCAATAGAGGCCTTTTCACTAAAAGCGAATCTGTCAGAAGCACTCCGAGGTTCGATTATTCATGAAATGTTCTTTGCACACAGAAACAAGTTGAAAGTGGAAGGGATGGGCTCTTCTCCTTAAATTCTAATTATTTCTTTCGAAAGCGTATGTCTTTGAATAATTTTAAGAAAGCTAATAATGGAAACTGCATTCAAAATGGAATTAAGAGTCAAGGTTGGTTTATCTACGAAAGTTACGAGGGGAATTCGGAAAGTAAGCAGCCTCGTTTTGGAAAAAAAAAAAAAAAATAGAGTAAAATTTTTTTTTCAAACCAATTTTATTTTAACATGAAAGAGCATATCTTAAACTATTTTTCTACATAGTTTCCGCCAATGTTCAAGCACTTGTCGCAGCGGGTTACCAGCTTTTCTATACCTTCTTCATAGAAACTTCCCGCCAATGAAGATAGCCACGACTCCACAGCATTTTTCACCTCATCGTCGGAGGACAAACGGAGAGGAATGCTCAGTAAAGGAATTGTGTTTCTCCATGACAATGCTCGGCCCCATACTGCTGAGTGACACTCAAACGATGATTCGACAGTTTCGTTGGGAGCAGTTCTTTCATCCGCCGTACAGCCCAGAGTTGGCGCCGTTCGACTACCACTTGTTCCTGCGCATGAAGCGCAAGCTAGGACGATGATGAGGTGAAAAAAGCTGTGGCGTTGTGGTTATCGTCACTAGCGGGAAGTTTTTATGAAGAAGCTGTAAAAAAGCTAGTAGCCCTCTACGACAAGCGTTTGAACATTGTCGGAAACTATGTAAAAAAATAGTAAAAGGTATGCTCTTTCATGTAAAAGTAAAATTGGCTTGAAAAAATTGTTTTTTTAATAATTTTTTTTCAAAACGGTTCTTACTTTCCGAATACCCGTTGTATTATTAATAAATTTGATAATTTTCGTTAAAAGAAAATTCCTTCCATATGCAGAGGACCATAAGCTGTACTACATTTTTAATATGTAATTTTGCATTTAAAATCTTGTAAACTGTTTTAACCTAAGAGGAACTCTCATAACTAACTGAACATGAAAGTGTGGGCAAAAGAAAATATAGGAGAGAATATAACTTTTAACACTATAGAAGCAGTATATACCGCAAAATTACTTCCGGGCTCCACCATGACCGAGTGGATAAGCTACTGCACATTGTGAATAGCTGAAGTGTGAAGGTTCAGAGTTAGGGTCAGACCGAGCGGCTGTCGATCTAAAGGTCTGGCGTTTTGGTCGGTTTTCTCCGGATGTAACGTGAATACGCGTTAAAGCCCCTTAGAAAGTCCACTTATCAAGGCACCTTCCGATTAGGCAGATGTCGCCCGTATAGGCTTGCAATAACAAACAAACAACAACAGCGAAAGTATTTTCATTATAACATCATCTTTAAACATCAATTACGCATTATTTTTAAAGATAGGAGAAATATTTAACCCATTTTATGCTTTTTTCTGTTCGGAAGCTACTTTCTATTATGAGTAGAACTTCTTTTAAATTTTGAAAACTGTTCACGCAAAAGGTGAAAAGTTGAGATCATAACATTTATGTAACTTGTTGCAGTTTGAAGACAATTTCGTCCATAGTGGAAAAATGGATCCTCATTTGAAGACGGTGTAGGTTAATTCGTTTATGAAGTAGGACATTTTTAATCTATTGTAAGAAAACTTAAAGTAGAAGAGTTTTAATTTACGTAAATTAACACACATTTGTTTTAGTTTTAATTACTAAATTTTCTTACCAAAGGATATGACAGTTAACTCTTTAACGCGCAGTGTTCCCGCAGTGTCCCGTGTAGGGAAAACGGAGACATTGGAACTCTTCGTATCTTCCTCATGAGCCAGAATTCTATTATAGCTGTAACGGATTTCTCCTGGTTCTGGTAGAACAATTTTACCAGCATCACTTTTGATTGCCATGTAGGCATGACGAGCAGAAAAGTAACAAATGCTCGTGCAGGTCCGCCGACTTTCTATCCAAAGAATAATGTTAACCCTTTAACGCGCAGTGTTCCCGCTCTGGGATCACCAAACTCTGACGTTTTGACTGTTGCCAGTCACGAAGAATAGATTGGATTTCTATGAAAATAGTTGCGGGTGACGTAGCTCCACGAGAATCCTTTCCTTTTTAGCACGTCATTTCCCGTAAAAAATTGTCACGATTATTTTTAACAGCACTGACATCTGCTGAAAAATGGAAGAATGCGAAAACAGCTGGATAGATTGCCCAATGCTGAAAAAAGAGCAGCCGTTGCCATCGATCGACTTAACTACCAGCAAGATGGCACGCGATGAACGTTTCGATCGTCCGCCATCTTGTTGGTAGTTAATTCGAGCGATGGCAACGGCTGTCCTCTTTTCAGCATTGGGAAAGGGTTGTGCCTCAAAGGGTTAATTATGAGAAAGGAATACCTATAACTTATCAGAAAGAATTGTGTATAGGCACTTGCTTTTCCTCCTTATATAGTAAACACTTTATCTTTTAATAAACTGATACAAAATTTCATTAATTTCTTGCAAGCGTGTGAAAAACAAGTATTTGAACCTTTATTCAAAACAAGACTATATATTTCGAAAATAATCTCACATTCCGCTTCTGACTGAGCATTTTCGGAAAGGGGATTGGCTCATTTGCATCAACCTTTTCGAAGGCTGAAAAATCCCCCCCTTCAACTACTAAAATGGTCTTAAAAAGAAATTAAGAAATAGATTCGCGTTAAGAATACCCAGAGGCCAAATAATCTGTAAAAGGAATAAGAAAAGTAGTGCGACGAAAGCATGTCGTTTTCTCACGTGGAATAAATTTAAGCTCCTCGACCTGAATTTGGAAGCATTCCAATGCAGGCCTCGATTCCTTCGCATGTCCGGACGTAATTATATCCTTAAAAATGTTTATACATTCCACACTTTAATAGAGGTCTTTTCACTAAAAACGAATCTGTCAGAAGCACTCCCAGGTTCAATGTTTCATGAAGTGTGCTTTGCACACACAAAAAAAAGCGAAAAGTGGAAGGGATGGGCCCCGTCTTGCTTAAACTGTAATTATTTCTGTCGAAAGCAGTATTCAAAATTCGCTATTATATTTGAATTATTCTACGAAGCATAATTGGGAAAGTTGCTTTGAAAAAACAATTAGTAGGGGAGAATGGGGATGATTGGGTCATTTTTCTTGCATTAATTAACAACATTGACCATGACATTGGCGCACACAAGGGAGGTGTCCAGGGGGGGTCATGACCCCCTTACCCCCCCACCCCCCAAAAAAAATAAAATAAATAAATAGAGAGTTATCAATTTTGCATCCTAAAATCCTTATGTAGTTCTTGACATTTTAATACGTTTAAAGACTATCAAATTTTTATTTTTAGCAGTTAAAATATGTAAATAAACACAGAAACATATTGAAGTACTATGTTGAAGTGCGGGGTGTCTTTATAAAATGTGGTCATCGTCACGAGAAAAAATTTTGCTCCGTATACATTCAGGAGTCACAACTTTTTGAGCTGGACTTCCTCCAAGAGGAAAAATTTTGTTAGCATTTTTTCAGGTGGTTGGTAGATGTCATATTACCTACCAACCACGAAAAAAAATGTAGGTGTGCAGGAAGGTTTATGAGCTGGACCCCCTCCAAGAGAGAATACTGTGCGCACCACTGGGCCCCGTGTAATTCTGGAATTTGCCATACTACTCGTGAATATACTTCAATAATGAGTTTCATACAGACATAATACGTTTTTTAAAAAATTATTTTAAATTTAATAATTTTTTTATATGCACGTATACTGTCCTATTCGTCCTCTCCCATAGGAATGAATGGGACATAATTGAGGTCGAATGAGGAAAGTTCAAAATTATATTAAACTGGCTTAATATTGCAGTTTCACAATTGAATCGATGTGATTATATGATCATGTGTATTGATGCGATTATGTGATGTAATTGATGTGATTATTCTATATCCTTCTTCTTGTCACTATCTGGTTTCCGCTCGCACCGAAGTATCTTGTGCACCCTTGCCAATTTTCATGATTGATGTCTTTTAGCGCCTCGTCTTGAGTTAAAATTTCGATTGTCTGTTTTTGTAGTTTGCCATTTTCTGATATTTTCAAAGTCTATTGCGATAGAGTTATTTGGGCCAGACTTTGAAAATATCAGCTGGCCTAAAATCCTCCCCCCATGACGATAGAGTTTGAAAACATCAGAAAACTGCTAACTAAAACAGGCGCTACTGTTATCAAAGGGAGGCAATCAAACTTTTAACTGAGGAAGAGGCAGGGAAGAACATCACGCATGTGCAAACTGATGCGGGGTGGCACAAGATACTTCGAAACGAGCTGAGAGCAACCAATCCAAGAACAAGGCCATGCAGTGGGTCCAAAAGTGTTCGCAACGGTACGCGAAAATGATATTTTCTGCATTTTGCAGTTGATTTCATATTTTTACATTTTGCTTTCATGATTGTATATTAGAGTTCTAAGTTACAGGTTGTAAAACATAGAAAAATGTTAGATAATCTTAATATTATTGCTATTATAGTATTCGAATGAAAAGTTTTAAATTCGTAAACAACGAGGATGCATGTAACATGTCCCATGCCTCCTCTATACAAATGTCCTATTCATCCAAAACACCACTTGGAAAACAAAAATAGGCTTAGTGCACAATTGTCATTGTTCTTACTAAATATCATAAATTCTGTAAGAGATTATGCCTTTTAAATATGTAAGTGCGTATTAAACTATAAAAGAATACTGAATTTATTAGTTACTGCTTAATTTAAGCACTAAAAACTTATTTCATATGCTGAAAAAACACTTGGAATTTCCTCCTCTCCTTCTATGGTGGATACGATTCTCAAAATACAGGTGATAAATGGGCTTTGTGCTTCCATTTATCAAACAAAATATTATGTACACAATGCTTGTAAAACATAAAAATTCTTCTGCTGTCCCATTAAACCCCACTTTGTCCTACTAGTCCGCTGTATTTAGAAAGCTTGGCTGTTTTGCGTATGAACAAATGGGAAATTAGAAAATTTCTATTAAGCAAGAATTTATATTAGTTTTATTTCAAACTAGCTGAAGTACCCGTTCTTCGCACGGGAATGAATGGACTTTTTGATATTAATATTTGCTGTGATTACTATTTATTGTAATAAAGAGATATAGCAAAATGGATATCGCGTTATATTGTGTTCAATAATCATGCATACTGAATTTCAAGGCAATCGTTTTAATGGTGCAGAAGGCGATGCGGCGTAGCAGGATCTAGTGGCGAGTTTTAGCAAAACGGATACGGCAAAAATATTCTTCGCATTCAGATATCGATGTATACGAATTTTCATGACGATCGGCTGAATAGTCTTGAAGTTCATGTGTTGACGCGACATCTAGTGTCAAGTTATAGGAAAATGGATCGTGCCAAACTCTTCCCCGTGTTCAAATATCTATGTATACCTATTTTCATAGCGATCATTCGCACAGTCAAGAAGTGATACACTGCAGGGCCATCTAGTGGTTAATTAAAGTAATGATTTGCTACAGCGCCGTCATGTGGCGAGTTATAGCAAAATGGATAACGCCAAAATATTCTCATTGTTCAAATAGCTATGTATACTGATTTTCATAGCCACCGTTTGAATGGTCAAAAATTTGGCCTGCTGCAGCGTCATCTAGTGGCGAGTTAAAATAATAATGCATTGCAGGGCCATCTAGTGGTGAGTAACATCAAAAGTAACACAGTTAGAATATATTCTTCGTTCTCAAATGTGTAAGTATAAAGAATTTTATGCCGATCGGTCGAACGGTATAGAAGTTGATGCGTTGCAGCGCTATTTAGCGGTAAGTTACAGCAAATGGATAGTGAAAAATATTCTCCGTGTTCTAATATTCGCGTGTACCAAATTTCATCGAAATCGGTTGGACGATATTCGCATAGCAAACGGCTAAACGGAATAGAATTCGACGTTCTGCTGCGCCACCTAGTGAAAAGTTAGAGGAAAACGGATAGCATAAAAACCTTCTCCATGATAAAAGACTTAGGTGAACCAAATTTCATGGTGATCGGTGAAACGGTGCTGGAGTTTTTCAACCTCCTACACACATACCAACATTCATTTTTATCTATAACCAGTCTTATTATACGTATATACCAGTCTCAAGTAAAATCCAGTTTCAAATCTAAGCCTCGCCAATGTGCCAGCATACGCCATTTTGCAAGAGTTTTTTCAGGGAATCATTCGAAGCATTGACTTAGCAGCAATCAAAATGGGAAATGGTTCGACCGCCAGGCATTTATTTGAAAAGTGGAATCCCTTAATACAGCCGCATTTTTTAAATTATCAACTATAACATGTTTTATTCATCGTTACCTCGATGTACTAAATGCGAAGATTTCAATTTTCTGAAATTTGGCGGATTTCCCCCAAGTTAAATCAATGTACTCAATTGGCGAGAATTCTGAAGCTACATCGCTTGAAATGCCCTAATAACTGCATCATTTCTGCACGGATAGTTAAAATTTAATGCTGTATTCTAAGAAAACCTATACACTTGTTTTCAAAAATGCTATTCCCTTAAGCTCTCAGTAAATTGCGCCAAAAAGCCTAAAACTGTGCAAACCGCTAGAACTCACTCTCTAAAAATCGGCCTATCAGCCTTTTTTTTTTTCGCCAAACTAAAAAAAATTACATATTAGTCTCGGATATCTTCGATCCTCATTGTTTTGCGTATAAAACATTTCATTCCTGCTCTCATTTCTTATGCGCACACGATATTATAATTAAAAAAATAACCTAAAAAAATAAACTAAAAAAATCATTATTATTCTTTTATTTTTACTTTAAGAATTTAAAACATTTTATTCGGCAAAATCGCCACACATGGCAACCAAGATGCTTATTTCACACACTTTTTTCACTACAGGGGTTAATATTACGTAAAGCTTTCTGCGTGGAGAACATAAAAAATCTCTTAAATTCCGGGAACGGAAATTAAGAGAACCATTCAGGAGGAAAACGTTTTTAAGTGGAGTTTCAAAGTGGACTATCATTTATTCTATATTATTTTACATATCTGTGTAAAATTTCAGGCTGACAGGTCCATTTTTGTGGAATTGTATACTACCCAAATCAACAAATTGACAAACAGAATTTCATTTTTATTTATAAGATAACCTACGCTTGTTTTTCAAAATACCCTCTCATTAAATTGCGCCAAGCGCTAGAATCATAGAAAATCTGACACACTTTCAGATTTTTAAATACGCACTAAAGTGCTATATATAAAAAGAGTTATAATCCATGGGTCTTCCCTATTTTCGTTCCTTCTTTCATTAAGTTGGAAAGTGTATCATTATTCATGAGTGTGATTAAACAAAATTAAAATTGATATTTCTAACATCCTTTCTTTCCAACTGAATGAAAATTTCAAAAACTTATACGCAGGTGTATTCATAACCCAAATAGCAGACGATTAAATTACGATAAATAGCGCCAAGCGTTAGAATCCTCCTCAAAATCGCGAGAATGCTGAAGATAGATCGCTTGAAATCCCTTAATAACTGCATTATTTTCGCACGGATCATTAAAATTTAACGCTGTATTCTAATAAAACCTTTGCACTTGTTTTCAAAAATCCGTTTCCTTAAGCTCTCAGTAAATTGCGCCAAGCCTGAAACTGTGCAAACCGCTAGAACTCACTTTCTCGGCATTTGAGCCATTTTATTTTTTCGCCAAACTAAAAAATTTTAACATATTAGCCTCGGAAATCTTCAATTCTTATTGTTTTGCGTATAAAACATTTCATTCCTGCTCCGATTTCCCATGCACACGATATTATAATTAAAAAAAATATAACCTTACGTATATAAACTAACAAAAAAAAATCATTATTATTCTTTTATTTTTACTTTGAGAATTTAAAACATCTTATTCGGCAAAATCGCCACACATGGCAACCACGATCCTTATTTCACACTTTTTTCACTACAGGGGTTACAATTACGGAAAGATTTTTGCGTGGAGAACATAAAAAATCTCTTAAATTCCGGGAACGGGTGGACTTTCAAAGTTTTAAAGTGGACTATGATTTATTCTATATTATTTTACATATCTGTGCAAAATTTCAGGCCGATAGGTCCATTTTTGTGGATTTGTATACAACTCAAATCCACAAACAAACAAACAAACAAACGAACAAACAAACAAACAAACAAACAAACAGAATTTCATTTTTATTTATAAGATATAACTGTGCAGAGAAAGCGAGTGTTGCCATGTAAGTTTGTGAATCCTAAACATTTCATGACAAAACAAACGTCACTGCTAATCTTACATAACAGACGACCATAGAACAGCAATGGAACAAATCTGATTGGTCGCCGAGAGCTTCACTTTCAAATACACCGGCTTATATTAATTATATCGTTAATTTGTGATATCGAAGCACCAGATTCTTGTAGTATTGTGTATATATGTCTTAATTACAGACCTATATTAGTTATTATACAAATAATTATTATCGTTAAAAACATCTGTGACGTTTTGAAATGTTATGTCTCGCTAGCCAATTGAAATCTTTGTCCCGTTGCTTTTTCAGAACGCTTTAACTTACGTGCGCTACTTGTATAGTGTGTCCTAAAAGTTACCGTACTCCAACATAACGAACTCATTGTCCGCGATTTTTTTGTTTGTTTTATAAATATTAAATTTTATTGTCTGCCTATCATTGAATCAAGTCTTAAAGTTTTGTCTTTGTTCTTTTGTCTAAGTTTTTCTTTGTTCATTTCGTGCTCAAGTTGTTTGAGAAATGCAGTATGCTAATTTGTACTTCATGGTGAAAAGAGTTTATTATTCAATCATAGAACTGAGTTGGTTTAGGCATATTTTGAATGCCAATCGTATGAAAGATGCAAAGATGTTTAGCTAAATAAATATTCAAATGATATCCACATAAATAAGCAATAAATGAGCATTAAAAAACAATAAAACTTAAGACACACCAATACAAAAATTAAAATAGCAGACCGGTTTCGGCATGTATCAGATGCCGTCGTCAGTGCTAGAATGAAAATGGCAAACATTTGATCTGTTTGTACAGAAAAGGGCGATTCAGTATAGTGTTTACGAGGGCCAGTAGGAAAGCAGGAATTCAGAAGAGGGTTTAATGAGAGCCAACAGGAAAGCAAGAAATTCAGGCAAAAGAGAACAAATGTGTCGATATGATATTGTATATTTTATTCCCTATTTCGTCAGTACGGAACTTTTAGGACACACTGTGCTTAACTTGTACTTTAAAATCAAATTCATAAATGACACGTTATGGAATAACGCGGTGATATAACATTTTAATAATTTTATTCATGCCTGTCAATTCCTTTTCTTCTATTTCGAGTTCGAAAGTTTCAAAAAATTACTTTTATTTTCGTTTTATACTTTTAAAATGAATGTTACTTTAAGAATTTCGAATCTGCAGCTCTTCATGTGTTTACTTTGTTTAGAGCCACCATACAACCTTTCGTACTGAGCTCCGAACAGTAATGGAGTTATTTTTTTTTGCGATCCTGTGAAAGAAGTATCAGCATTGCGCTCATTATTTTTGACAAATTATATTTTAAATCCTGTATAAGATACACTAAGTTTGTTTTGTATGAAATGTAATTATAACGCACTTGATAGATTTATAATAAATACGCCATAATGTATTGGTATCGTTTTGTGCGTATCGCAAAAGAAATGTAAATGTTAGACAGATCATTTTTACGGGGGAACATGCGACAGAAAATCCTAACAACATACTACAAATTGAGTGATGATCAATGCATATTTAGACAGTCTGAGTTTGGACGGAGGGTAGGGATGGACGCGAGACGGCTTTTTTGCGAGACGAGACAGAGATTTACAGCTTTTTAGCGAGACGAGACACACATTTTTAACATTACGATATAGGGATTTTTGCGAGACGAGACAAGCTTTTAGGCTATTTTGCGAGACGCGAGACGCTTATTTTTCGTCTCGCGTCCATCTCTAACGGAGGGACAAACACAGATGCAACTCCTTTCAACTTATGGAACGTGTTAAAAATGATTAATGACAGAAGCAAAAATTTTATTCCTAGGAAAAAAATATTTTGAGAACAAATTATTTAAAAAAAAAAGGTCCCGAAAATGTAAAATTATACTGTAAAAGCTATTTAATATTTTACAGAATCCTCCATGCTTCCCCCCTCCCTCTTCGTTTTACGAGCTGTTTCAGTGTCTAGTTCCAAATTAGCTCAAATTACTAAGTATCCTTTAAAAAATGTGCTTTTATTATTATAAGCCCAAATTGTGTCTTAGTCCTACAAAGTTACATAATGAATTAAACATAATACAAACTATAACATAATACATTTCAGTTCAACAAAGAATGTACTATTTTTCGCTTTGCTTATCCATAACTTTTCTTTAGATTTTTAAGTACTTTGTTCTTTATGACAAAATAGGAATACACTTTGTTTATTAAGGAGGCAGAATCGCTAAGCAGTCGTTTACAATTTAATTAAACAATGCAAGTGAAAAAATAATTAGTTTGTATTATGTTCATAAAGCACTTAGGAGCTGAAGACTAATGAAGTTTTTGAGAGTTCACAAGCTTTATTATTTTTCAGAATCCTTTATCCCTTAACAGGGGGGGGATTATTAAAGAATTTCTGCTAATTAAACTCAAATAATCCACCCTATTCCAAGCTGCTTTGAGAAGAAAAGAACAAAAAAGAACTAAAATCTCAATTTTCTTGCTAAAGGACACAATTTATCAATGTACTGAGAGAAAAAAATGTAATGAAATCTAGGCGATGCTCTTGAAAATGAATAATTACTTGTAATCTTTTATATTAATTCTTTTTATTTTTTGTTGTTTTGGAAGTTCTTTATTTTTGGAATAATTGCTCCTCCGTATTATTTATGCAGGGAGTTTGCTATTTTTTATTTTATTTTGTTATTATTTCTAATGCCATACACATTTTAATTTTATTTAAAAAAATAACACAGAGCTAACTGAAATGATTATAATAAGAAGAAAAATGAGTTATTGCAAACGCATTTATTCTAGAAACACTGTCCAACTCAAGTGCATTTTTTTCTTTCCAGTAGCTTCGAAACTAAAGAACATTCTCTGTATGATATTTCCTGCAAAACTGCAATTAAAAAAATTCCTAGGTATTTTCTAGTTGATCTGGTATTATGAGCTTTAATTTAGGCTAAAATTAAAAGTGAGAAGGAGGACAAGACCTAATGTGATAGTCTGCACCCGTCCGGAGGTTAAGCATTACAGACAATGATGGTAAAAAGAATTTAGTACTCCAGACAGGCCGCTGCATCTGCTAACGGGTTGGCTGAGAAACAGACAAATTTTCCTCTCGAGTATAAATTGGTTTACTAGTTCGTCAGTATGGAAAATGAAATTCTTACTGGTTAGTAATATTTACTGAACAAGAATAATTTTGGTGTACCACACCGAATTTGTTGGTATCATAGCAAATTCACATGGTATCATGATTTATGCGATAAAATAGTTCGTAACACAAATATTGGGCATGATTTATTTGAGTGAGTGAATGCGAGATTTCTAGCTGCGTTCTCTGAAGCATTGCAAGATAAAAATTCTGAATGATACCCCATAACACATGAGCTTGGAAAAGCAAAAGGTTTAGATGAAACGTTCCTCAGGCGATGGATGAGAAGAGGAGATTCAATACCGCGTCCACCTATATCTCTGGACACACCATTTTTGGACTTCTTTTGGGGATACGTGAGAGAACATTATTTACCAATCTCCGGTTCGTGATATTGATAAACAGAATTATAGCGACTATTCAGAGTGTTGATCCTGCATTGCTTCATACAACGTGGCTAGAAATTTCGTATTGACGCGATATGTTGACCGCGATTAATGGTGATTACTTTGAAATCGGGCAATAAAACATTGGGAAAAAGTCATAAATTCTTTACGGAACATAAGGAAAGCCGCAATTGAATATTTTTGTTCATTTGTAATTAATTTTTTAAAGTGTTGTAATACTTTTCGTACATTCTGTGCATTCAAGTTGATTTATGAATAATATCAAGGCAATTTCGACTAGATTTAATAAACTTTTTACGTCGTAAATTCTTTTCCGTCGTAAGAAAAGAAAAAGTCTAAATATTCGCCTAACAATTTACAGAAAGCCTATACGATAAATTAGCAACCTATTCATTTAATCATATATTTAAAAACTACATTTCCGCTCTCCTCTATTTAATTAATATGCAAGAGATTATAAGGAATTTTGAATACCACTCGTATAAAACGAAAAAAAAAATCCAGGAAAGTTTAAAAGTTAATTCTTATGTGAGGAAAAAAATCAAAGTCTGCTTGCGGTGAAAGATATAGGTCCGTTAAATGAGCTTTTTATTCATTCTGGCGTTCTCAATTGATGTATATCTTGATTTTAATAATATATTAAAATTCAAATATACAACTGCACATATATAAAGACGCATAATTTAAAGAATTCAGCTGCTTTTACAAGAGAAGAGCAGAAATCACTGTTACACTTTAATCCAATAATTTCTAAATTAAAACGTTAAAAATTATTTGAGTTTATTTGCAGAAAACATTAATATACTAACTAAATTGAAAAATCTCCTTTTTAATTCAAATTTATAATAAGTCTGTAAGAGCACTGAAGCTTTATTCTGAAAAGTAATCAGTTCAATGTTGTGATGTAAAGAAGTGATGAAGCATTCACAATAATATCGATGGGTCACTCATTCATTTGAAAAATGCTTTATTAGAAATTTTAGCTAGCTATCATCAGTTAATTATAGTCGATAAATGGGAAAATATAAATAAATAAACAATTACTTTTAAACTAACATGAGTTACTGTGTACGGTAGTAGCAAGGAAAAGAAACTTAAGTTCAACTTTTAGTATACTTGATCATAATCAGGTAGTCGCAGATAAAGACCCCCTTCCTCTCATTCAACAAATTTTAGGGTTTATTTTTGTTAATTATAGGAATTCGCTTGCATTATATATATTTATTTATTTTATGAATAATACTCTAAAATTCTACACCATATATGGGGTGGGCAGGAGATGGCTCGCCACAGTTTTAGATCCGGCCGGTGGAACATTTCAAATTCCCTTAGAAAGCCACATAAACCATTTAAAACTCGATGTAAGTTTGGCCTGCATTTTCCAAAGGTTGCCCATTCCTGCTCTAAATACTCTAAAACAATTTATTCGGTTGGAAATCAGTCAAAAACTTCCTGCGAAAAAGAAAAAAATAGTTTCCCAAGTACTATAGTCTATGCTATGTGTATCGAAGTAGCTTGTAGAAGCCAAAGTTCAAAACACATCAAAAACCTCCTTTAAAAATAAAAAAATACTGTACATTATTAAATCAATTCATCAAAAAACCAATAAGCTGTAAGTTTTTAAATCGAACAAGGCCTTTTACTTTTTAATCGAGAATTTTATTTGTGCCGTAATGCCGGAAAAGCCATGTTATAATTTCTACATCTATAAAAATAAGATGAAATATTCACAATTGCTTGGATGAGAACTCATCCATATGTAAATAGCTTTATTTACCATTTCAGATAATTACTCCTCGCTTAATTAACAGTCGTTAGTTGTGAGAAAATAAAACAAACAAGTAAAATATTGCAAGTTGTTACATACGATATTAGTGAGGACAGCAAACACCGCATTCAATTTTTAGTACGCTAATGATAATGAGACAGCCGAAGATAAAACAAAATTTGCTTATCAACTTCATATTTTGCTTGCTTCTTGTTAATTATCGGAATATGTTTGCTTCGAATAGCTTTCTTAATACTATTAAAGTAACTTTATGCAGTTTCAATTGAGTAAATTTTGTTATGCTGTACGTAAAAGATAATAACGTATTCAAGAAATAGCTGATGAAAGAAACACATTCATTACAGGTTTGCATGGGAAGCTAAAAAATGTCTTATTTATATGAAAGTATATTAATAATAGATACTTGTGTGACTGTAGAAAAGACAACACTTCCAAAAAATGCCATTTTGCTTAAAATCAGAAAAAGTGTCAAGCAACATGTTGTGCAAATGCAGATCATTAATGCATTTCCTCCTAAAAAACGCGTAAGCCAAGTAAAGTATTCTTTGTTAGCATGCATTTAAAAAATACATTTTTCCTCTCTCAAGAGTTATATTAATATGCAGCAGTTTTTATCACTCTTCTAATATCACTTTTTGGTCAATTTAAAATGCTTACGTTGAAAGCATTCGGTGTAAAAATTTTTCTCTAGCCATTTTCGACTTTTACTGAGATTTCTTCCCTTTGTTGAATCTCCTAAGAATCAATTAATTTTTATTGAGTGTAGAATATCTTTTTTTTCTTCAAATGGCGAAATTAATGCAGGGACACGAATTAGATAGTTTATCTATAACAAAGCACGTGCAATAAGAATAAGGCTTTCTGAAAATATAGTTCCCCAAGAGAACAATATTTTCAAGTGATTTAAAATATTTAAAGAAGGCAGAGAATGTATCTTAGAATAACCACTGAGCAGTTGGCCATCGACGTCACTTGATGAGAAGTAGTATGTCGATTAATTCAAGAGATTTGGTGTTAAGTGATCGTCGACATTTCGTTGCACATTTGACAATTAAAGTTGTATTTTGGCTTTGAATATATGGACTTATATTTTTATAGTTTTAGCAGTCCTGGTCAACCCATTTTTAACTGCGTTTCCTAATTTTCATTTAGCAGTTATGGACTTTGAAAGATTCCTTTCCCCACCTACCTCAAAAGAAGAGAAAGAAGAGTACTGATTGAGCTAATGAATCTGCTAATTAATACTTGTAATACAACAAACTTTTATAATGTAAAAGCTACATTTAAAAGGCACATTATTTTGCATTTCCAGCTGAAACATCTTTTGTTCACTCCGTGTATTGACCATAGATCGTAAACTTAAATATTCGTACACAAGTATGTGTTTAGTTATTTTCTTTTAGTTTAGTGTAAACTTGCTGGAGAGATTATAATAAAATTATTTACAATAGCTTTTTCTATAAATAACCGTTTAGTTATCATTGTATTAAAAAATGGACATCCAAAAATTGCGATACAATCAGCATAAAAAAAAAAAAAATCCCTGTTTTCCACGGAGAAAGAATTGTTTCAGATCGGATGGGTAGTTTGGAAATGAAGAGTCATATGAGTTTCTTATTACGATTCTTTTCAAAGAATCGAATCATATATAGTGATTTTAAAAAATTCTAGCTTTATTGTAGAATCTGTGAAAATTTGGAGTTTTGTGAGAAGCTCTAAATGTTTACTCGGGATCCTCATGAGTGTACTAAGACTTTTAGGGGAAAGTGTCGAAGAATCGAATCATAAATATTTTTTATAAGTTTAATTGTAGAGTCCGTGAAAATTTGGAGTTTTGTAAGAATTTCTAAGTATTTACTCTGTATACTCATGAGTGTAACGATAGTTTTAGGGAAAACTGTCGCAACCCCGCGCCGGAGAAAAAAAGTGAATAAAATACATCATTTGACTACAGTAAAAGCACTTATTTTCGCGAGGTTTTAATTTTCATGATTTCGCGAGGCCTTCGTAATCGCAAAAATTAAAACCTCGAATAAGACTTTTTTTTTCGCTTTAAATAATAACAAAAAATCAGAAAAATGTTAACTCATCAATATTTAATGATTTATTGCACAGTTACAAACTCTTTCTTGAGAACTTTCTTTCTTACAGTTTGATATTTTTTCTTACAACTGTTTCTTGAATACTATAGAACTATTTCTTGAATATAAAACAATAATACAACTAATAAAATGCATCTCATTCACTTACAATATTTATACCAGTTTCTTTGAAGCCATTCAAAATGGGGGAACGGACTTTTCTTGCAAAAGGAAGTTTCTTAAAATGTCTAACGCATAAAAGGTTCTACATTTAGGCACTTTCGAGATTTTTTCAACTTTCGGTTCTATTCACATAAATTTTGCTAGTTTTTCAGCTCACGAAATCACCGATATTTTCATTTTCGAGGAAATTACGGCTCGTGAAAACAAATGCTTTCACAATATTCAGTACCTATGAATTGGACTGTTTTTAGCGGCCTTAGGCGGTCGCAAGTTTACCTTCTCACTCCTTGGAACGACCCTGCTAAGCACCTTTCTTTTGTACTATAAATATTTAAAAGATCTACGAAAATTTGTAAAAACTTCATGGAATTCTATTAGCTTAGCGTTAAAATGATTTGACATTAGTATAATGTATTAATGTAAAACATTTTATTAATATAATCGACAGCATCAATATAGTAAAAGTTGTAGTTTATTTTTTCTGCATAATTTTAACCATAAAGCCAACGCATGCTGGTTGAATTTAATAATTTCTGAAACTGTACGAACTTCGTTGTTTACCGGATGATTTTAAGAGAAAATAAAATTAAGTATACACAATAATGTCAATGTGAATTCATCCATACACGGAAACTTTAATTTACCACTGCAGTTAATTACTCGATGCTTAATTACCAGTCGTGGAAAAACAAAAGTAAACAGTCCATGTAACGTGAGTTGTTGCATGCGATATTAGTCAGGAAAACGAATTCTAAATTCGAGTTTTAGTATGTTAACAGTAATTAGACTGAACATAACATCTAAATTTGCTTATAAGTCTAGTCATTTATTTCTGTGTGTTTATTATCATAATGTGAGTACGTTTATTATAATCCATGTTTAAGAATAACACTATTGTGATTTTATGTAAGTGTAATGGAAGACACTCTAATTTACGCCATGCAAGAATAATGTTAAATTAAAACGCACATTTTGAAAACAAAATTGTGCACTTGTACATGCATTGTTTAAGGTGTAAAATGCTCAATATAATGCTTTCAGATACGTGAGCTAGGCAATCTTTGAGGGAGATAATTTAAAAATTAATTTTTATGTAGACATGCAAATAATTCGAAATTTAGGGACTTAGATTCAGTAAATGTCACGATTCTGTTGGTTCTGCAATTACGCATGATATTCAAAATTAAATCTTCCAAGATCAACCATACGAATAAAAATAAGCAACGTAAAAAATTATTACATTGTATATTATTTCCAGATATCATGTAAAACTTCTTTTAAATTTGCAAACTGCAGCAATTTGTCGTGGTATCGACTATATTAATCGGTGGAAATCTCCGAAAAAAAAATGTGAATGTTTTTCAAATACCTGAGAAACTTTCCTATTTTAAATACGCACTAAAGTGCTATATGTTAAAAGCATATCACAATCAATGCCGCCTCCCTCTTTTTTGAAAGGGAGAGGACTTCATTATGTTGGAAAGTGTACCCCAACCCATGTGTCAGTCCTATTTGTCTTTCGTTTTTCAATACGTTAATAAATGCATCATAATTTATGCGGGGGCAGTACTTGTATTTCTTCCTTCATTATGTTTGAAGTAGATTATAATCCATGAGTGGGTCTTATTTGTCTTCCTTGTACGATTGCGTTAGAAAGTGCATCATAATCCATAAGTGTGCAGCATTTGTTTTCCTTGATCCAATAAATAACTCTTCGGAATAGAAATCTGCATTAAAATCGCCTATTAAAACTGTTTTACCGTCTCCGTCAGGTACATTCTAACTCTATTCTTAAACTTTATAAATAGTGTTTGAAGGAAGACTTGGTGTCCACAACTCACTTAGAAAAAAAAGCCATGTCTGAAAGAAGTAGCCTAACGCTCAACGGTGCAGCTACTCATAGTTTTCAAGCCTTTGAGGGGCTGGATTTTGACTCGGATAGTTTTCAATTATCGAGTTTTGCTCGAAATCCGTTGCTAACGGCGGAAAGATAAGTATCTGAATTTTTTAAAAACATTTTCTGCTGCCAGTTGTGAACTAGTGTGAACAAGTGACATGGACTACTGTGATTTAGGAAAATTAAGTGTTGCTTGCCAATGCAGAGTTAATGAAAAAGAGAGAATAGTTGCGCATAGTCTCCAAACAGCTGAGTGAAGCATTTTCAGGTCAATGTTCAGTTCGATTTGAATAGACGACCAAGTCCGTACGGTGTTATGTCCGAAAAACAATCAGTGTTTTAGTGAAAAAAAAAAAAAGAAATATTTGAAACAGCTCCGACCAGAAATTATCGAGTCGGTCGTTTACTTATTTAATATCTCATCAATTTCAATACCGCCAGCTGTAAGTATTTTTATTAACAAAGTGATTAAGGTCAATTTGATAAAGTCCGCGGTATAGTACGTAAGTAGGGTAAATACCTTAAAAAGGTTGAAATGATGAAAATGTTCAAAAAATAAATCACCGATTTGTATTTTCATTTAGATTATTTAATTACTTTACTTATTCCAAGTGTTCCTATTCATGCAGCAATAACAGTTTTTTGGTAGGATATACTAGGAATTGCTTAGATACGTTGCGTGCATTGAATCTTAATCACAAAAATTTATTTAATTGATATATTTACTGTACAGAATATACATACAACGCGTACTAACCATTTTAAAATTTACCTTACAATGAACATCGTAGCTGCATAAAACGACTAGCACATATAATATATATTCAAAATCGGTTAAGATTTTTGTGCTGTTATAACATAATTCATATAAACTGACTATAAGCTATTGATACAAACTGATTTCAACAAATCATTGTGACTAATTGTATGGATATTGGACGAAACGAAAATCAATGAGTATATATGAAAGTTTTTAGCTTGATCTGTACAATAAATTGTAAAAAAAAAAAAAGAAAAAAAGTAAGATATTTATTTGCATCCGCTGTAGAAACTTTTAGTCAACAAAATTCCATCAATATATCAATAATACTGATTTCTGAATTAGAACAGCGGGCTCGTTAGTTGGAAAATTTATTTGCTCAGTAATGTCAGAAAAAACATAAATTGTGTAAATGAAATAATCACAGTAATGTCGATGAGAACTCAACCGTATGCGAATGGTTTTATTGACTATTTACGCTAATTATTCTGCACTTAATTACAAGTCGTTAACTGTGCAAGAAAAAAAAATTGAAGTAACTTAAGTTATTTCATATGGTACTAGAGAGAAAAACAAACACCAAACTAGCATTTTAGTGTGGCTATGTTGACCAGACAGTCAGTAAGATAAAACTATAAATTCTTTTATAAATTTATAAATTTCTGTATGGTGGTTCATTATGAAAGTAATTTTTTGAGTGTGCAAACAATTTGAATTATATTAAAACAGCCTTGTACAGATTTAAGAAATTGTATGCTGTTCGGTGTCAAAAACTTTGTTAAATATGTTATTCGATAATTAATTATGAAAATGCATAAGAGTTAAGCAAACAAAACATTTTATTAAGGAAACTTTTTTAAAGACGGAATTTAACGCGCACCTGTAATATATTAACTTGAAAGTAATTAATCATTATTTTAAATTATTAATAAAAATTAAATTGCTTCCGAGAAAATGTTTCAAAATTAACTAAGATATTAGTATGCATAGATACTCACAAGGTAACGTAGGTATTTAATAGACTACTGATTTACTTTTAATAACAGAATATTTTACATGACAATTTTTGAATAAGATGACTTAAGCAAATATTTATTTGCATAACTATATATATATATATATATATATATATATATATATATATATATATATATATATATAATTTACAATCTTGAAGGCATTGCATCAGTATTAAATAGAGCAATAGCATACATTTCCGGTATTCAAGTAAATTATACAAATATTTCAACTTTATTTCTTTTCTTTTTTTGAAGTTGCATGAATTTAAAATTAGACTTGAAATTATAAAGTTTCCACTGTTGAGTGTAAGTAACTATGTATTTTATTTTATGAGTTCATAAATTAAACATGATGTATTGATTAACTTGTTGGTAAGATAAAATCCTACCCATAGATGTGGAAGTTTGTTATTTTTTCCACGATACAAAACTAAAGCATTCAACATACTGGACTGACATTTTTGCAAATATGTAAAGTAATATAATGGAAGGGACCTTAAAATTCTAGAAAAAGCCATCCCTTCCTCTTTTTTTCCCCCTCCGTCCCTTCAATATTTCACTATTTTTATGTCTAAAATCTTTTCTAGTATCTGATAGAGTAGAAAAGTGAAATACTTAATTTTTCTTTTTATACGAGTTTAATGGTGCGCTAGATGCCAAGCTAAATTAATATTCTTTGTTGGAAAATGATTTTACAAGCAAAATAATTTGGCTATTTGCTTCGTTTCGATCATGAGAAAAATAAGTCGTTTGGAATAGCTTTTTGAAATTACCTATATGGAAATAGATCCTCTCCGAGAGACAAAAATTAATAAACTGTGGTACCTAAATTTTTTTCTGGATAAATTGCGGGCGTAAGAATGCGGGTATAAGGAGGAATACCTTAGTTTGTTTTAGAAGCCATAATTTTTTAAATAAAATTATTTCATGGTCGCTAAATCAGGCTTCATTCCTAAAGAGAACAACGAAAGTTGGCAACAGAGAGGTTTTGTTATGCAAGCAGACAGCTTTTTGTTTTACATTATTTATATAAAAATTATTCATTTAAAATAGGTGAATTAAAAAATAAATATTCATTATATGCAAATGATTTTCCATGTAAATTTACAGATATTTTCTATTGAATGAATAAAAACGTTATAATCTGTTAATCATTGATAGTGCAGAAGCAAATCAGAGTTTGGCCTGCATTCGTCTGCATTCGCCAGTCGTAAATAATTGTAGTTGACCTGAATTTTTTAGCATTCTTTGAAATATATTTTCTGTTTTATTTTTTAAAAATGGAGTAAGTTATAAAATCCTATTATGTAATTCTTTAATGTTTCAACAATGACGGTCATTGTCGTATGTATCCACGGAAATCACGTCAAATATTTCTAGTAGTTTTGGGGGACATATCGCCATGATTTAAAAAATAAGTTTCTAAAACTGAACCTAGCATGGCGAGAAATCATCAAATAGTATTATCCAATGTGAAATTTTAAGATTTATACATAGCACTCCAGTTATCTGATTTGCATGCAAGAAAATGCAAAAGCAATTTTGCATTTTGTTGATGATTAGAAATGATTGGCCATTTAATGTCGCTACAATGATTTATTTTTCAGGGTAGCTAATCCGTTTCTGTTTTCGTATATTAACCATTCCGTTTACACTGTAAAGCCGCAAAAGCGATCCGATACATTTTCCACAAAAAATAAAGAAGCCGAAATATTCACAATAACGCCAGTCGAAGAGAAATCATCCATTTACAGACTTTATTTATCATTTCAGCTAATTACTCTATACTTAATTGCTAGTCATTAACTGCAAAAAAAAAAAAAAAAAAAAAAAAAAAAAAAATAGAAAAAAGAGAGGAGAGCAAGATCCGAATTCCACTTTTAATGAACTGATGATAATCCAGTATTCCAGATGTAAGTATAAATTTGTTTATCAATTTGCTTATTTTCATTTCTGAAATAATCGCGGTAAAGTTTTCTTTTTTTTGCACAAACTGCCTTGATCTCTAAATAATTACTAAGAAAATTTCATGTGGTTTTAATAGATTTGTATTTATTTTTCATGCCATGTAAAAATAAATAAATAAGTATTCATTTGACAGTTAATGGTTAACCCTTTAACGCGCAGTGTTCCCGCTCTGGGAACACCAAACTCTGACGTTTTGACTGTTGCCAGTCACAAAGAATAGATTTGGTTTCTATAAAAATAGTTGCGGGTGACATAGCTCCACGAGAATCCTTTACTTTTTAGCACGTCATTTCCCGTAAAAAAATGGTCACGATTATTTTTAACAGCACTGACATCTGCTGAAAAATGGAAGAATGCGAGAACAGCTGGATAGATTTCCCAATGCTGAAAAAAGGGCAGCCGTTGCCATCGCTTGACTTATCTACTAGCAAGATGGCGGACGATCGAAACGTTCATCGCGTGCCACAGATCTAGAGACCCTTTTTTGACGACAGCTGGCTGTGCCGGTACAGCCAGCTGTGGCACGCGATGAACGTTTTGATCGTCCGCCATCTTGCTGGTAGTTAAATCGAGCGATGGCAACGGCTGCCCTTTTTCAGCATTGGGAAAGGGTTGAGCCTCAAAGGGTTAAAAGCTCACAAAGCTTAGTAAGCATTCTGACTATTTTAAGGAATGAATTTACTTGTGTAAACTTTAACAGAAAATTTATTGTTTCTAAAACCCGTTGTTCAAAGTTTAATGCTTTTAAAAAGAGTGTTAAAATTTATTCACATTTAAACGAATTTTTGTCTTAAACACATTGATTTTATTTTAAGTTTTCTTTATTATTTTAAGTTTTCTTAATTATATTTAAGTTTTAAAAACACATTAATTTTATTTTATTTTTCTTTAATTTTCTAGCAAAAGTATACAAAAACACAGTCTAGTCCCATTAATGTGACCACCACCTACTTTTGACGTCAACGTGAAATAACGAATCACGGAAGAAAGAGGGCAGCACAGTGCAGGTACATAAAGGATGTCCGAATGAATCGGAAAGCACTGCAATTGTTGACTTAATGCAGAAATCCAAAGTCCAAAAGGCTTTCATTGGCTCATCATTGATCACTGGATCATTGGCTTTCGGAACGAAAGCGGAAGGCGTGACGTCTAATTTCGTAAACTGTTCGACTGCCGCCGTGGTAGAAGTGCACCGTGCATGGCAAAATAGAACTCTCCATAAGCAGCGACGTGGGAAATATGATGGTGTACCAAGGGCCATAGATGACAGAGATGAATGACGGTCACGGAGATGCGTTCGAGTGAATGGAAGTTCAATTGTTGAGCAAATGACCGACCAGACGAACCAAGGGGCTATCAACCGCGCCTTCACAACAGCGGTTCAGCGAATATTGCTGCGTATAGGCCTCTGCAGCGCACGCCTGGTTAAGGCATTTTATGTTGACTGCTGTTAATCGCGAAAAAGGCTAGAATTTACACGATAGTACCGGAACTAGACGTCCACTAAGTCTCAACAGGTGGTTTTTTTTTCTCCCGATGAAACACGTTTTATGCTCTATCGGACAAATGGACGTTGGAATATACAGTGTGAAATGTCCGGCAATCATTGCAGTAAAGACACAGGAACAATTGCCGGAAGGGTTCAAGCTGGAGGAGGGAACATTATGGTCTGGGGAATGTTTTCTTGCCATTCTCTGGGTGTACTCTTCATTGTGGAAGGCACGATGGATCAGCACAAGAATGCATCTATCCTTGCGGACCATGTCCACCCCTACATGCGAATTGTTTTTCCTCAGGATGGTGGCATCTACCAGCAGTACAATGCGAGGTATCATACAGCTTGCGGTGTGCGTGCGTGGTCTGAAAATCACTAGGATGAGCTTACCGTAATATCCTGGGCAGCAAACTCTCCAGAGTTAAATTCAGCAGAGAATCTGTGGGACAACGGCGACAGGGTTGCTCGCTCCATGGATCCTCAAAAGCGTAACTTAGCCCAGCCGGGCATTGCACTTGATTGGGCTTACCTCAGCATCCCCGATGAACAACTTGAAGAACCTAATTGATTCTCTTCCTGCACGTCTCTGCGAAATAGGGTTATTCTGGCTTTTGATAGTAGTTATATTAATATGATTGGATTGCGTAAATAAAAAATAGTTTCACAAATGCGGTTTTCTGTTAATTTTTAAGCAATATCATAGGAACATTTTATTCTACAAAATTTCGTTTTTAAATTAAAAACTGGAAAAAAAAATTATAAACAGCAAATTTAAAAAAATGATTTTACTTAGTAGCGCTTTACCAGAGTATCTTAAAATATGTAATTTGTTTAAAATGTATCAATGCTTAACGTTTTCCAAGATTTAGCACAGTCCCTCAAAGAATGAATGTAAGAAAAGAAAAGAATGTGAAATCTTTCTAGGTGTGAAGTAAATGAATGCATTGCATAAAATAACAGAAAAAAAATTACATTTTAACAATATTAGTAACAGAAAACAGCCAATGAATTAAAAAGTGCCTGTTTTCATGCCTATTTTAAAAATAATTAATAATAAAGGCAATAAATCACAGAATATGTTTCAATTCCAAATCACTGTGATCATTGTACGGGAAGGTCTTTTCTGTAACATTTTACAATCTTCGGTTGACTACGTTTCGAAATTAAAAACCATATTCATGTTCGATTCTGAAAGATTCGAAAGAACATATGTATATCGCTGTTCTTTTCTTGATTTTATTCCACCTTATGAAACCGTGTTCTTTTCTTTTCATTCAGCAGGACGCGTTTGCACGTATATTGATCCCACAAACACTGTCAATATTTCAGGCATTGTACAAACAAACTCAAAAAACGGAGAACAACACGGCACTGAACTTGTAACGACTTTACATTTCCCTTTTATATATATTTTCCCCCGTACCATTTTTGCTGAACGTTTTTTTTTTTTCCTTTGTATTTATTTTATTATTATTCTGAATAGTATTTATTTAGAGTCTTTTTTTCAATTCTGCCGTAGATTGGGCGTTACAGTGTTATTTATTTATTCATTTATGGTTTTGTCTTTTTGCTTGCTTTTGGCCTTTTCTGTAAGAAAATTGGACACATACCACTTTTTACTCTTAGTATAGTTTTTTTATTTTTTATTCTTTTGAATACATGTCTATGTATTTTAAAAAATTGATTGAACTTACTGCTTCTTTACAACATACAAATTTTGGTATTAAAATGGAATAGAGTATGTTGTAGCAAAATAGGTATTTCCTTTTGATTTAAAAATATAAATAATTTGTTTTTAAACGATATTCCTTTATTAGCCTCACACTTCACTTAACACATTTATACTCATAAAACTATTTAGATTGCATATGGAAATATAATATTAATTTTTTTCTGTTTATTGAATACATGTTCTTTTCCAGCATCTTCAAAAAACTTAAAAAATAAAACCGTACACTCTTGAAAATTTGTTGTTTCGTTACTATTATCAATTTAGACAAGTTCTAAGTAGCTTACTGTCAGAGAAAAGTTAGATTAAAAAATATTTTTTAAAAAATTTATGTTGAAGTGTAATGGGGCAAAATATGTTTATACTGTTAAATTTAGTTAATATTTTGTTTCCAAATGCTTCTAATAAACATTTTAATGAATATAAATGTTATCTTCTAATGTCTGAAAATATAGACTAAAATTGAAAACTCATTTAAAACAAACTATTTATATTTTTCATCAAAAGGAAATACTTATTTTATCCCATCTTACCCTAAAACAATGTCGTAATACAATGTTAGCCTAAAACTTAACTGCTTTGCTTTTAATTTTTCTTAAATTTTGATAATTTGAAAGTCAAGAAAGGGAATAAATACAATTTGATAAAATGTACTAATTGTTTTTGTTAAAAAAATTCTATTATCAATTTTACCCTTCCCCTTTATAGGAAAAAATGTCCCTTAAAAAAGTTTCATATTTTTGCATTTAAAATTAATGTAATTAATTAAAATCTTCTCAGAAACACAACAATGGGGTTTTGCGCTCTTGGCAGAACAGTCCAAATTGTACCCCTCCTACACCTAGAACAACAAGTTAATAATTCTTCACCCTCCATAATCATTGTACTTCAAAAATCTTATCCTATCATTCCCTACAGATGAGCTATTTTGAAAAACAAACATAAAATCTTGCAGCTATAAACCTCTTGTGATCCAGCTGATTTTGCTCCCCCTCTTCTGCTTGTGGTCTTGGCCGCCCTAGATATGGCTCTAAAAATCTTTTTCAGTGCGAAGGGGACGAATGCATTGTATAAAGTAACAGAAAAAATTGCATAGAAAAACTCTTGAAAAAATTGCACAGAAAAACTGGCCTATTTTTACACCCATTTTAAACCACTTCAGCCTATTTTTTTTTCTATGGATCAGAATAGTTCCAACAAAAGTGAGGCTAGGTGAACCCCTGCGTTCAGAGCCTGATCGTTAATTACCTCCATCTTTAAGAGAAGCAATATTCCCTCAGCAGGATTTGAACAGTGAATGTCTTTCGTAACTAGAAAACGATTGCTTTTCTGCATTAAAAGTACGGATGGTTGGAATGCACTACCAGGAATCGTTAGACGTGTCCGGCTATTTGATCGTTAGTTACCATCCTCCTTAAGAGAAACAATATTCCCTTGGCAAGATTCGTGCAGTAAATGTCTTTTGTAACTAGAAAACGGTTACATTTCTACATCAAAAGTATAGATGGTTGCAACACGCGAAATAGAGCTGTCACATGTAGCAACTCAAAATCCCTGTCTTGCCTAGTCGGACAACTTCCAGACATTCCTATTTAACAGTCGAAAAATGTAATGTCGTCATGAAATTCTTAATTTTTTTAATAAAATATTTTTAATTTTATTTCGTTTCAGCAAAAATAAAAATTGCTTCTTATTATTCTCAGAGAGTGTGTTTATGATTTATCAAATTTTAAGGTGATACACTCAATGTTTTTTAAGAAAGGTGTACCAAACAGACATACTATTCAAAAAATTTTGTAGGGATATGCAAAAATTTAGCTATTTCTTAAAAACTAATTTATGCATCAAATTAACTTTTTTTATATATGCATGAGTTGTAATGTATGTATATACAGTGGCCAAAAAAATTCATTTGTATCTCCATTTTAAAATTACAGGATGTTAAATCTTTTGTAAAAACTGCCTCCTTTTACTCTTCGAGATGTTCCATGTGTCCTTAACGATGTGTTTAAAAAAAATCATGTGATTTTGGACCATAAATAAAAATAAACTAATTATGTCAAGCACTTCAAATTTTTATATAAATATCGCCTTACAAGCTGTATTATACTCTGAAATAAATAATAAATCTGTATCAGTAAAAACTTTTAGAAAAAATTCTTAAAAACTGTAAATTTTGCAGAATGTGTCACTTGAAAAATTTTGTTAGGCAACTTCATGTTTAAGAATTTATTCGTAAAAGTTCATAAAACTCTTTAATAAAAGTTTCATAAAGTTTTTTAGGTGTGTAGTGCTGTAAAGAATCATCCCCTGAGCTTTTTCCAGTCCTTGGAGCAATTACTTTATTTTAATTTGTGTATCAAGACCGTGAAGGTGACTTTATTTCTTAGAGCTACAACCCAAATAAAGTTAGTGCTTCTTGAGTAAGCCAGAAGACGATCTCCTCTAATGAAGAGGGAAATAACCCGAAACATGTCTAGAAAAACGTGGTAAGAGGGTGTATAAGTGATCGTCTAGAAACAGACGTAGTCTTCCCGTTTTTAAACTGTATTGTAAAGTCTTTGTTTTAAACTGTATTGTAAAGTTTAAAATTTTTAAATATTAAAAATTTTGTGATGACACAATTCGGATGTTTGCCACCACGACCAGAGGAAACCTTTTACTGCGCTAAATACGTCAACATGCCAATGATTATGCATAAGAATGTATGCAGAACTGTTTTATTGGCAACCATTATGAAAAATGATCATCGATTATGAGCATGCGCAAATCGCCAGAGAATCATCAGAGAACAAAATGTCGCCATTGGTGTCAAATATCCAAGCTGCTACTGCGTGATTTTTCTTTTAGAATTGTTTATATTATGCCGATTATAGTTAAATGAAGCAGGCATTTTTATGTTCCCCTTATTGCGTTATGATTCAAATCAGGAAAAATATAACTTGTAACGACTTTCCAATACTTTAGAAACCACAGAGCACATTTGAATGCATCAATTCACAGTGGCCGGCCTCCTCAACTTCTTGATAGTGACATTTTAAAATCTCCCGGCTTTGCTATACTCTGTTGAACTGAATAATATTTTCCTACATGCTCAAAACTTCAAGAAAAAAGGAAAAAGAAATCGTTCCTTTTTTTTCTGATTTTATTTCATCTTATGAAAATGCATTTTTATTTTTACGTGTTTTGTTTCTTTTCGTTTTTTCGGACACTTTTTTGTATTGATTCCAAACCTTGTCAATATTTCATACATAGAACAAACATACACGAAAAAAAAACAGAACACTAAAGTTGCAACGACTCCGCATTTTTTGAGTTCCAGTTTTTTCCCCCTTCCCATTCTTGCCAAAACATTCTTTTTTCATTCTTGCATTTTATATTTATTTTACGATTACTCTTGAATAGTATTTGTTTTGGGGTTTTGTCGATGCCGCCTTAGAAGATGTGTTATTATGGACTTTTTTTTGTGTTCCATCTCTCCTTTTCCGCAAAAAATTTTAAAATACGGAACATTTTACCGTATTTTATTCTTTCGAATAGAATGGTATTTGACATGTGCTCATTTCTTTTCAAAAATGTATTGAATTTTCTAATTTACCCCTGTCTTGCACAGAATTTTGTAGAAGAAGAAATATCAGTTTTAAAATTTTGATATATCTGCACAACTGAAATTCAAATTACATAAAAAAAATCTGCTCGTAAATTTTAGGTGTTATTTCTGAAATTGTTTCTATAAAAAAGAAGAAAGAAACGTATGATGAAAATTCAACTTAAATATCTTTTTAGTACATTCATACATTCACCCCCCCCTCCCCCCATCGGAAACAAATCTTTTTTTCCAACCCCATCTTGATAATAGAAAGGTAGATGTCTAAAAAACCTGACGTCTCGATATATAGGCTGATATTTCAAATATTTTTTCGAAGCAACAATAATAAATTTTCCAGTAATCACACAAAAGAGATTGCCTCATAATAAAGACAGTTTTTTTAATGTAAAGAATTTTTATTATGTAAATATTTATATTAAAAATGTATTAAATTTATTTTTTTGTACAAATTTTTAAATAATAGTCACGTTTAAATAAATAAAATAGAAAATTATTATTTTCATAACAATTCATGCATATTTACAGCATAAAAATAATGAATAAATAAATAACAAGTATCAGGGGCGTAGCCTAGGGGGGGAATCACAATCCCCTCCCCCCATGAAAATTTTTTTGCCATGCAAAATGTACGTTCTTCACTTCTTTATCACACACATACACATATATGTGAGTTGCAGTAGTTGTAACCACCCCTGCCCCCATGAAAAATTTCTGTCTACGCCACTGACAAGTATAGAAGAAATGCAAGCATGAGAAGTGCTTAATTATGTTAGTTTGAAAATTGTTCATACGTATAATTCATACGTTGAATATACGAATATTTTCAATCCACAAAATCTTTTAGATTGATCTCTCACTAACGAGTGAAGTGGCAGCCACAGCATCCACTCTATAGAGATATAAATTCATTCCATCCCCGAGTGACTGAGCAGTGACTAATTTAAATCGAAAGTACTTTTAGAAGATTCAATTATCACTTTTATAAATCTATAAATTCTCATAATTTTGCTTCTCACTGTCAGTCACGCAGTGTTTGTAAGCTTCGTTCCCATAAACAACAAAAAAAAAAAAAAAAAAAAAAAAAAAAAAAAAACGGAAAGTGAAGCAGAAGCCGCTTGTCAGTTCTCAGGAGGATGAAAACCTCTCTCGGCTTCACTGCTGTGAAACTAGGGAGCTAGTGCATTTAAAATCTGCCATAGCTCCAATATCCTCCATGTTCAAACGATACCTCTGGGGGTGGCAATCCAGGTGCTAGGTTTCTCATATGGAATGGTTCAAAATTAGTAGACCACTCATAGTAGGCAACGCTAGCCTGCCTATCAGGCACCCCGATAATGAAATGATCAACATCTCTGCCCTCGTAGCGGTCAAGCTAACAGTATGCCGCTAAACTGGTCTTTAGAAAGGAAAAATAAACCTCACTGACAATTCAATAATTTGATAAAAATGGAAAACTTACTCTTTTAGGGCTGGATGATATAGCATTTCATTCCTTAGGAGTAACTTAGGGATGCAACGGATATATACGGCAAACATACTGCATTCGGCCTATCAGGCCAATATGATGTATAATTTTTAGTATCCGGATATTACACATTTACCCGACAGTACATCCCACCTAAAATTATGTACTGAGAAATAACACAAATAAACATAATAATGAATAAATGTGAAAAACTGCAATAAAAAAAATGAAAAAAAAATTTTTTTTTTTTTTTAAATATTTTGTTTTAAATACTTCTTAGAATGTATTTTTACCATGGATATAGAAAATCGAAAATAAAGAAACTTATTTTCTTTTTAAGATTATTAAATTATGGTGCAAACACACTAATTGTTTTGCATTCTTCCTTAAAATTTAGTCAGTTTTTTCTTTTTTCCATAAATTGACCCAGCTTCTAAGAAAAGTCTACTTGCTGTTGCAGTATTAGCTGAGGGGGGGGGGGGAATCTCCTAATTTTGATAATGCAGGAAAATTTGTTACATCGATTTTCCAACAGTTGAATGGAGAAGTTTTTTTTTCTCCTAATAACTGCGTTTGTAAGATATTTATCTAACTCTTAAAAAAGAGCTGATTCACCAACGACGTTGTTATTTGCTTTAATTTTAATTGCATTACAACTGGTACTTATTTCATAGAAGCAATCCCTAAAAGATTCCTGATTTGTGAACTATAAATGATATTATACTAATTAGAAAATTAAAACATAAAGAAATAGCTGAATAATCTAAGAAAATTAGTGAAAATAAAACAGAAAAAGAAGAAAACATATTGCCGCCGGATAATTGGATGAAAGTTTGGCTGGATATACGGTATCCGGTATCCGGCCAAATTGATATCCGTCGCATCATTACTGTTAACTCTGTCCAGTGACTGTGCTATTCATGTCTGGAAAAAATCTGTTTTTTTCCAGATTGACTGAATGAATGAACTCGTTGATGGATCTGAAAAATTGGAATCAGTCTACATATTCGTAATAAAATTTCTAAAATCTACAGTTAACTATAACAAAACACACTCCTTTTTATATGAACTCAAAATACTGTGGTAAAGCTATTCAAAATATTCATGGCTTTTTCAATCTATAGTTAATTACATTCGTGCTTTAATTAAACACTTATGAAGTGAAAGCACCGTCGATTGCCACTCATTTTTTTCTCAGTAATTTTTAGAATTTACAGTTGACTACCCTCTTAAACAGTAAATCATATTCATATGCGTTCAAATCACCAAAAGCATAAAAACATTTCTTTCCTGAATTTGTTCCATTTAATGAAAATACGTTTTTATGCAATTTTTCTTTCTTTGCTCATTCATCTGGAGACACGATTGCACATGTATTGATCCTAAAACATTTTCAATATTTCATGCATAGAGTAAACATACGCGAAAGAAAGTAGAGAACAGAGTGCTAAAATTGCGCCGACTCCAAAATTCTGTTTTGCAGTTTTTCTACTTATTATTATTTTTTTTTTACTAACTGTTTTTCATTCTTGTAGTTTATATTTATTTAACGATTACTCTGACTGGTGTTGGTTTTGGGGTATTGTCAATTCTGCCTTCCATCACGTATTGTTAAGGAATTTTTTGTTTCTCCACAACATTTTATTTTATTTTCATTTCTATATTCCTATGTAATTTTTAATTTAATGTATTATTTACGCTGGTTTATTCTTTTTCAGTTTTGGTAGGTCTGTGGCTTTACTTATTTCTTTTCGAAAATCTCGAATCAATTTTCTAGTTTACGTTATGAAATACAAAACTTTAATGCCACAATGAGATTTAAGAGATTTTTTTTGAGATTTTCATTTAGGACTTGTAGGAGATATATAGATTTGAAACTTCAAAATTAAAAAAAATTGTTGTCAGCATATTAATATTATATTTGCTGCACTTTTGTATTGAAAAGTTGTAAAAAAGATTTTTTCCAAAGAATCAATTATCATCATCATCATCATCATTATTATTTTACAAAAAATCTTAATTTTATTTTTAAAACACATTTTGGATTGATGTTCCTTTTTCGCAACATAAAAAATTTAACAATTAAAAATTAAAATTTGAAATTACATGTACATTCACACTCGTTTTAAACACGATTTTGTGTTTAAAAGAATGTAAAATTGTGTTTTAATTTATCATTATCTACAAACCTTGGAAATAACAGAATAATATTTTCTGAAAATATATGCCAAAAATTATGTTTAGAGTGCAAAATTTAATTTTGAGAAATGTTCTTTATGGAACAAAATATACCTTAGGTAGATCAAGCTAAGATATATAACTAATAAATATTTTATGTTTATTATTTAAATAAACTTTATTTAAATAATATTTTTGACAGCACTTTTCTGTCTTACATATTCTTTAGTGAATCCCAAAAGTCATTATCAAGGACTTTGGCGAATGGAAAATGCATGCGATCCTTAATGGGTTAATTTAGAGAAATATTTAGCGCCAAAGTGGATTTTGATCCATAAATTTATATTACACATTTTTAAATCGAGAACATGATAAGAATTTTTATTCTTTTATACCCTCATTATGATTAGAGCAATTACATCACGTATGCAGGATGATTATATAAGTCTGTGTATATAACATCCCGATAAATGACCTTCTAGCGGTCTATCCGTTCGACTGATAGGAAAGAAGGTTTAGGTATGGTCATTTGAAGGTATGTGCTCCATATTGAGATTATTTATAACAATTTAGCTATCACATTTATGGATACAGACAGAACATTTCCAACAGCAACAGCATCTCTTTTTCTGCAGAAATTGATCAGCACGTTGAAAACCGTGAGTGACGTTGGAACAACATATGTGCGACAAAAATTTGCGGCGTGAAAAATTTGCAAAGAAAAGAACCGTTTAAGAAAAAATGACGGCGCGAGAGAGGGTAGGGAAATTTTTTTCACTGGAATTAAAAGTTTTCCAGTACCTAATGTCAGTTTAGCATTTCTTGTGTCTATTTCAGTGAATTATGCGGATTGTCTCATGCATGCACCTTCTGTCTATGCTGTCTTTAGTCTTTCGCAAGGCTCTTTATTTGCAGATAATTTATGCCACCAATTTTCGCCATGGAGGTATCGTTTCAATGGCATTTGATTTTTCAGTGTTCTGATCAATTTTCGCGAAGAAAAAAGGATGTTGTTATTGGAATATTCGGAAATTTTTTTCACTGTAACTGTAACAGTACGAGCTCTATTGTTTTGAATAATCCCGATCTCGAGCTCCTATCTTCAGCTGTCAATATCTAAAATTTCTCCTTGATTGGTTGACCGAATGGGCCGCTAAAACTTTAATAATCGGGATTTTTTTTTTTTTTTAATCACCATGCGCTTAGTGTTTTGGTGTATCCGATTATTTCCGAGTAACTCCGAGTAAGACCAATACATGATACTCTCACCGTTTTTCTATTCGATTAATCAATGTTGTTGTAAGCGAATACATGGTAATTTCGATTTGCTTGAAAATGAAAATCATTCACACAATTTAAATGATCACCACCGTTATATTGTAAAGACTGAATATTACACACTATCTGCCCAAAAGTATCCAGATAACTTCCCTGAAAAAGCGAATCTGTCTGGTGACGTTATTTGATGAGTAGAGAAAAAATATTAAAGTGTTAGTAGTGGTTTGTTAAGTTATATTTGTGAGGTGATGAATAAGTTAACCCTTTAACGCGGAGTGTTCCCCCCTCTGGGAACACCAAACTCTGACGTTTTGACTGTTGTCACTCGCGAAGAATAGATTTGATTCCTATAAAAATAGTTTCGGGCGACATAGCTTCACGAGAATCCTTTACTTTTTAGCACGTCATTTCCCGTAAAAAAATGGTCACGATTAACAGCACTGACATCTGCTGAAAAATGGAAGAATGCGAGAACAGCAGGATAGATTGTCCAGTGCTGGAAAAAAGGTAGCCGTTGCCATCGCTCGACTTAACTACCAGCAAGATGGCGGACGATCAAAATGTTCATCGCGTGCCACAGATCTAGATACCCCTTTTTTTGACGCAGCTGGCTGTGCGCGCACAGCCTTCACACACACCTCACAGCCTTCACACACAGCACAGAACATTCCTTCCATATGCGCAGAACTCCATTTCGGAGGTTGGCTAGAGTTGGGTTTCGGCAAAGGAAATGCGCCTCCTTCTACGGAGTTGCATATAATGTCTCCCTTCTGGTTTCCCAATTTCTTTTTAAGCTCGTGCCATCGAAACGATGTTAATCTCATTTGCAGTATAACTTGAACTAGCTGAAGTACCCGTTCTTCGCACGGAATGGATATTGTTAAACCAACTAATACAAATGGAAAATAGATGAATTATATTAAACATATTCTGGTTATAGATTTAATTGCCTGCAAAACTGTTTTACAATATTCGTTAGGCATATTCTAACTGTACTTGGTTTTTTAAAATAACATTTGGATTGTGCACTATGATCTGCGAGTATGCCGTATTTGTTTTCCTTGTTTCATAAAGTACTTCTTCAAAATTGGGTCTACATTAAAATCGTTTGCTAAAAAACTTTTTTGATATCCTCGCCAGATATATTCTTACTATACTCCATTTTTATTTACATGAATATAGACACCAATACGCCAATTAAATAAACAGTAGGGTTTGCAATTTCTCGACAAATATGGACGATATCACCAATCTGGGTCCAGTTTTGGGACTTATTTTTATTCTAAACTTGGCAATAAATCACCAAAAACGAAAAACCTTGGCTTGTTTTCACATTTAATCTGGCAAACCTTTAAAAGTGATTCGCCCTTTCACCGGGTAGACAAAAATCTTTGTCTGAAACTAACAGCACCCAAGAGCTATACAAATCTAAACAACCCTGAATGCGAATAATAGGTATTGCTGTTAGTTAGATTTTAAAGCAGGAATATTACAGCTATCTCTTTTTTCTCGCTATCTTTCTTTTGAGATATGAAGCGAAATGTGAAAAGAACGTTAAAGAACATTTTAGGCCCCTTACCCCCGTTGAGCGAATTCTGAAAAACCCTGAAAATGATTTTAGGTATTGCTGTTAGTTACATTTTTAAGCACGAATTTTACGCCTATTTCTTTTTCCCTCAGAGATATGAAGGGAAATGTGAAAAGAACGTTTTGGGACCCTTACCTCCGTTAGGGTGCAAATTCTAAAAAACATTGAAAACGATTTTTAGGTATTGCTGTTAGTTACATTTTAAAGCAAGAATTTTACGGCTATCTCTTTTTTTCTTTTGAGATATGAAGAGAAATGTGAAAAGAACTTTTTGGGCCCCTTAGCCCTGTTTGAGTGCGTATTATAAAAAACCCTGAAATATTTTTTCCATATTTCTGTTAATTACATTTTAAAGCAGAAATTTTATGACTGTCTATTTTTATCCTCTGAGCTATGAAAGAAACGTGAAACGAACGTTTAGGCCCCTTACGCCTGGTTGTGTCCGAATTCTAAAATATTCCGAAAATGATTTTTATATATTTGTTTTAGTTACATTTTAAAGAAAGACTTTTACGGCTATCTCTTTTTTCTTCTGGGATATGACGTAAATGTGAAAAGAACGTTAAAGAACGTTTTGGGTTCCTTACCCCCCGTTTGGGTGGGTGCGAATTATAAAAAAGGCCTGAAAACGCGCGACTTTTAGCTATTGCTGTTAGTTACATTTTTAAGCAGTAATTTTACGCCTATCTCTGTAGCCCTCAGATATATGAAGGGAAATGCGAAAAGAACTTTTTGGGCCCCTTACCATCGTTGGGGTGCGAATTCTAAAAAAAAAAAAAAAAAAAAAAAAAAAAAAAAAACTGATAAGGATTTTTAGGTATTGCTGTTATTTACATTTTAAAGCAGAATTTTTATGACTGTCTATTTTTTCCTCTGAGATATGAAAAAAACGTGAAAAGAACGTTTAGGGCCCTTAACCCCGTTTGGGTCCGAATTCTTAAAAAAAACCGAAAATGATTTTTAGGTATTGATGTTAGTTTTATTTTAAACCAAGAATGTTTCGTCTATCTCTTTTTCCCTCTGAGATATGAAGATAAATGTGAAAAGAACGTTAAAGAACATTTTGGCCCTTTACGTCCGGGTGAGAACTCTAAAAAATCCTGAAAACGACTTTTAGGTATTTGTATTAGTTACATTTTAAAGCAAGAATTTCCCGGCTATCTCTTTCCCTCCATGAGATACGGAGGGAAACATGAAAAGAACGTTTTGGGCCGCCACCCCGATCTGGGTTCGAATTTTCAAAAATCGCTTCTTAAATGATGCCTTGGGCACAAAAGCTATAAGCTCCTAAAATTTCATGTGTGTATCTCTGGTAGATTCGGCTGGGCGATGATCATCAGTCAGTCAGTCAGGACATCTTTCTTTATATGTATAGATTGGGGCTGTTTTTTTGATTGGACTCCTGATAAAGCTGGCGTTGGAAATGTATGTTTTATGTTAGAATAATAAAGGTTTTATTTAAGTACCATAAATTGGTTTGCCTTTTTTTTTTTTTTTTTTTTTTTTTGAAAGGAACCTAAAAACTCGTACTCCGCCAAAGAAATTTTTTTTTGTCAGCTTGAAAAAAATTTTAGCCATTTCTGGACACTTTAAATTTTGATTTGAGCCATTTTTTCTTCTCCGGCAGAGTTAGCAACAGTGAAAGGATCAGGTAGTGGCGCCAAATCGGCGGAGGAGCGAAACTTTGCTCGTACGCAAAAACGGAGCTTTTCAGAGAGTCTGTACTTATCTCAGGGTGCCATGACTAAGATATATGACAGCGGCTGAAAGAAAATTCTAGTGTTTATATTTTAACCCATTTATGCCTAGTGTCCTTTTTTTGGGACGGCATTTTCGCTATTAATCGAAAACGTTATTTATTTTTCCTAGCCTTTATTCATGAGTATCGAGCCTCAACTGTATAAAATATTTTAACATGACCAAGTAAGATGTTGATACTTCGATTTTTATGCATAGTAATTTTTTAAAAAATCATCCCGTGTTCAAGAAGTTGACATCAGAAATTTATCTATTATTTCTGTTATCAGTAAAAATCGAAGAAAGTCGCAAAAATATCCAGACACAAATGGGTTAAAAAGTTAGTTTCAGAATTCAAACGATTTCTTTTACCCTTGCAAGGGTCCTTACGTATTATCCAATCAGTCATTCCCGGTTAATTATTTTTTTCGGAAAAAGCGCCGGCAAACTGTTGCCAGTCGTATTCGGAACCACCAATAATTTCATGTGTCCGGCATTTATCTTGGCGAAAAATTGCTCGTCTAGACGAGCCGCCAGGGTGAAACGTAAGTATCTTCGCTATAATTAAGGTATGATTTCGGATAAAAAAATTTTAGAGATTAGATTTTTAAAAACCGTTTTAGAACTTCCGTAGTGTCTTTGAGAACGTTGCAGCTCCCTCCTGGACGCACGATGGGGAAACGCGCCAAAACCGTTATTTTTAAAATTGTTCCAAGTGGAATCCGGTTGATTCCTACTTAAATGCACCCACTCTCGCCAAGGTTGTGATAACATTACATAAGCAGTTACCATCACGAATTTTTGTATTTATGTGACAACCGTAACTTAGATAAACACGGCGGTTTGGAACAACATGTATAAGTACATTACTTTAGATATATTTTTAATATTACATTATTCTTTTTTTGTTGGGGGGGGTTGCCAATGGATGCAGTTTTAATAATTAAGTGTCTTCAAATTCTTTCACGTGCGTTTATCGCTAATTCGTTCCCTTCCGTTTTCATCTAGTTATTTTGGGAGCGTTGAAACTTGTGCATAACTCCTCAAACCCATGACTGTAAAACTCACCAAAGTGCGGCGATTTTTTAGGTTGGCGAAAGTGATTGGTGATTGTGCTCAATTGATTCAGAATATGACATCATCGAATTGATGCTTTCAGAAGAAAACTGCAAAATAAATACAGCTATTTATGTCATTTCCGAAAAACACATTACCTGAAATCTTAAACTCCTGTTATCCACGCGATCGTATCACCAATTTTAAAATTTATAAACTTTAAGAAATACATTTCGACTTAATTCTTTTTCATGCTTTTTAATATGACGTAAAAATGACGTAATAACTTATGAAATGCCGTACTTATGTGTGGGGACAGACTTTTATACTGGTTGCTGATTGGTCGAGGAGAGTATTATGGTCAAAGCGCATGTTCAAACTGCATCAGAAACGTCTTCAAGAATCTGTCGCGAGCAGCCTAAGCATTTTAATATTATATATAGACTAGCTGAAGTACCCGTTCTTCGCACGGGAATGAATGGACTTTTTGTTATTACGATTTGTGGTGATTACTATTCATTGTAATAAACAGATATAGCAAAATGGATATCGCGTTATATTGTGTCCAATAATCATGCATACCGAATAGCAAGGCAATCGTTTGTACGGTGCAGAAGGCCATGCGGCGTAGCGCAATCTAGTGGCGAGTTTTAGCAAAACGGATGCGGCGAAAATATTCTTCATTCAGATATCGATGTATACGAATTTTCATGACGATCGGCTGGACAGTCCTGAAGTTCATGTGTTGACGCGACATCTAGTGGCAAGTTATAGGAAAATGGATAGCGCCAAACTCTTCCCCGTGTTCAAATATTTATGTATACCTATTTTCATAGCGATCATTTGCACAGTCAAGAAGTGATACACTGCAGGGCCATCTAGTGGTTAATTAAAGTAATGATTTGCTACAGTGCCGTCAAGTGGCGAGTTATAGCAAAATGGATAACGCCAAAATATTCTCATTGTTCAAATAGCTATGTATACTGATTTTCATAGCGACCGTTTGAATGGTCAAGAATTTGGCCTGCTGCAGCGTCATCTAGTAGCGAGTTAAAATAAAAATGCATTGCAGTGTCATCTAGTGGTGAGTAACATCAAAAGGAACACAGTTAGAATACATTCTTCGTGCTCAAATGTGTAAGTATAAAAAATTTTATGCCGATCGCTCGAACGGTATAGAAGTTGATGCTTTGCAGCGCCATTTAGCGGCAAGTTACAGCAAAATGGATAGTGAAAAATATTCTCCGTGTTCTAATATTCGCGTGTACCAAATTTCATCGAAATTGGTCGGACGATATTCGCATAGCAAACGGCTAAACGGAATAGAATTCGACGTTGTGCTGCGACACCAAGTGGCAAGGAAAACGGATAGCATAAAAACCTTCTCCATCATAAAAGACTTAGGTGAACCAAATTTCATCGTGCAACGGTGCTCAAGTTTTTCAACCTCATAAACACATACCAACATTCACTTTTATCTATAACCAGTGTTATTATATATACCAGTCTCAAATAAAATCCAGTTTCAAATCTAAGCCTCGACAAAGTTCCAACATACGCCATTTTGCAAGAGTTTTTTCAGGGAATCATTCGAAGCATTGACTTAGCAGCAATAAATATGGGAAATGGTTCGACCGCCAAAGAGTAGCACGCATTTATTTGAAAATTGGAATTCCTTAATACAGCCGATTTTTTTTTAATTATCAACTATAATGTGTTTTATTCATCGTTACTCCGATGTACTAAATGAGAAGATTTCAATTTTCTGAAATTTGGCGGAATTCCCCCAACTTAAATCAATGTACTCAATTGGCGAGAATTCTGAAGTTAGATCACTTGAAATCCCTTAATAACTGCATTGTTTCTTCACGTATCATTAAAATTTAACGCTGTATTCTAATAAAACCTTTGCACTTGTTTTCAAAAATCTATTTCCTTAAGCTCTCAATAAATTGCGCCAAGCTGAAAACTGTGCAAACCGCTAGAACTCACTCAAAATCGATATTTCAGAGATTTTATTTTTTCGCCAAACTAAAAAAATTTACACTATAGCCTCGGAAATCTTCAATTCTTATTCTTTTGCGTGTAAAACATTACATTCCTGCTCTGATTTCCCATGCACACGATATTATAATTTAAAAAAAAATAACCTTACAAATATAAACTAACAAAAAAAAATAATCATTATTATTCTTTTATTTTTACTTTGAGAATTTAAAACATTTTATTCGGCAAAATCGCCACACATGGCAACCACGATCCTTATTTCACATTTTTTTCACTACAGGGGTTACAATTACGGAAAGCTTTTTGCGTGAAGAGCATAAAAAATCTCTTAAATTCCGGGAACGGGTGGACTTTCAAAGTTTTAAAGTGGACTACGATTTATTCTATATTATTTTATATATCTGTGCTAAATTTCAGGCCGATAGGTCCATTTTTGTGGATTTGTATACGAATCAAATCCACAAACAAACAAACAAACAAACAGAATTTCATTTTTACTTTCCGAACATGTACCATGTAAGGAAAGTATTGTAATCATGAAAAAATTCGACTTCGAGATTTTGGTGTTTTTACACGTTTTGAGGGCTTCTGAATCCATTTATGCTATTTTTACGAGATGTATGTATGTATGTGTGTATGTGTGTGTGTGTGTGTGTTTGTGTGTTTGTGTGTATGTGAGTGAACACGATAGCTTCTGAACGGAGCATTCGATTGAGCTCAAATTGGATATATATGTCATAAACCACCGTCGCAAGACCGGTATTGATTTTGGTGTGTATAGGACTTATAGTTTTTCTACAGGGCTACGACAAAGATTTCTTTTACATTATGGCCTATGGGGGGAATTTCTTGAAAGTGCGCTAGCGTTTAAACGGTAGATTCGATTGAGCTCAAATTGGGTATACATGTTATAAACCACCGTTGCAAGACCGGTATTGATTTTGGTGTGTGTGGTGGATTAATTTTGTTATGGTTAAAATTTGATGAAAACTAAAGCCTAAGATGATCGTACAGTGGTATTATGCCGCGCATAACCTGCCTGGCAAGTACTCCTAGGATTACGCTGAAAAAATGAAAAATGATTGACATACACCAAAAAACTAAAAAAAACTAAAGACTCTATGAAGTGCAAATAAATTCCATTTATTCTTAGTCACTCCACTAATATTAATTAAAAGACGATATTGACATAATTTGAAACTCAAGAACATGTCTGGGGGAGATGTGGTTTTGGAGGATAAGGGGTATCCACAAAAGGTTTGAAACACAAATAATAAATAAATTACTTGGGATATTCACCATTATGATGAGGTAGCCATCTTTACACAGGACACGATCGACGCGTGCACTATTAGAACCGCTTTCTTTCTCTTAAGCCATCATAAAGCCACCGATTCCATGTTTCTTTTGAACACAACTTGATCATATTGATTCGAAGCACACACTGATTTTTTAAGCCCGTTCACACCTTTACCAAACTCTCTTCTGCTTCTTTTTTTTCTAGCCCACTCGTTCTGTCGTCTTTTTTCTTCTCTCACGGGGCTGTTTCCTTTTTTTTTCCCCCCCTCTTACATCATTGGCTGGAGTTTCTGATTTGTTCGTATCGGGGAATTAATGCATCCTCTCGTCGAATCCCAGACATGTAGGTGGGCCATCGGGGAATATACCCCGCCAAATTTGCATATCATTTTCGGCCATAAATATTTTAACGTTGACAGTTCATTGTGCTATAGTGTCCAGACTGTCCATTGCCTGGCGCCTCTTCTAATTTACGGTCCACTTGTGTGGTCTTCCCATGGGAACCGTCTCAAAATTATATTTTACTGCTGTTTCACTTCACCACAGTGTGTATAGGACTTATAGTTTTTCTACAGGGCTACGACAAAGATTTCTTTTACATTATGGCCTATGGAGGGAATTTCTTGAAAGTGCACTAGCGTTTAAACGATACATTCGATTGAGCTCAAATTCGGTATACATGTTATAAACCACCATCCTAAGACCTGTATTGATTTTGGTGTGTATAGGACTTATAGTTCTCCTAAAGGGCTACAACAAAACATTCTTTTATGTTATGGCATAATGGCATATGGGGAGAAATTCTTCAAAGTGCGCAAGCGTTTAAACGGTGCATTCGATTGAGTTTCAATTTGGTATATATGTTTGAATTATTCATCGATTAAAATTTATTTAAGTGCTTGGTAATGATCTTAATCGTAAGTGTTCGGAAAGTCGAGTGGAGTCACTCCAGATTTTTATTTATAAGATTATTGAAACAAAAGGTCTGATTCATGTGCTACATTTGCGAAGGAAATGAGCATTTGCTTAAATCTAAGTTAAGGGGGAAATGGTTTGCGAGCGACAGGGCCGTGCGCTAGATTTTCTCAGTATGATGCGAGTCTTCAAAATGCCGCCTCTTCAGTATAAAGGGGGGTAAGCTGGTTCAACCCCCCCCCCTTCTCCGAAAAAAAATTAACATGAAATCCATTAATTTTTCATTTTTAACGAAAGGATTACATTTAATCTCATACCCCGTTAAAGGAAATCTGTGTACGCCGCAGCACCCCTTAAATGTTTCTTCCTTAAAATAAATTGCTCATTATGATTTAAAAGCAAAACTACACAAAATGTGCAAATGCTATATTTATTTTACTAACAATAACAACAAACTATTATAATTTTACTCTTCTAACTTTAGCAAATTCTTGGATTAGGGATGTGTAGTCTAGAATAGCAGCCAATGTTTATTCACTAGAAATTATTGACAGGTTACTTAATTTTGTTTGGCTTATTGAACGTCTTCGATAAGTTTTGATTAATTTTAATTTAGAAAAACTTCTTTCCCCACTAGTGACTGATACTGGGAGTGTTCGCAAAGTTCTCCTAGTATTTGGATACAAAGAAATTAAATTATTTTTGCACAAATATATTAAAACATTTAAATGTTTCATTAAATATGGCAGCATTCTAGATACATCACGTAATTCTTCTTGTAGAGCACTCTCATTAATGTCAGATTCATTTTTGATCGAAAGTATTGACTGGAGATTGATACAGTTCTTTTCTAGCGTTTTGTCATCAATATCTCTGAGTTTTAAAATATCATATAAAAACTTAAAATTTGTGTTATGGGTTTTCCAGAAGCGTGAATCGTTCATTTAAAGAATTATATGCAATGTCCAGAATATAGTATTAAAAGTTTAAATTTATTTAATTTTAAATTTATTCTTCTCTGTTAAAGGCTCGTAGGCAGCTTTTTCATCAAATTGAAGTTTTTTTCTTCTGGCTCTAACTTCAGTTTCTGTTGGGAATTCTATGCTGATTTCAAGATCTTCTGCAATTTCATTTGCAGCAATTTTGACCTGATCATATCCCGTTTTTCTGTAATTTTTTACCTTTTCTACAGTTTCGGATAACATCCTTACACAATCTGATAAATTGACCGTTACAGATTGCAATTGCTTTGAAACTGAGTTTATTTCAACTAAAATGTCATGCCAAAGAATTACACCACATACAAACTTGTAATTTTAAACATCTTTTGCTAACCCTATAGCTCTAACTTTCGTTTCTGCATCCCTGTTGACATCTTCTATTATTTCAATTAATGCATCATAGATTTCGCAAAGTTGAAATCGTAATGGATTTAACGCATCAATTCTGCTTGACCATCTTGTATATTTGTAATATTTAGCTGTTTTTGTAATTTCGACAAACTTGTTTAAAACAGCCAATCCCATTAAATTTATCAACTCATCTTGAATGTTATTACTTAAATAGTGACAGACATTTATTAGATTCGCGGTGAACTCTTCTGATATGTTCTTCCATAACTGGATGAAACTCGGAAAGCAAGTGTCCCGGGTTCGGGTCCCATAGCGAGGCTGTCGATCTAACGGTCTGGAGTTTTGGAAGGTTTTTCTCCAGATGTAATGTGAATACGCGTTAGAACCCCGCAGAAAGTCCTCCTACCAAGGCACCCCTACCCTTGGGAGATCGCCCTAGAGTAGCGTTTCCATAATCACACACAAACAAACAAACAAACGAAATTCGGAAAGCAGTTCTACCAACCTTAAGAAGTTTCCGTTATTAGACTGAAACAAATGTTCAGTTGTCCCACGAAAAGCTAAGCATTGTGAGGCAGCAGTCTAATTATTGACACAATTCTTTTTAAAACACCTCTCCAATGTTGAATTTCAAGGTCCATAATTATTTGGTACTCAGCTTCGATAGTTTTATCTGCTTTAATCGAATGAAAATAATAGTTTTTGAGATATGCGAGTATTGTGCATGTTTTAATGAATTTCGGCCCATAGAGCGTAATGTATTTCGAATCTTTTGGGCGGCCCTGTACATAAACTATCCATCAGATTGAGACCAAAAGGGGAGGTGCACAACTATATGTTAGAACAACCCTAAATATAAAATTTCAACATTCTACGACCAATAGTTTTTGAGATATGCGAGTTACATACATACATACATACGTACGTATACGTATGTACAGACGGCATGGAAAAACTGGCCAAAATAGACTCGCCACTGGACAAAACATTTCTCGCAGAGTTGTTCATTCTTCCATTTTGTAATGTTTGAGATGCACTGCTATCAAATATAAGGTCTTCTTTATTGATGCCGTTTTTATAATAAGAAGTCAAATTTTCGCAATGCTGTGTTATCTCTTCCTCTTCCAAGTCGGGAATCCTTTCAAAAAACCCAAATTCTTTGTAAGTTCTTTCATAAGCTTAAGACATTTTCTTAAGTTTGACGTTAGACGTCAGACAAGATTTTAAGTTTTTTTTTTTTCCAATAATAATTTTAGGAAGAGCTTTTTTTCGAGCTGAGGCCCCTTTTGGGTTGATGTCCTTGGCGATAGCCGGGTTCGCCTATGCACTAAGACGGCATTGTATGTATGTGTAAATTTATTACGCTTAAATGAGTATGAAAAGGGTCACATAAGGCAGACCTATTTTATGCAGCTCTTTGAGTGGGCGCTCATACCTTAGGGCGAAAATGAGCCCCCCCCCCCCAAGCTCTCAGAAAACGTATATACAACCGCAATTATTTATGTATTGTTGCAACGTGGAAGTGATTTAACCAGGTTTTCGGTGCAAGACCACCGATTCTCCTCCCCTTACAAACCACTTGGCAGATCTCTACAAGCATTCTTATGGGCGCCCATAGCCCCTTGAATTGCGCCTCTTCTGCTCGGAGCAGATACACAAGTTACCTTTTAGTTTACCTTAGGAAAGATAACTATTTCCAGAGTTAGATTTTTGAAATGCTGCTCACGAGTGTTGTAGCAGAATTATAAAATTATAGGAGGGGAAAAACTCAGATTTAAATATTTGCATTAACATGCTAGTGTAGGACACACTAGTCGTTGCCCTTAGCTTCTGTTGAGCTTGAAAAAGATGGTAAAATTCGTTAAAATTATTGAAGTAAAACTTCTTTAGGCGCAACTAGGGAGTAACTCAGATTTTTTTTCTGATGGAAGTAACGCTCGGTAAAGGAAGTGACGTATATGTCACATACTCTACGCTGACCCTGAAAAAGAAGAACCACAGAAAAACCTACCTTTTCGACCGCTCTGCTGCTTTCGCCGACTTCATCCTGTAAAAGTACACAGAACCTCTTAGGGAAAGAAACGGCGAGAAAAACAGTCAAGTGCCGCACCTTTGAGACATCAATCTTTATTTTATATATCAATAAGCGTTGTGAAGGTCAGCTGCGGAAAAAAAAAGGCCCACTTGTACATTTTTCGGCCGTCGTTCGTCGCACAGCAAAGTTACAGATACCAATCGTTTACGATTGACGCACACTTTAATTTGCTATGCATAAAAATTGCACAAGGGGCCATCTACATATTAAAATTCGCACCAACTTTTTTTTTCTCAATAGCAACCCCTAGATTTCACTTCATATTTCAAAAATTTAGCTCATTTTAACCCCGGACACCAATTTTCAATAAATTTGGACAGAAAATGAGTGAGTTATGAGCACCCAAAATCTCCCTCCCCCTATGTTAAAATATTTTTTCATACTTCAATTCATATCTCATATAATATTGGTAGTAAGAAGCTGATTTTTATTCGTACTATTAGAACTGAACGACCCAAACATAATTTAATGTTATTATGATTTTTAATAAATCATTAATATGAATTATGAATTATTAAATTAATATTAAAAAAAATTATGAATAGCGACTTAGCCAAATTTCGATGGAAATAGATGCAGAAATTAATATTACACGGCTGTGCAAAATTTCAAATTTTTACGTTCAGTAGTTTAATTTATATTAAATAAAATGTGTTATTTTCATGAGTTAAGGGACCATATATAAATTTATTAAGTGAAAATTTTTTGAAAATTGCATAAAATGAATGTAAATTAGATTTATTTTGTGCAAAAACACAGTAAAAGATACCAGTATTAAAAATATCAAATTTTGAAGCAAATAAATTAGAGGTTTTTACAGTTTGTTGGGGATAAAGCGTGTATTGTTTCGTCCGCTACCATATTCCCCCAAATAAAATATTTTCCAGGTATAGAATTAGATGCAGTAGATGTATGTCTTCTAATACAACGTCCTATTTCTGAAAAACTAACATCCTCAACTTTCCAGGCATGAATGTGACCTTTTTTAATATCGGAAACATTAGGTCTTTGGAATTCCCCATACTTTATCAAACATTCAAAATCACGTTTTTCTGTAAAAAAAATTTTCATCTAACTATAAATTAAAATACCGCCAAAAGTCTTAAGAATATTGCACATTTCAGGCGACAGTATTAAATGAAGAAAGTGAAATAACTAACACAGTGATAATATTGGGTCGGCAAAAAAATAATTGCGTTTTTTACATGAAATTCAAACAAATAAATTTTCAATCATGAAACCATTCTTTCCCTCTTCTCGACCATAGCTGAGTCGAGAAATATTCATGCTTGTAGTCAGAAGAGCAGGGAGCAGCCTCTAACTCCTGCCAACATTTCAGCTGTCTAAGAGAAACATCAAGGGAAACACTGAATACCAATTTCAAAATTACAAAGATTTTCAAAATCCTTAGCAGTCATTTTGCATTTTTTCCTTAAATCATGTGTACGAACCAAAGAAGTTATGAACTCATGGGTCATTTGGACCACAGACTAAATATTCTATTCTACCCTTGATATTCTCAGTACAAAAAACTTTAAGAGATGGGAACAATATTTTCCTTGAAAATAATATTAATTTCTTTTAATTCTCGCGAGCGAAATAAATGAAAGGCGAAAAGTTCGGAACCTACAAATAACGTTTTTCAATTTGCAGAAAGTCCCTTAAAAACGCAAAAATGATTTCGCAATATCTCCGGACATTATCGTAGAAAATTGGTGAAAATGATAATTTGGTAATTTGAAGGTTTTCCTTCGTTTAATAAAGTCAAAATATGGGGTTGCCATTGAGAAAAACGAAGTTGATGCAGAATTAAATATGAAGACGACCCCTTATGCAAATTAAATTAATAGTAAATTAAAGTACGCGTTATTTGCAAAAGAAATGGTATATATAACTTTGCTATACGACGAACGATGGCGAAATAAAGAGTAAGTGGGCCTTTATTTTCCGCAGCTGTACATCCAACACAATATTTTACATGTAATCCCAACGACACAGGAGGTTCTCGATAATCCTTATTTTTAGATGAATAATGTACATGGTTTCGGAAAAGCACATAGAAACGGACCTTGGCTGCAATCAATCCCAAACAATAGACAGAACCTGCACTCAGGCCCAGCGAGAGGGGGGGGAGCAGCCGGGGCACTGCCCCGGGGCCCGTCGAACTAGACGGGGCCCTTGAATTTTTCAAAATGCACTACACATTTACTTTCTACATCTTTACTTTTAAAAATTTACTTTAAAAAATCACAGCCCAACGCAGTGCCGGTCCTAGCTATTTTTCTAAGTGGTGCAAAATACAAAAATGCGTCCCCTCCCTCACACATGCTGCTAGAAAAATCAATTAAAGCCTCTGGATTTATTGAACATACTAACAGAATATAAACTGAACGATCTATTTCCAAATGTTTGCATTGCCCTTTCGGTATTTTTTAAACATTCCAGCAACAGTAGCTTCTGCTGATCGATCATTTAGCAAATTGAAACTCATAAAAAATTTCTTAAGATCAACCATGTCTCAAGAACGACTAGTAGACTTAGCAAGACTAAGCATCGAATCTGACATTGCCAGAACTGTTAATTTTGATGATGTTATACGAAATTTTGCAAGTAGAAAGACACGAAAAGCTGTCCCACCTTATTAAAATTAAATAATAAATATGCAAATTCAACCATTTATATAAATTTTTAACCTTCAAGCATGAATAAAAAATCGCTAAATATGAAGATTCCCTTACTCATTCTTTTCTTTTGGCATTCTATATAAAAATCACTAAAAGAAAAAAAAATTTACGAAACTGTGTGTTTAACTAGAGCAAAATATGAACTGATGCATTTACTGATAAATAACACACTGTTGGTGATGGTGATTTGCAACACATCATGTTAGACAGCGAGGGTGGTAAGGCAAAGGAAGATTTTGGAATCTGGTTACAAAAAATACTATTATTAAAATTATAATTTAGGTAAGAATAAAAATGACCCCAAAATATTAATTTTTTTATTTTTTAATAACTACTTTTAAAGTAAAATTGGGCAGAATTTAAAATATATTTCTTGAGGCAAAAACAAATTGGGGAGGGAGGGGGCCCCGGGAACATTTCTGTCCCGCCTTATAAAATTTCTCTCGGAGACCCTGCCTGCAGTTTAAAAACACGGTTACAGAATAATAATTCGAAACCTACCAGCAAACGAAATCAACGCTCAAGAACACTGTGATAGAAAAACACAAAAAAAAATTACACTACCTGCATCTCAAAAAAAAAAGTCAAACATTGGCACAACAGCCCCTTTGCGGAGCCTAGGCCTGCGCTGCCCAACCGCGCCTTCGCGACCATAGGCTCTGGGGTGCGGATGCATATGCGTCGGCCAGGTGGTCAGCCTAACGCGAAGCCCCCAGTGTTTGACCCCAAGCAAGCTTGGTCCTCATTTTATCGACCCACCCAAGGGATGAAAGTCTGAGTCGACCTTGCTCAGCCCGGGATTCGAACCCCGGACCTGTGGGACGGCAGCGCGGTGCGCTAACTATTACACCACTGGGCTTCTCTGCGCATCTCAGGTTGTTTATATTTCTATCGAGGCGAAGTATCGTTGAGATCGTTGATATCGTTGAGATCGTTGAATTAGCAGAACTTCAAAAAATTAAATACATAAACTTAAGAACGTGATATATAGTCAGGGATGTTAACTCCAACACTCGATTTGGGAGTACCCCGGGAGCAGAAAAATTCCATTTGGGAGCAGAAAAATTCTATTTGGGAGCAGAAAAATTCCATTTGGGAGCAGAAAAATTCCATTTGGGAGCACCTCGGGAGCACAAAAAAATAGTTTCCGAGAAGAAAACTAAGATTCGAGATCAGAATTAACATGATTTTGGAGCATAAAATTGAAGATTTAGGAACACAATAAATGCATACAAGAAAAGCAAAGTTTGCAAGCAAACACCATTTGCAAAAAGCAAAACACTATTTGAAAGCACTTTAGGAAAGCTCTGGAAAAAAAAGGGTGTATACAGGCTATGCTATCAGCAACTTGGTAAAAACAATACATGGATTTACATGGACGGAAGGAATTTTTTTTTTGTGTGTGTGAAACTGCTTTTTTTAATGGTTTTCATATAAATGCTAAATGGAAAGAGAGTGGGAGGGAAGTATTTCTTATATGCAATGGTACTTTTAATGCATGTTCGAAGGTTGTAAAAATACTAATATTTAAATGGTAGAATTAACATTTCTGCCGTTTATATCATTCTAGAATTATGTATTCAAAATTTAGTCTATTTTAAAATAAAGATTTTAATTACGGATCTATAAATGAAATTCGTAACACATTCTGAAAAATTTGCGGACGCACTTTGGCTGAACACGGGACCAGGGGCGTCGCCCTGTCTGCCCCCTCTCGTAGAGCCTGCACACACACAAAAAGAAAAACAGTGGTGTAGTTTTAAGAAAAAAGGTTTAGGAACACTCGCAACGGAAGACTCAAAAATCATGCGTCCATGATGAAAAGTGAAGAACGCTTACTTTTGCTGACATAAGCTCGAATGAAAAAGTAGTGAGGCGGCATCTCCCCGCTCATGATCTTCACGGGCCGAAAACATCTAGCCCGGACCGGCATTTAATCAAAATAAAAAATTCAGACCCGGTCCAGCTCGTATATTAATCATGATTTAAGGAAGGGGGGGGGGAATCACAAGCCAATCGTTTGGTCTCATCCAAATTTTAGGAGAGCAAAAATTTCCGGAAAGGCTCGATTTTGCAAGCGCAGAGGACCGTCTTTAAGAGTATACGCTTGTTCCGGTCCATTCTAGAAAATGCTGAGGTCAGCCCGTGCCTTGAAATAATCGTGCTGCAAAAGCCTGGGCCCGCACAGATCTCTACCCCCCGCGACTACACCACTGGCAGCGGATTTCCGGATTATTTTGAAATGAAATATTCTATTAATTCAGACAGCCTAGATTCTGATTTCTAAACCGGTCATGCTTCCAATTTTCATTCTTGCTACGGGCCGGGTCATAAACCGTGATTTTTTAGGGGCTGGGACGTCACCGTAATATACTGTTTTCTTTACGGACCGGTCTGGTTTAGATCAGGGGCGGCCCTGCGGTACATGACACTCACTCCACCCTGAAAACGAAGAAAAAGACGTCCCTTTTACTTTTTTCAAAATTGCTTTTATGATTTTAAGTTCGAAATCGTGCCCCTTCATAAACAAAAAACGGTGCCCGTTGCGATGATTACTTGTTTGCCTATCTGGCCGGCCCTGATTGAGGTGACTAACAAAGCCCGACTGGTCCGATCCGGGGCGGGTAGAATGGCTTCGGAATGCAGCTTTCGTACGCAGTTTGAATCTTGCTTTACTGCTAACTAGCTTTCCATACACGCTTTAAAAGATAAATGAGCGTGGCAAAAATTTAAAAAAGAGTCAAAATGACGTATTCGGCGCAGACCGGCGCAAAAATCGCCTAAAAGCGCAGTTCGGCGCAAGAATTTGTGTTTCGGCGCAGCTCGGTGCAGAATTAACATCCCTGTATAGTAATTACTGGCTTCAGATGTGTTTTAATTACATAATTGTCTTAGAATACTATTTCGTAATGATTATAGGCAATAGTTTCGAAGCGAAGTGATATTATTATTTGTCAAATGCCAGTTACATTGGCGTTAGGCCATTAAACTCCTAAATATTATGTATGTCATGTCTGTTATTATTTTGCACAAAAGCTGTATTTTAAGAAATGTTAGTAAATTCAGAAGAATGTAGTTTGTGTGAACGCAATATTTATAATGATATATATATATATATATATATATATATATATATATATATATATATATAGTGCAATAATATATATATATTTATATATAGTAATAATTATATATAGTAATAATATTTATAATGATATCTATATACAACGATTTAAGAATACGGGTATGTAACTCCACAAAGAAACAAACACTGGCTGCAAACGGTTTAAGAACAAAATAAAAGAATAACAAATGGACACTCCGTGGATTCTAACCCAACCTCAAGACGGAGCAAGCATCAGTTTAACACGGGGATGGAGCACCACAAAGAAACGGACCCTGGCTGCAATCAATGCCAAACAATAGACAGAACCTGCAGTTTAAAAACACGGATACAGAATAAAAATTCGAAACCTACCAGCAGACGAAATCAACGCTTATGAATACTGTGATAGAAAAACACACAAAAAAAATTACACTACCTGCATTCGAACACAACTAACAGAGGAAAACATCAGTTAAAGAACACAGTTAAAGTATAGTACTAGACTATGGACATTCCCCCCATTCAAACCCAACCTCCAGATGGAACAATGGTATAAGAAAACAGTTAAAGAATAATACTACAACATGGACACTTCCTGGATTCTATAATTATCATGAATTACCGATGATTCTTAGTGGAGATTTTAATGTTAATTTTCGCTCTCAAGAATCTCAGCCGTTAGTTGATTTTTAAAAGAAAAATTTGATCTAACTATGAATTCTTCTCGACTTCAGTCAACAACGCGCTTCGGTACAACGATAGATGCTGTATGTTCAAGAAAATTAGCAAATTTAGAGAGTAAAATTTATGTTTCTCGATATAGTTACCACAAACCTATAATTTCATACATGAAAAATTATGATGACATTCAAGTACCTATTTTCAATAAATAATATGAATGTAACATTTATATAATCTTTGTAAAGTACATGAATAATATATATAATTGATGATATTTATTTAAAGTTTAATAATTTCAGTGACATGTGTCGTAAACGTCAAAGAAGTTTTACTTCAACCGCGCTTAAAGATTACACGCATACACTTTTTTTGAACCAGCTAGTTTTGCGCCCCTCTCCTGCCTATTTTCCTGGCAGGGGGCAGCCTCGCCAACCCCGAGCTAGGGCCCTGCGCCCCATTATTTCTAAGTTTAGGCTTTCTGCCGCCTGCTTCCCATCTCCGTCTTTCCGACTGATGCCTTATTCTTTCTCAGTTTCAACGTTTTGCCATCCTCTATTTTTCTTTCACTTATCGCCCGGGGTGGACCACATATTCCCACGTCACTACTTACGTACGTTACTATTTACGTACACTACCCACTTTCGTACGTCATTGTCCAGGCTGATTTTAAAAAGAAAATTATAAGATTTCTAACGGGCGACTGTAAATAATGCCGCCAGTTAATGACAGCAGCCAGGCAGCCGCAAAGTTACTGGTGAAAGAAAAAATTAATATAAGTTTTCATAGCCGAGGCAAAGGAAAATGATAGTATATAATACAAAAATGAAAATAACTATTTTAAAGCCACTTGAATTAATGTCTGTCCGATATACAACAATATTTTAAAAAATCTCTGATTGTCTCCTTACAATGAATTCAACGATAAGGATTCTGCCGCCCCTAGCAAAGAGCGAAGGCAGATGGGCCCATGGAGACCCCAGACAGCACAGCAAACTTCCATCAAACTTGCAGCAAGCTTGATTTATCAAGTCAATAAGCTTGAATTAAGCTTGAAAATTCCAGTCGTGTAAGCTTGAATCAAGTGTTCTAGTTTACACTTGCCCAGCTTGCATTAAGCTTGACATTTCAAGCTTGAAACAAGCTTGATATTTCAAGCTTAAAATGTTTTTTCTAAATACACGGGGCGCCCGCTGGCGAACGCGCCCCACATACTTTATTTTTCCGCGCATTTTCCCCCTTTATGCTGTAATTATAAGTTATTTTAATAAGTTTCCATCGAGTGTCCGTGGTTAGAACAGAACCCGGGACCTTTCGATTAGTAGCCGAGCGCGTTATCCATTCAGCCACCAGAGCCTTGTGCAGCTATGACTAAAGTTTGAAGTGAATTATTAAGCGGTTTTCTGGCCAGATCGATAAGTGGGCGATATGTTATTTGTTTTGTTTTTTATTTTTCCATGGGATGCACCAAAATTAAAATAATTTTATGTGTGATTTAGAGACTCTACTAATAGGGAAATAAACATAATATAAACTTAAGAGCAACACATGTTTTAAAACTTTCGCAACACTCATGAGCAATACTGCCGCTTTCCAAAATCGAGACAAACGACTGATTTTGAAATCAATTTCGTAGTATAATTGTATTTTATTTTGAAGAATTTCCATATTTGGAAATATAGAATGGGTTTACTTACTTAACACAAATTTTGTGTTAAGTAATCTGAAATCAAAGAAACAGATAGCTAACCGTTTCTTCGAAATGCTATATCACAGTTGCTAACATAACATGTATCGAATACAAACACTTTAGTCATTTTTTTAAATATTTCTTATAATAACAAATAATTGAAAAATTTTGCTATTTTTTAACGCTAAAAATTCTCTTTACAAATGGGGTTAGTTATTTTCTTACATATATTGGTATGCTATATCGATATAGAGCATTTCGAAGAATTAAAAATAAGTTTAAATTAATTTATACAAATGTAAATTTGAATTATTTTCATTGTTCATACTTTATAATTAAAAAAATTATTTAACTTCTGAATTTTTTTTTATCCTTGTAATTTTATTTTAAAATTACAAAAGTGTAAGATGTAAGATTTTTGGGCCCTAAAATCTGTAGGCCCTGGGCAGTTGCCCCGTTTGCCCTGCCGGTAATATGGCACTGGTAATAAAAAACACATCTTTTAGGAATTTTCAACAAATTTGAGGACGCTAGACAATTAATGTCCATTCTCTTACACAGATGGCGCCATCACCGCACTTTGCATGTGAAAATCCAGCTTAAGCCAACCTTGCATTGCCAAGCCAAATCTCAAGCTTGGTTTAAGCTTATGTGCTGTCTGGGAGGAACGGAAAAGACGGTCCCCTGAACAAATATTTAGACAAGATAACATGGTCTTTCAGACAATGATAAGATATTTCATGTAATTCTGAATAAGTATTCAATCTTTGCGCCTGGCAGAATTTTTTTTTATAAATCGGCCCATATCAAAGGTACGACTCTTTTCTCTGTCCCCCAACTGGCAGCAATAAGTGATCGTTAATTTTCTTTAAAAAAAAAAAAACAACAAAAAAAACTTTTTTTTTCAAATTTTACGTGTTATACAAGTAGATAATGGTTAATTCAGGCCGGCCGCCCCTATGAAGTGCCACCTGATGCAGCCGCCTCTCTGCATCATAGCACGGCACGGCCCTGGCGAGTGAAGTGAAATTCCGTTTCACCATAGAAAAAGCTCTTAACCACTGAACAGTTTTACTCGACTGCCGGTCGGTTCACAGGAAAGTTGACTTCCCTGATTTGCCCGTGTGCCGGTCGGTCAGTTCATTTTTCGGGCTTAGCTGCTGATTTCCCCGATTTTTTCACTTCCCGTAGTTTGTAATGTTTCTAACAGATTGCTCCAGTAGTCCTATAAAGATTCGAGAGGAAAAACACGTGCGCAGCTGTTTCCGAACAGGTTTATTGTTTTCTGACTGCGTGGGAAAATGTTCCCACACATTCAGTCTGTCTTGCTTCACGAGTAATATTTCTTTCCAATTTGGTGATAAAATAAAATAATGATGAGCGACAGTGAGCAGCTTATAACCGAATATAACTCTGATTTCGAATCCGATGGTGAATCGGAAATTTCTCTAAATGAATCTGGAAGTTCTGAAAGTTTGTTGTCGGAATTCTCCAGCGACGAGGAAGCGGAAAGTTTGTATCTAACCTGTTCGGAAATTTTGTGAAATGGATGCTAATAATCCATCTCCTCCATTCCTGTAAAGCGTTCTTACAGCTCAGTTAGCTCTTCGGGGGAAAGCCAACTTTAAAGTAAAAATAGTGTATTTTTTGTAATAATTAAAAATCATTATAAATAATTAAATTCAATACCTGTAAAAGTTATGATTGCTGATATGAATTTTATGTAATCAATTAGAATGCAAAATTGTTTATCAAAAATATGCTTATATTTGGACACAATATGACAAGAAACTGTTAAGTGGTTAAATGTGACACCGATTAGGTGTTGGGACAACACGCTTAGGTTTTGTATTAAATATGACACGGAGCATTTTACTATTTACACAAAACTTGGCCTTCCTTCGGGCTGGTCCTATAATCAAATAATAACAAGGGCTCAACAATCCCCAGCAGGTATAGGGCAATGGTCGATTTCTCCAAAAGTTTGGAGGGGTGGTAAGGTGCGTTTAAAAATCATCGCCTGCCCTGGAGTAAGAGATACAAGCCACCCGCCGTTTCGTGAGTCACAGCATAGGGGTCAAGATACGAACTTATATGAACTTACCCATATAAACGCTCTCATATTGAGAAACTCTCTTGAGGCATAGTGTTTTGTTGCACTTCATACGTTACGGATCAGATGTTACGTTGCGAGAATTCCGAAGGCGTAGACCAATCATATTGCACGATTGCCTATTCCCCTCCCTCCAGTAATTTGAAACGTTCCCAAATTGCCACATGATATTGAAAAATATAAGGAATTTTTAGTAAATGAATTAGACAAATTAAAAAGAATTTTGTGTGTGTGTGAGTGTGTGTGTGTGGGGGGGGGGGTGGTAACACATGAATTTCACCTCCAGCACAAACCATTTCCTTCACGTTTTGGACGTAAACAAATTTCAATTTCTCTCGCAAACACAGCACAGGAATACGGATTTCAAGAAAAAGTTCTGTATCATTTTTGGCAACGTTTGTGAAGTATTTTCCCCCTGTTCTTATCATTCATTTATCAGTTTATTTTCCTTTTTATTTTTATAATTGTCCATCCATTAATTTAAATGATAAATCAGTTGTTTCGTATAGATTTATAAATCAACAAATCTTCTTTCAATGTCATCTGAAGATCTCAGCAGCATAGAGAAGGGGGAAGAAAGCCCCCAGCAAGATACCGGAACCCCCCAGCCAGATACCGACGAGAATACCGCAATAGACATGATCCTACTTTTAATAGCTATGATAGCAATAGCAATTTTAATCATCCTATTTCTGCCAGTTATTTCCGGGTCGATTTTGCTCTGTTTATTTTTTTTGGGAGGCATTGTCGTTTGGAGTTGGTGAGTTGAATTTTATTCTATTTCGCTGGTTAACCCTTTAATGTGCGCTGTCCTCGCCGTGAGGACACCAAACTCTGCCATTTTGATTGTTTTGATTCACGAATAATACATTTGATTTCTATAAAATACTTAAGGAGGACATAGTTACACAAGAATCCCTTTCGGCAACTTACTTGATTATCCCGGCGGTCATTCCCTTTAAACTAATTGGTCTATGGTCTATGTTCCGTATCCGGTGCCCCTTGGTTCTGGCGCCATCGTGGACGATGTTCAGCTGGAGAAAAGTACCCAGCCGATGGTAGTTTTGGCTAGCAACCATAAAGAAATGTGTAGAGTTTGGCGACTTTTTTTTTGGGGGGGGGGTATGATAATGCGTCAAATATTGTAAATTGGATATTTTAGAACTGTTGAAAGATCCGAAATTTCTTGCACTTTCACGAACTCGTAATAGTTATTTTTTATTCTAGCTACTGTGTGACGTAAGCAGATGAATGGTACAAATTCGCTTGCTCAATTTGACGTCACTAAGCTGTTAATTTGCGTTTGTGCACATGCGTTATTGTTCTTTTTCGTTTTTTCGTGTTCTAACTATTCTAATTTGTTTCAATTTGTCTCGCAAAGGGTCCAGCGTTAGCATATTTTCGAAGGGCCCCCTGAAGCGACAGCCGGAACCACTGATGTTTTTTTGGGGGTTTCGCAAAGGGGCCAGCGTTAGCATATTTTCGAGGGGCCCTGTGAAGCGATGGCCGGACCCACTGATGTTTTTTTTGAGTCTCTCAAAGGGGCCAGCGTTAGCATATTTTCGAGAGGGGGCCCCCCGAAGCGATGGCCGGACCCACTGATGTTTTTTTTGAGTCTCGCAAAGGGGCCAGCGTTAGCATATTTTCGAGAGGGCCCCCCGAAGCGATGGCCGGACCCAGTATGTATGCTGATGTTTTTTTTTTTGGTCTCGCAAAGGGGCCAACGTTAGCGTATTTTCGATGGGGCCCCCTAAAGCGATGGCCGGACCCACTGATTTTTTTTGGGGGGTCTCGCAAAGGGGCCTGTGTTAGCATATTTTCGAGGGGGCCCCCTGAAGTGATGACCGGACCCACTGATTTTTTTTGGGGGTCTCGCAAAGGAGCCAGCGTTAGCATATTTTCGAGGGGGCCGGGCCCCCTGAAGCGATGGCCGGACAGTGGCGAAGCGATGGCCGGATTTTTTTTTTTTTTTTTGGTCTCGCAAAAGGGGCCAGCGCTAGCATATTTTCGAGGGAGCCCATCGAGAACATATGTAAAGTTGACGTCATAAACTTAAAAATAGTCTGGATTTTTTTATCACATGTTGGTGCTCAAAAGCCAGTTTTTTTTTCAGAAATTGAGTGGCAATCCTGATAATTAAACGCGTTGTATTTGAAGAATGGAATTTTCATTTAGTGCTAATTGCATGAAGATTGAAGTTTGGTGCTTTTTTGATTCTGATAAGAGTGGATTAAATTTGTGTTCAATTTTTCTTGTGGTTTTGATTCCGTTTTACGGACTCTTTATCGTAAGTTAGTGAGCGTCTCGGGGAATTTCGTCGTTAGTTATGGATGTTCCCGGTACTTCCAGCAAAAAAATGAGGTGGGAAAAGTGAGTTAAGTGCTTGTTTAATTTACTTTTTCTAATGTTTTGTTGTGGATTTGACTGTTTTATACAGTCATTTACTTAGAATTGGTGTTTCTTTGTAAAAATTTTAGTGGTATATACTAGTGTTTATTCGTCACAAGACGGCGATAGCCGTTGGAGCTTGGCGCCAAGGTCTGTAGCTATCGTGCTTAGCGACCGCCAAGCTCCAGCGTCTATCGCCGTGTTAACATAAACGGACACCATATTGTATGATTTTACCAACTATTTTTTCGTCAAATGTGCTGGCAAAGTGTTGCAATCGTATTCCAAACCATCAATAATTTTGTGTGTCCGGCATTTGACTTGGCGAAAAATCGCTCGCCTTGTTGGACCGCTGGGTTAATATTCAGCACATCAACACTATTCAGCACATCAGCATTATTCAGCACATCATTTCCCGTAAAAATTGTCGATTATTTGAAAAGTGGATGTCAGAATTATTTTTAACAGTACTTGGCATCTGCTGAAAACTGGAAATTACGATGGAAATACATTGATATAGTAGAACAATTTATTTATTTGCCAGGAGAGGACAGCTCGCGTCACTGAATGTGTCGCTTAGAGCTACATATACGTCCTTCCCGGAATTTCCCGCCACAATTTTGAACCTCATCAGAAGGTGGGGGACTTCTGAATATTGGCACCCCTCGGAAACTGCTAGCGACCGCCGAGAGGACTTTCGGAACCACGGATTTAACGTGCATGTACACCGCATGTACATGGTGGTCTTTAGTGGTACGCCGGTATCGCACACGCAACCTTCCGGTTACGAGTCCAATGCCTTAACCACTGGGCTACCACGGCCCTCATAGTAGAACAATTGGATAGACTGCCCAATGCTGAAAAAAAAAGAGCAGCCGTTGCCATCGCTCGATTTAACTAGCAGAAACATGGCGGTCAATCGAATCGCCCATCGCGTGCCGCAGATCGAGACCATTTTGGACACAGCTCGCTGAACGGCGCCGCACAGTCAGCTGTGCCAAAAATGGTCTCTAGATCTGCGACATGCGTAGCCTCAACATGGCATAGTGGTTATGTCACTGAAAATGGTACACGGCCGAAGTCGTAAGGTCCCGGGTTCGGGTTCCATCGCACGGCTGTCGATTTAATGGTCTGAAATTTTGCTAGGTTTTCTCCAGATGTAACGTAAATACGCAGTAGAACCCCTTAGACAGTCCTCCTGCCAAGGCACCCCCATCCATGGCTGATCGCTCAAGCGTAGCGTCGCCATAGTCACACAAACATTCCAAGCATTGCTGTGGCATGCAATGGGCGATTCGATCGACCACCATGTTGCTGTTTGTTAAATCGAGCGATGGCAACGGCTATCCTTTCTTCAGCATTTGTAAATGGTTGCGCTTCAAAGGGTTAAATATTTATAGAAATTGTATTATGCAGTCTACTATTCCTGACACAGTTACAAAATGTACAAAATTTGAAAACTATCTCTCTATTCTAAAAAAAAGTAAAGGCCGCTGTCGCCGCTGTCAGAGCTTGTTTGTCTATCTTCTCCTAAACCGTGGGAATTTGAATTTCGAGAAACATGTCAAGAGATTTGGGAAATTCCGAGGAACCTGATAAGCTGACTTAAACTTCGAAAATCCAATTATTTTAGACGATATTAATAAAAAACTGAAAAAATAAAACATAATGGTTGCCAAATTTGGCATAAAATCATTCATTCCTTTGCAACAAAGCAATTACAAGTATGTAGAACCGCGTGAAATTGACAAACATGAAGTAGAATTACACCCATTTTACGCCAAATTAAAAAGTATATGAAATAAATAACTCAGTGCGTTACACAAAGTTGACAATTTTCAAATAGTAAGTTCGCTTCGACAACAGGAGTTTAGAATTAGCGACTATTCATTTTTCCAAAACAGAATAACTAAATTGTAACTGATTTTAAAAGCGCCATCTTGGCATTAGGAATGATCCGTCTAAATGGTATCTTTCGAAGCAGGGTGAATCTTAACTTCGAATTCCAGAATGTTAAAATCCAGTACCCTGAAAATGAAAAATAATTAAAATGCAGATTATTTTAAAGCCGGTTCGGTCCAGCTGGAGTATTGGCTACCAGTAGACATATTTGGTGGCGTTAACTATGCCATTATAGCAGTTATAGTACACTTTGGATATTTGCCAGCGCGGCGAGATGATATAATTCGTGGAGCTACACTCATGTCCATAAATTAAGGATAATTCAGAATCGCACAGAAATTGATCTCTAAAATAAAAATTTCACCTGTGGAATGATCACACACATCTTGAAGAAGAATATGCAAATTACAGGAAACCACCAGATGGCGTGGATGGTACGTCACAATGACGAGAGTGTAAGAGAGGGGTATATAAGGAATGGTGGCAAAGAAGTAAATTTGTTCACAAGCGCTGTGAAAGCCTTTCAGTGCAAAAACCGCATAGTTATGGCACAAAGGAGGCATTTGGATGATGTTTTACGTGGCAGAATTATCAGACGACTGGAATGTGGACGTACCCAACTGGAAGTATCCGAGGAACATGGAATCGCCCAGAGTGTCATCTCCAGGCTTTGGCAACGATTCCAAGATGATGGTAATGTGAGTAGACGTTACAGCACAGGTCGCCCCCGAGTTACAACGCCGAATGACGACCGCTATTTGGCAGTTACTGCCAAAAGAAACAGACGGAGTACAGCATCAGACCTGTCTCGTCAGCTCTCTTCAGCTACCGGTACGACAGTTTCAAGGCAGACCGTGTACAGACGCTTAGGGCACATTGGTCTATATGCTTGTAGGCCTGTCAGATGTGTTCCACTTACAGCAACTCACTGTCGCCTGCGATTAACCTGGAGTAGAGAGCATGCATTGTGGACACCTCAACAGTGGTCTTGTGTGATATTTTCCGACGAGTCCAGGTTTAGTTTGGAGTCTGATTCTCGCCGGACATTCATCTGGAGAGCGCCAGGTACCCGTTACCACCAAGAGAACACCATTAAAAGACACCGTTACGGTGGTGCAGGATGGCTCGTTTGGGGAGGAATTATTCTTGGTTCCAGAACTGACCTGCATGTTCAGAGTGTAACGATGACAGGCCACATCTATCGGGATGTCATTCCGGAACAACATGCACGTTTGTTTCGGGGCGCCATGGGTGCTGAATTTGTGTTTATGGATGACAACGCCCGTCCTCACCGTGCAAACATTGTAGACGAATGCCTTCAATCGGAGGATATCACCCGTATGCATTGGCCAGCATACTCACCGGACTTGAATCCAATAGAGCATGTGTGAGATATGCTTGGCCGACGAATTGCAGCCCGTCAACCCCCTCCCACCTGTCTACCGGAACTTCGGAGTGCATTGCTTGATGAGTGGTGTAATATTCCCCAAGATCAGATTGATCATTTGATACTCAGCATGCCTAGGCGTTGTCAGGCCTGTATTGCATCGTCCGGGAGACATACTCCGTATTAACCATCCTACTAACCATGTTATACTGTTTTTTGTAAATAGGTTCTTTTTTGAAATTTGGTCAAGGGAGTAAAACTTGCAATTTTTATTAATTATGTCAAACATATAGCATCTTTTTTGCTCTTTACTTTTTGTTTAATAAATAGACTTTACAAATAAGTCAAATTTGTTTTGCTTCTTTCTCTTTCTTTGCCTGAACTTCATTATCCTTAATTTATGGACATGAGTGTAAATACGCCAATCTGCAAAAGATTATGTTTATGAAAATATGGATAACAGTTTTGCGGGAACATTACATGAGCAGTAATCATAAGTTGTGAGCATGTGTAAATCGCCAAATAATGAAAAGTCGCCATGGGTGACAAGCTGTCCTAGCTTTTCCGTAGTTTTTATCAAAGAAAACATATAAAGAACTGTTTTCTTAGAGCTAATTATTAACTATACATATACTCAAGTCGCCAAATAATGAAAAATCGCATGGGTGGCAAATTCGCAAGGTGTCCAATAGGTTTTACATAATTAAAAATACAGCTGAAACAGATGTTCTTATTTTATTATGCTTTAGCTCCTAATTAATAGGCCTAGCTTCTGAATGGCAACATTAATTATCATTGTGTTTCTGAGCAGTGCAAATGAGTTTTCCAGCAATTATATGCGGAGTCCGCACTCCAGGTGGAATATAGCTCAGGACCCGTACAACACGGATTCCTATAACAAAATAATCTACCGTGCTATGGACGGGGTCTACTGTAGTGTGAAGTTTAAATTTTTATGTACCAATGAACATGCAAGAACCAAGCAATGTGTAGCTCAGTAACATTCTATCTGATCCAATCTTCGGGTTTTGTCTGTTGAAATTATCTTTTTTTACGAATAGGCCTGATTAGGGGCTGAATGCTTCATACGAAAAGCGAGCGTAGTGAGTCTGGGGGCCTTGACCCCTAGTATTCTAAAAAGTTTTAGAGGTATGAAAAGTTCAGAGATGAATATATGCATAAACCACTTATACCACTCTTACTTAAACCACTTTTGATTGGTTCCGGAAAGGAAGAAAATCACGTCGGATGATGGCATTTCAGGGGCCTTACGGAAATTACGAATCAACATACTTTTTATGCTCTCCAACAATAAACGTTTAGAATTCAATACAATTTGATATATAGTCCCTTACCATCTTTGTTATATCTTTGAGACGTTTCATATGAAAGGCTGAATATATGAACATCACCTCATGAGTGTATGGGGCAAATTTTACTAATTGGGAAATTTCTATAAGGGGGGTCGTATACAAATTTAAAAAGTATAACTTTTAAAACTTTACGAGAGGAGATTTTTTTAACATAGTCTTTTTTTCCTACGTTATTAGCACCAGAGTGCTATTAATTTCAACCTTGCTTTTTGTGTAGACACGATTTTGGTACAATTTTTGAGTCGAGTCACTTTTGAAATGGGTTTGCCAGATAATGTGGAGAGGGGGGGGGTTAATAAACTGTTGAAAGTAGCACAAGGTTTGCAATTTTTGATAATTGATCGCTAAATTTGGCGCCAAAACGCGACAATTTATTATGAATATATTTCGAGTATAGTTAGAAAACGCCTGGCGAATATTGTAAAATAGTTTTAGTAGGCGATTTTAATATAGATTTTAATTCCGAAGAAGTGTTTTATAGAACAGAGAAGACAAATACGGTACACTCATAGATTATGATACACTTTCCAAATGGTATTTATAAAGGTGAAGTATGGTTTGACTATGCCAGGCGAAAATTGTTAAACAGTTTTGGTAGGCGATTTCAATATAGATTCCTATTCCGAAGAAGTGTTTTATGGAACAAGGAAGGAAAACACGGTACACTCATGGATTATGATGCCCATTACAAACAGTATTTAAATATGATACGCGATATAGTTGGAATATGCCTGACGAAGATTGTAAAACAGTTTCAGTAGGCGTTTTTAAGATAGATTTCGATTCCATATATGTGTTTTATGGTTCAAGAAAGAGTTGATTCTTATTTTAACGCCCCTACTCTCGCCAACCTAAAAATTCCCCGTACTTTGGAGAGCTTTGCAGTCATGGGTCTCTAGGAGTTATGCACAAGTTTCAATGCTCCCAAAAGAACTAGATGAAAACTAAAGTGAACAAATTAGCGATAAACGCACCAGTTAAGGAATTTGAAGACACTTAATTATTAAAACTACATTCATTGGCAACCCAAAATAAATAAAAATTTAACGGAATGCTGTACTTATAGGTTGTTCCAAATCGCTATTTTAATTCTAAATTACGATTGCCACATAACTACACAAAATAGTCATGGTTACTGCATATGTTTAATGATCGCCACCTTGGCGAGAGTCGAGGCGTTAAAGTAGGATTCAACCGAAGAAAGACAAACGCGGCACACTCATGGATTATGATGCACATTCGAGCCAATATTTAAAACGGTGAAATATAGTTTGAATATACTTGGCGAAGATTGTAATATAGTTTAAGTAGGCGATTTTAAGATAGATTTCGATTCCAAAGATGGGTTTTATGAAACAAGGAAGCAAAATACGGCACATCCATGAATAATGATACATTTTCCAACTTAATGGAATAAGGAAGAAAAATAGGGACGACGCATAAATTATGATATACTTTTAATATAACGTACTTTGGTGCGTATTTAAAATCTGAAAGTGTTTCAGATTTTCTTCCTTTTTTTTGAACATTTTTTTTTCAATTTACATTACCCACTTATCTCTAATAGATAAAAAAATAAAAGTGTGTTACTACCATTTTTAGGACAACCTGTATAAAAGCTCAATAAACTGATTTGTATTCTGGATCTTCTCTGGTATACCAAATTTCGTCGTTTTTCAAATGTATATAAACTTGTCCTGGTGTTTGCTAACTTGTTTAACTTTGAAGAGTTCTCGCTTTCTTTACATTTAATTTTCCTTTAAAATATTCTAGGTTGTGTTGTACAAGATTGAAAGCCCATGGATTGAACTATAATTATGCAGACTTGAACGACAACATCCGTCAAGGCCTTGAAAAATTTCATGAATTCAGAAAAAAAGCTTTTCCCTAAGAATCTGATATCAAGATACTAAATTTTATAAATGCATTCGTATGGTGGATTTCTGTTAGATTATTTTTTTAAAATTTAGTAAATAAATGAAAATAAATGTTTAATTCTATTGCTGTGCTGAAGACCCATCATGGTCTTCCGTTCATTAATTTTAACCGTTCACGCTAATGTTTTAATTTTTACTTCCTTGTACGTAGTATAAGGAAGTAATGTGATCCCGAAAAATTTTGGGGGCCAAATTTCGACTAAAAAACCGATTTTGACTACCTCTAAATTTAATTTTAAGAATTTTTTCGATGCATCTCATCGTAGGCTAGCATGCACGATCATATAAACGCGTCTGCAACTCATTTTGACCAGCGGCCGGTCTATTGTGGTCAGTTTTTCCATGCCGTCTGTACGTACGTACGTACGTATGTATGTAACTCGCATATCTCAAAAACTATTGGTCGTAGAATGTTGAGATTTGATATTTAGGATTGTTCTATGATCTAGTTGTGCACCTCCCCTTTTGGTTGCAATCGAATGTATAGTTTATGTACAGGACCGCCCAAAAGATTCGAAATACATTACGCTCTATGGGCCGAAATTCATTAAACTCGCCTAACTCAAAAACTATTAGGCGTAGAATTTCGAAACTTCATATTTTGGATAGTTGTAACATCTAGTTGTGCACTTCCCCTTTTGGTTCCATTCGACTGGATAGTTTATCTATAGGACCGCCCAAAACATTCGAAATACATTACGCTCAATGGGCCGAAATTCATTAAACTCGCATATCTCAAAAACTATTAGGCGTAGAATGTTGAAACTTTATATTTAGGATTGTTGTAACATCTAGTTGTTCACTTCCCCTTTCGGTTCCATTCGACTGGATAGTTTATCTACAGAACCGCCTAAAAGATTCGAAATACATTACGCTCTATGGGCCGAAATTCATCAAAGCGTTTTTTAGAGGTATTGGGCTATTTCAAACGACTCAGAAGTGATATATGCTGAAAAGAGTTAGAAAATGAATTTCTCCATTAAAAAAGGTGTCTTTATCATTTACAGTTCTGCTACAGGAACACTCAAAAGATTTCCAATACATTACGGTCAATGGCAATTTTAGGGGCATTCATCCATTTCAAGCACAATACCGTCTTACCACATAAGTTAGGTAATGGTCCGACCACGGTCACGTGCCTCCCTCAAGAACTGTGCCAAAAGTCGCCAAGCTTGGCGACTTTTAGTGACGTGTGTGTATATTTAACTCTCAAACCTCAAAAACTATTATGAAATTTTATATATAAGATTGTTGTAACATCTAGTTGTGCATCTCGATTTTTGGTTCCAATCTACTGGAGAGTTTATTTACAGGACCACCGAAAAGAATTTCAGTACTTTAATGTCTATGGACATCTTCAATATAATACAATTGCAGACAGTGATTGTTTGGTACATGCCCAAAATCTCGCCGACTGTCCTGGACTTTGGCGAGTTTTGCCGAAATGTCGCCAAATTTGGCGATAGTCAGTCATTTCGTCCATGCCCAAAGTATCGCCATTTGTCATCGTTCTTGGCGAGTTTTGGCGAAATATCGCCAAATTTGGCGATAATCTGTCATTGTTGGTCCATGCTTAATATCTCGCCAAATGTCGTCGACATTGACGAGTTTCGCCGAAATATCGCCAAATTTGGCGCCAAAAATTATTTCGTATTTTGTATAACTCTAAAACTTTAACCCGTAGAATTTTGAACTTTTGTATTTAGAACTATATTATAATATCTAACTGTTTTCAATATCTTTTTTGACAGCAATCCACTAAGAATTTATTTATAGGGTGAGCCAAATGACTTTAAATACATTAAGGTGTATGGATGCATTCAATTCATTGAAAGTCTGTGGTCAATGACTACTGTGGCTATCCCCAAAATCTCGCTAACTATCTCAAGTTTGTCGGCTTTTGGTGAAATATCGCCAAATAAAGTGTCAGAAGGAAATCTTTCAAATTGAACTCAGCTTGGCGATATCGAAATATTTGGCTAGAAATCGCTAAACCTTACTATTATTGATATTTTATCTCTTTCAAACAAATAAGTTTAGAGGAAGTGCGTAGAAAACATTTTTATTTAATAGACGTGCAAGGAAGTCATGTGTTGGACACATCAGATTTTTTTTATTTGTAACTAGCTACGTGCCCATTCTTTGCACGGTAGGAAGCGAATATTTTCCTAAAATATGATCGTAATTACCTGTGACAAAACAAAATCTAAAATAAGCTAAAATAGATAAAAATATAAAAAAATTCGGCTGTTCGAGCCTCGTCAGGGGGAGATCCCCCTGAACCCCCCTAATTTTTTAGTTTCATTATTGCCATATTAAAACGATATTAATTGACTTTGTCATTTTATCGCCCATCTTTCGTGTATTTCGCCTGGTAACCCTATGGTGAAATTTTTATGAGTGTAACCTATTTATAGAAAAATACATGTGAAGCATAATCAACAGCTTGCGAAATATTGTAACAATAGATTAAAGCTGTTGTGAACTAATAGTATTTAAATACATGTAAAATTATGTCGCTTTTTTATGTCGCTTTATTATGTCGCATTTTTGGGACACATTTTTCAAAAAAGGGTGTTGAGAGATAAAATGACATAGTCATTAATAAAAATAAATTACAGGTATTCTTTTCTGTTAGAACCGCGCGGCATATTAACGCAACGTAGGATTATAATTTAGGTAGCTGTAAGACGACCGTTGAAAAATGCTGAATAGAACACATTGAGTAAATATTTATTAACGTGGTAGGTTGTGCTTTAATCCATATCAACCTAACAAATCTACTACCTATCCTTATACTATCTATTACTTATATTAATATTATATATATCTTCGTTTCTCCCTCTTTAACCTTCTACATGCCGATGTTCCTATTTTGGAACTCATGTTTAATATTTTTTTTAAAAACTAAATTGTTGTATCTATCAGTTTGAAAAAAATACTGCTTATTACTGAAAGTATGATTGATATTTTGATATATTATTTATTTTTCAAAAGTAAAAATTTCAACCCAGAAAATTTTTTAAAAATTGACATTTTTTACGATTTTAACAGTACACAAGAAAAAAATTTCTATAAAATTCCCAAAAATTCAAATTCACCCAAAAATCCCTCTATTGTATTACCAAAGGATAAATTCAAAGAGATAATAAAAGAAATTCAGGTAATAGCAAGATAACTTTTTTCAGTCTTGCATACAAATGCAATGTTCCAAAAAGGGAACATTGGCAGGTAACGATATACGAAATCAGGGGTATCACATGTATGTGTTCTTTTATAAGATTTTAATACATTCAGTGCTTATATCTACTAAACATAAGCCTGTCAAAGACATTAACGAGATGTTACTTATTTTTGAAGAGTGAAGAACTGGAGGGGGGGGGGTAAGGGGAAGAAGTTGTCTTATCTCTCACCCCTTTAACTGGTTAGTTAGTGCTGTATTCCTCTGATTTGAGCTTGTTTCTTTTGTTGGCAATGAACGTGTATAAATATAAGTAGCGTGTATAAATATAAGTAGCAACAATGTAGATGGTGCAGTACAAGAAATTTCTAACTATAGACAATGTTGATTTTTAAAAAATTCTTTATCGGACTATTTAAATAAGTCAATCACAGATATTAGTCGACTGCCCCATAATGAAAACTGTTGCATTATCGATGAAGAAGAAATAAATGATAGTAGTTCTGAGCTGATTACACCTCAGGACATCTGTGGGCAATAGAATTTTCGAAGAGAAATTAATTTAAATTTGCTTTGGATAAAGCCTAAAATCAACATACCTGCACCCGTTCCTATGAGTAAAAATTTGCAAAAAATTCATATGCGCATGAAGCAGTTACATGGTGAGGGCATTTTGTAGTATGAAAAACGAATACTATAAACATGTGTTTTGAATACAAGCAAAGGCTCCATGTACACTTGCCTCCATATCATAGATATCGAGAAAGACTGCTATAAAATGATAAAAAGAAATTAGTGATTTAATCCGTTTTAAAATTTTTGTATTACGGTTTGAAATCCTAGATACCCTCTAAAGAATAAAATAGTTTATTCTTTCTTGATAAGGTATTTCACATTTTCAGAATTGCATTTATTTATATTATTAATGAAGAGTATGCAAGCATAAAATTGTTTTTATTGTTCTTTTATACATTTTTGCATTGCATTTCTTATAAAATATTATACTAATTTTAAAATTACAAAATTTTTTTGAGTTTTGCTTAAATTTTAGTCATTTCACACCAAATTATAATGTAAACCTTTATTAATGCATAAAATTTTAGATTTATCATACAGCGTTTGTTGTTTACATGAACTAAATAAAGAAGAGGAAAGATAGCATTTCATGCCAATGTTCCAAAAATGGAACATACAAGAAATAAGAGAAGGAATTTTTTTTTTTCGGGAATTTTTTTGTTTTATAGTCATAATGGGGTGTATTCTAATGTAATTTTGATGAATTAATTATATGTTTAATTCCTCGATCATAGTGGGGCATTTAAAGGGTTTTAATGCTTAACTAACAACTAACACTGTTTCTAACAATGTTTAAGGTACAACATTTTTGTTATTCTATGCAATGCATTCTTCCACTTCACACTTGAAAAGTCTTTATGTAATTTTATTAATTTTGTATGAAAACATACTAACAATAACGCATGCACAAAAGTGCAAATTAAAAACTCAATGACGTCAGATTGAACAAGTATATTCGTTACTTTTTCCTCCGTACGTCGCGCAGTTACTAGATTACAAAATAACAGCAATGCATTTGGCGTGTTTATCGCCCATCCGAAAAATAGTCTCCAAGCGGTGGACCAAAGCCTATTTTAACCAATTTTTTTCTAATTAAAATAAATGAGAACTCTCTGATTGATTTGCGGACTGATTAACTAGACTTTCAATTAATTAAGTAAAAGTATTTGCATTAATCAAAAGCTAAAATTTGTAGAAAATGCATTATATATATATATATATATGATAAATTAATAATTTCTAAGTATAACACTAAAATATGTAGTGAATTTTTGTAGTAAATAGTATATCGATACTTTAATGAGAAACTAGAAATATAAGGTAATAAGGGATAGAATGGGTATGAAAACAGACACCTTTTAATCCATAGATTGTTTTCTGTTTCCAACAATGTTTAAGATACAACATTTTTGTGTTACTCTATGCAATGCATTCTTTCCCTTCACACTTGAAAAGGTTTTATGTAATTTTATTAGTTTTGTATGAAAATATATTAAACGTTATTAAGAGCTGTTCCCCCCCCCCATAAAATTTGTTCAAACACCGCTGGACAAACAACAAACACAGCTGCTTTGTACATTGGTACAAACACAACTGTGTCAGTAAGCTTTAGCTCTGTGCCGCTCGATGGTCGAATCGATCGACCGCCAAACTAATAAAATTACATAAATTAATCATTAAATGGATCGATGGCAACGGCTGCACTTTTTCATCTTTGGACAGTCTATCCAGTTAGTTTTCTTATTGGTGTGAAAATGTTTGCGCTTTAAAGAGTTAACTGGATATGGCAAAACAGTTAAATAGTTATCATCCCCCTATATCAACTAAATAATTGTCACTCTCCGTATACTGTCGTACGTGCACAGTAAACCTCATTAATTTTAATCCAACATCTTTATTAATACACATTACAGAAACTTCCCACTCATTCATCATTAACTTGTTTGAACAACCGTTGTAGATATTACACGTCTTTCCACTATAGAAAATGCTTAAATAATATAGTTAAGTTTTATAATCACGTTTGCATATTAACAAAATTTAGAGCATGCATATTCACAGAAACTGAAAGCATGCTTAAATATCGTCTTTATTTGATGTCTCAACTATTTAAATAGAACTACAACATTAATTATTTAACTTTAACTATAATAAGTTCTGCTTTTGAAAGTTTATGAGCTGATTTTAAGTTTTTTAACTACAGCAACTGTGAAGTTCAACTTTATGTATGAATAATACTCCCAGAAAGAATTCTTTATAATTAAAATAAGTTTCCGTGGCGAAGTATTAATTATGCATAAATATTTTGAATGACCAAAGCAATTAATTGCATCTTTTACTTGGAACATAATGTCATGTTTAATTTTTATAAGGATTACAGTTTCAAAGAAGAGCTTATGGCGTATTATGATTTACTTTTCTTTTTATCTGAAGGTAATTATTTAAAGAATTAAAAAAATATCTCCACTGAATGGGATTAAAACATCTGGTACATGCTACTTCAAGTAGGGAAAAAAATATGTCAACCTGTGTATTTTATAAATTAAAATCCAACACAAAATGTTGCATGTATCTGAATAATTAAAGACACTTGTCTGTATAATAGTCCCCGCTTCCTCTCTCTCCCCCAAAAGGAAGGAATTTTATGCTTGCCTTTATGTTTATAGTAGAATGTGCTATATCTTTCTATACAAATTTTAAGAACTTCAGTGTAACTGCCTACAATACATATTTATATTTTACACCTTTAAAATCTTAATGCCAATCCTTATTTCTTATTAGCTTAATCATTTTCTCGAGCCTCAATAATCTTAGATTTGAAATTTCATTGTTTTACGGCTATTGATCGAATTGGCAAATGGGAACTGTATCATTATTAAGAGCTCCAAAAAGGAATATGACTGCGCCGCATGGTGATATTCACTTTCCAAACAGAGAAGCTAGATGCTACTGTAATCTGCATTTGAAAACTTGCTAAATGTTCACCCTAGACCAAATAAATTTCGTATCTGGGGAAAGTTTGGCTCAAGCAAAGAGTTGAATTTAAAAATATAATAATGTTTGTATAGGAAATTTCAAAATTTAAATCAAAAATAAATATGTAGACAGTCTCTCAAAAAAGTATTAAAAAAGGAAGCATTAAACTACAAACAACATAGATCAAAGGAAAAATATCTGAAAGTGAAAAATGAAGTGAGGAAGAAAAGAGAGAATGAGAGCTTTTTCTGATATTTTGTCTGTGTTTAGCGCACTTTGTTATGTTTAAAACTGAAGTTTTCACGCCAACTTCTGAGTTGAACCACTTTGCTTTTTCATGTGAAATTACTACATGCATTAAGGATATTCCCTTTTATGTTCAGAATTCAGGCGTGTCTGACACCAAAATGATTTTTACTTTCCGAACATGTACTATGTAAGGAAAGTATTGTAATCATGAAAAAATTCGACTTCGAGATTGGTGTTTTTACACGTTTTGAGGGCTTCTGTATCCATTTATGCTATTTTTACGAGATGTATGTATGTATGTGTGTGTGTGTGTGTGTATGTGTGTGTGTGTGTATGTGTGTTTGTGTGTATGTGAGTGAACACGATAGCTCCTGAACGGAGCATTCGATTGAGCTCAAATTGGATATATATGTCACAAACCACCGTCGCAAGACCGGTATTGATTTTGGTGTGTATAGGACTTATAGTTTTTCTACAGGGCTACGACAAAGATTTCTTTTACATTATAGCCTATGGGGAGAATTTCTTGAAAGTGCGCTAGCGTTTAAACGGTAGATTCGATTGAGCTCAAATTGGGTATACATGTTATAAACCACCGTTGCAAGACCGGTATTGATTTTGGTGTGTATAGGACTTATAGTTTTTCTACAGGGCTACGACAAAGATTTCTTTTACATTATGGCCTATGGGGGAATTTCTTGAAAGTGCGCTAGCGTTTAAACGATACATTCGATTGAGCTCAAATTCCGTATACATGTTATAAACCACCATCCTAAGACCCGTATTGATTTTGGTGTGTATAGGACTTATAGTTCTCCTACAGGGCTACGACAAAACTTTCTTTTATGTTATGGCATAATGGCATATGGGGAGAAATTCTTGAAAGTGCGCAAGCGTTTAAACGGTGCATTCGATTGAGTTTAAATTTGGTATACGTTTGAATTATTCATCGATTAAAATTTATTTAAGTGCTTGGTAATGATCTTAATCGTAAGTGTTCGGAAAGTCGAGTGGAGTCACTCCAGATTTTTCACCTTTAGAAACTTCCTATATACTGCTAGTGTAACGAACGGGCTCAAAATGATCTAGCTGTTACGAACGGGATTTGCCAAATCTTATAAATAAAAATGAAATTCTGTTTGTTTGTTTGTTTGTGGATTTGATTCGTATACAAATCCACAAAAATGGACCTATCGGCCTGAAATTTAGCACAGATATGTAAAATAATATAGAATAAATCACAGTCCACTTTAAAACTTTGAAAGTCCACCCGTTCCCGGAATTTAAGAGATTTTTTATGCTCTTCACGCAAAAATCTTTCCGTAATTGTAACCCCTGTAGTGAAAAAAGTGTTAAATAAGGATCGTGGTTGCCATGTGTGGCGATTTTGCGGAATAAAATGTCGTTCGTATACAAATCCACAAAAATGGACCTATCGGCCTGAAATTTAGCACAGATATGTAAAATAATGTAGAATAAATCGTAGTCCACTTTAAAACTTTGAAAGTCCACCCGTTCCCGGAATTTAAGAGATTTTTTATGCTCTTCACGCAAAAAGCTTTCCGTAATTGTAACCCCTGTAGTGAAAAAAGTGTGAAATAAGGATCGTGGTTGCCATGTGTGGCGATTTTGCCGAATAAAATGTTTTAAATTCTCAAAGTAAAAATAAAAGAATAATAATGATTTTTTTTTGTTAGTTTATATTCGTAAGGTTATTTTTTAATTATAATATCGTGTGCATGGGAAATCAGAGCAGGAATGTAATTCTTTACACGCAAAACAATAAGAATTGAAGATTTCCGAGGCTAATGTGTAAATTTTTTTAGTTTGGCGAAAAAATAAAATGGCTGAAATATGGATTTTGAGTAAGTGAGTTCTAGCGGTTTGCACAGTTTTCGGCTTGGCGCAATTTATTGAGAGCTTAAGGAAATAGATTTTTGAAAACAAGTGCAAACGTTTTATTAGAATACAGCGTTAAATTTTAATGATCCGTGAAGAAATAATGCAGTTATTAAGGGATTTCAAGCGATCTAACTTCAGAATTCTCGCCAATTGATTACATTGATTTAAGTTGGGGAATTCCGCCAAATTTCAGAAAATTGAAATCTTCTCATTTAGTACATCAGAGTAACGATGAATAAAACACATTATAGTTGATAATTAAAAAAAAAATCGGCTGTATTAAGGAATTCCAATTTTCAAATAAATGCGTGCTACTCTTTGGCGGTCGAACCATTTCCCATATTGATTGCTGCTAAGTCAATGCTTCGAATGATTCCCTGAAAAAAACTCTTGCAAAATGGCGTATGTTGGCACTTTGGCGAGGCTTAGATTTGAAACTGGATTTTATTTGAGACTGGTATATATATAATAACACTGGTTTAAGATAAAAATTAATGTTGGTATGTGTTTATGAGGTTGAAAAACTCCAGCACTGTTGAGCACCGTTGCACGATGAAATTTGGTTCACCTAAGTCTTTTATGATGGAGAAGGTTTTTATGCTATCCGTTTTCCTTAACTTGCCACTTGGTGCCGCAGTTAAGCGCTTGGCGACGCAGCACAATGTTGAATTCTATTCCGTTTAGCCGTTTGCTATGCAAATATCGTCCAACTGATTTCGATGAAATTTGGTACACGCGAATATTAGAACACGGAGAATATTTTTCACTATCCATTTTGCTGTAACTTGCCGCTAAATGGCGCTGCAAAGCATCAACTTCTATACCGTTCGATCGATCGGTATAAAATTTTTTATACTTACACATTTGAGCACGAAGAATATATTCTAACTGCGTTCCTTTTGATGTTACTCACCACTAGATGACACTGGAATGCATTATTATTTTAACTCGCCACTAGATGACGCTGCAGCAGGCCAAATTCTTGACCATTTAAACGGTCGCTATGAAAATCATTATACATAACTATTTGAACAATCAGAATATTTTGGCGTTATCCATTTTGCTATAACTCGCCACTTGACGGCGCTGTAGCAAATCATTACTTTAATTAACTACTAGATGGCCCTGCAGTGTATCACTTCTTGACTGTGCAAATGATCGTATGAAAATTGGTATACATAGATAGTTGAACACGGGGAAGAGTTTGGCGCTATCCATTTTCCTATAACTTGCCACTAGATGTCGCGTCAACACATGAACTTCAGGACTGTCCAGCCGATCGTCATGAAAATTCTTATACATCGATATCTGAATGAAGAATATTTTCGCCGCATCCGTTTTGCTAAAACTCGCCACTAGATTGCACTACGCCGCATGGCCTTCTGCACCGTACAAACGATTGCCTTGCAATTTGGTATGCATGATTATTGGACACAATATAACGCGATATCCACTTTGCTATATCTGTTTATTACAATGAATAGTAATCACCACAAATCGTAATATCAAAAAGTCCATTCATTCCCGTGCGAAGAACGGGTACTTCAGCTAGTAATTCTATATAACACTTTTGTTTAACTTTCATGAACACGAAAAGGATTAAATCCAATTCAACTAGAAATGCGACTTCCCTTTGAACTAGGATAGCAATCATATGTTGTGAAGTACTTTTGATCGCAAATGTCGTTATTGAAATACTACTAATAAATTTTCTAATACTGCTAATGAATAAATAAACAAATTAAAATAAATAGAACTATACGAAAAATGTGAAAAATAAGTAAAGCAATAAAAATGCCAGGAAATATCTAAAAAAATGAAAAATAAATAATGCAAAAGCAAAAATGTTTTTTTAGCATTGAAAACTTTGAAATAGTATATGTATTGGTGTTTTTAAGTGTGAGATGGCTGAAATCGTCTAAAAAGCGTGCACAATATTTTGCATGAAATTTCTGATGTAAAAATCATTCTGATGTAAAAATCCCGATTTATTAATTTTTTTGCCGAAGGACGGTCGGGTACTCTAAAAATAAAATTTTTATGAAATATTACACTGTGAGAAATACCTCTAATTTTAGCACACATATTGCTGTAAAATAATACAGCACTGTGTGTTGTAAATCCACTCACAAAATGACGCAATAGCGTTGATAAGCCACCAAGAAATCACCAAGAAAACTGAATAGCAAATTGGCCGTCTAAGCACAACGTGTGGATAAACGCACGCCCGCGTCACAACGTGTTGGCGTTACGCTCACCCGTTACATGCTGTGCTATAATTATTTATTTCAGTGCAAGGCACCAGAAAAATTGCTAGAGTTTATTGAATTGGTAACATTGTGTATGCTGATGTAAACGTATAAACATAAAACACGGCATTTTACATAGATGAACATTTGAGCCTCTTAAAGCGCATGTAATGTAACTCCATCTTTTAAGTTTTGAGATATTCAAGGATTTATTAGGGCTATCATAGGAAGTTCGGTGCTACACAGCAAATAGTGCTGCTATTTACACGGTTACTAAGACAACTTACAAGTTACAACTTACATCATTTGTTCTTTTAATAAAATGGCCTTTGTTATACACTACTGTGACAGTAACCCACTCACAAAACCAAAAAAATGGCCACTTGGCCTTCAATCAGCTCATTTATAGCACAGGTTAAAAAAATATTTAAATTATCTCTAATACGGGCATCGAAGGGAAACATTCTCAACCTTTCAAAGGCGCGTTTTTCCCAGTAATGGTACTCTAAAAATGTTTTTGAATTGAGATTAATATTAAAAAAATCATTTAGCTTGCAAGATTAAGTTAATTTGACTTTTAGCCTTTTTCTTAAACGTAAAGCACGTTTAACACCGCCTGTTTACTGTAATTTTATTTAAACTACTTAATAAAACATCAGACTAGCGTTTTCTTAAAGCTAACGGGCAATTCTGAAAAAATTTCAACTATAAATAACAGCTGCAAATTAAATTTTGTTTAAATGGTGTACTTATAAGAGAGCAAACTCACTATGAAACCTAGCAAGAAAACTGTACTGAAAGTTTTAAAATTTGGTTATTAACTGGAGCATTGGTGCATTCCATACAACCCATGATCAGGTGTTTATACTGTTGTCTTCTGTGCCCTCTTAAATTTATTCGGAACAGTTATGGTCAGCTTGTATAACAAAACAAATCTGACTGCAAAACCTAAATCTCTTATGTGTAAAGCATAATTTTAAAATTAAAAAACATTTACGATACAAACAAATACGAAGGAATAACAATAATAGTACTAATAATAACATATTCATTCTTTCTAAGTTATTCTACTTGACTGAATTTACACCGAAAACATAATCCAAGTACGGAAATATGAAAAATTTGGTTGCTGTGCATGACCGAGATGAGATTGTCAAGAATTTGTGGCAACAATCCACCATTTTAACTCTTAGAGTCAAAAACGACACAGAATATGATTTTTATAGCTACAAAATATTTTATCCTAAAAAAGGTTAATAGGTTACACATTTACAGTTATCTTGAAACATTGTGTTCTAACTAAGGAGAAACTAAGGACAGTTCTGTTAAAACCAGACTGAAAAAACCTTATGGTAGAAACAGGCGTGTAGCCAGGAAAATTTTTCGGGGGGGGGATATCAAATTATATTTGTATAAATAGACGGAATTTCATCACTAATACAAAAATTTCGGGGGGGGGGCACTAATTCAAAAATTTAATTTTCTACGCCCCTGGGTAGAAAATTATAAATAGATAGCAAGTAATTTTATTCCAGAATGCAAAATAAAGAGATGGGGATGTTCAAGGTCAATGCTGATAGGATTTTTCAAAACGTTTGTTTAAAAGAGGAAGACAAATGCAAAAAAGAGGTAGCTTTATCCTACGGAAGTTACATGTACTATCTTTGCAGTAAAAAGAAACATGTCTTCGATTTGGTATTAAAGAACATAACCCCAATCATTATTTCTTGTGTTACTCAAAAGATGAAGCTGCCTGTCGCGTATAATTTGTGCTTCATGTCCGAAAGCTTTTACAGTCTTCTACAAACTTGAATAATTGGAGCGATCTCTTTTTTACATCAAATTCTAATGCTCAAGTTCTGATATTCAATTATTCCCATTTTTGTTGAAAAGTGCTTATGTTAATATTTTGTTCTTCTTACGGATGACTGTTTGTCTGCAGTTCTATACTGGTTTGGTTTAGATCAGTTTCCCAAACACTAGATCGCAAGACTTTAGTTCCAGTCCCCGTATGCCAAGTATATTGTCAACAACAAATGTCATTTTAACTAAAAATTGCAACTGTACAGTGGTCCGTGAAATATATTTCCAATTTTTGTCGACCTCCAGATTTAGAAATGCTGAGAAACACGGGTTTCTATTATAAAAGTTAGAGATTTTTAAAAGATCATACTATATTAAAACATTCTTATGCATATCAATTTATACATTGTAATTTTTAGAAATGTGATTTAATATTCTACGATAAATAAAGCAAATTCATCATAGCATTGCGACCTATAACTATACGTACCCCGTGAAGTTGGTGTTCATATCACATACAAGTTCATCACGTACAAGGTCTAAAAAAAATTCATATACCTCAAAATGTCAAAAGTGATTTTTTATATTTTAATAATTATTACAAGGCAATAGAATGTTCTTCATTTAAAGTTTTGTACATACGCTTAAGAAACATTTACAATTTCTTACAGAGGCACAAAATAGAGGTTTTACTGAATCACTTTTAATTTGTGATACATATATAAATGATACATTTTTTAAACTAACGCCTGTAAAATTTTATAGAATTTTTATCTTTACAATAGAGGATGCCTTTGCTGTGATCAATCAGTTTTACAAAGAATTTACAACAAGATATACATATATATATGTATATACAGAGTGTACCAAAAAGGTGGTAACGGGCTTTAATTCTTTATCTATTAGAGATAAGCGGGCAGTGTAAACTGAAAAAATGTTCAAAATAAGGTCGGAAATAAGACTCCGTTAAGAAAAAATTCCTGTTGTTCATTTACAAAAAGTTACATTTTTAAAATTTGTTTACGACTCCAGTACAATTAGTAAAATGTGCCCCATAGACTAACGAGGTGAAGTTCCAAATTTGAGCCTTTCACTATACAACGTCGTAGAGATATCTTTAATGAAAGATGATCGTGGATAATACATGATTTTGAATGTAAACGTTCATTGCTAGTGGAAAAAAAACCCTTTTCATCCATAATTTCTGTGCGGCTTCTTAAATGCGATCATTTTACGTGATTTGTTTACCTTCGAGAGCCATGGAAAGGTGGTTTAAGTCAGCGTTATATTTATCTCCATATCGCTGACACTTTTTAAGGTATAATTCTCAAATTTTGTATCTCACCTCATGAGTGTATGGGCACATTTTACTAACTGCGAATTGTTTTGTATGGGGGTCGTATATAAATTTAAAAAGTGTACTCTAATAGGTAAAGAATTAAAGCCCGTTACTATCTTTTTGGGGCATCCTGTATATACACGGCGAATCTAAACTCTTGGGCAAAATTTTAAGGGGTGATAGGGCGCATAATACGGGATCAGAATCATATAGCAATGTGGGGTCGGCAACGTCGTCTTCATGTAGCTATTAATAATCACTTCGGAAAAAAGTGCCGAAACTTTCCAACCATTGTTTCCTCAGAAACTACTGTATTTTTCTCCGAAAACAGAAGACTAAAATAGATAGTTTAAAAATTCTATTTTATTTCAGCGATGGAATTTTTGGAGACGAGCCTATTGTTTATGAAATTTGGTTAAGAAATTAGACGGACACTTACTTCAATTCTTTTCCCAAAGTGATTATTACCGGGTGAGTCAAAGCTGCGTTTTTGACCCCAGATTGCTCTGTGATTACGATTCCTTATTGTGTGCCCTATCACCCCTTAAAGTTTTGCCCAAGAGTTTAGATTCACCCTGTATATATATATATATATATATATATATATATATATATATATATATATATATATATATACACACATCATTCAATATATAATAACAATTGATCAGATTCCAGAATTTGTTATTCCCTTAATTATACTTGAAAATTCATCTGACTCTCGTATACTGAAATGTATTTGGAGTGGTACATTAATAAATAAAGGGCGACATGCGTTAATATGTAGTATCATCATTATAGGCTGTAACATTGAAAAAAAGAAAATGATCACTGTTTATAGCATAGCCAATTCAAGAATATATATATATATATATATATAGATATAGATAGATAGATAGATAGATAGATAGATAGATATACCGTTGAATATAACTAAAAATAATTATAGCACACAAAAGATTCTAAAAAAAAAAAAAAGCCAAACTATCTTCCTTCCGAGTTATCCAAGATGAAACAATTTTCGCAAAAACCAGAATCCGAGCAGGAAAACATGAAAAAATCGGGTCGCCGTACATGTTTGAGATGAGATTGTCAAGAATTTGATGGCAGCAATCCATCTTGTCAGCTCTTAGAATCAAAAACGACATAGGGTATGATTTTTATAGCTACACAATATTTTATTCTTTAAAAAAAATGTGCATTGATTATGCATTTACATCTATTTTGGAATATTATGTCGCTGAGCAGAAGACTGGAAAAAAGGCAAATTGAGAGCTCTTTTAGCGAAAGGTGATGAATAAGGTAGCAGGTGATTGTGTTCAAAAATTAACCCTTTGAGAAGCAGTGGTTGCGCCGTGAAACCACCTTATTTCAGCTCTTTCACAGCTAGTCATAAAAAATACAGATAAATGGTCCCAACGCTGAAAAAGTGCAGCCGTTGCCACCGATCCACTTAACTTCCAAGTACACGGCGATCTATCGAATAGCCCATCTGGTGCCATAAAGAGATTTTCTGACAAATGTGGCTGTATGGCCGCTGTTTAGAAAGAATATCTTCTGAAATAAATATCTAATGGGGATTTTTCTCATTCCGTTATTCTTTTACGGTTAAGGGGAGGGCGGTAGATATTTGTTTATTTATTTGCCAGGAGAGGACAGCTCGCGTCACTGAATGTGTCGCTTAGAGCTACATATACGTCCTTCCCGGAATTTCCCGCCACAATTTGGAACCTCATCAGATGGTGGGGGGACTTCTGAATATTGGCAACCCTCGGAAACTGCTAGCGACCGCCGAGAGGATTTTCGGAACCACGGATTTAACGTGCACGTACACCGCATGTACACGGTGGTCTTTAGTGGTACGCCGGTATCGAACCCGCAACCTTCCGGTTACGAGTCCAACGCCTTAACCACTGGGCTACCACGGCCCCGAGGGCGGTAGATAGGAAGTTTCACCGTTTCTGCTCTGCTGAACAGCCAGCTGTGTCAGAAAACGTCTTTGTGGCGCCAGATGGGCTATTCGATCGACCGCCATGTTGTTGGTAGTTAAATGGATCGATGGCAACGGCTACACTTTTTCACTGTTGTGAAGTCTATCCTGTTGATATTCTCTACTGATGTGAAAATGCTTCTGCTTCAAATGGTAAAAAATGTTGGAATAAGAAAAATATGCTGAATGTACAAGCTTGAAAATGCTGTGCCTTAAAATACATAATTCAGAAGGTCAAGTTACTTTTATGTCAGTTAATATTTTATTACTTTTCAATTAACTTGGAGAGTGGCTTTAATTCCATATTGTCTGTAATTATGTCTGTCTGAATGAGGTCAAATTTTAATAAACATGCATGGATTTTAGCTATTACGGGCTAGCAAAATAATTATTATAAATTTCAATTAATTGAATATAGTTCATTTCAAACACAGGAGCTGTTTAATCATGTTGAATTTTAAATAATTCGACTTTTTGTGATATAAAAAGTTGAAAAAAGAAACTCGGCTGTTCGAGCCTCCTCAGGGGGAGACCCCTCTAATTTTTTAGTTTCATTATTGCGATATTAAAACGATATTAATTGACTATGTTATTTTATCTCTCGCCCCTTTTTCTTTTAATTTCATTCTTCCTTTACATTTATTTCATCGACTGGAAGTAGGAGGGTTTCCTGATCTTTCCTTGCAATTGCAAACGTGGGTCGAAGATAACTGAAGTAACTCATATAATTTTTAGTATCTATCTTATTACACCAAAAATTTTGCTTTTCGTTATTTGATATTGTTGAGAGAGCTTCAGGCGAGTAGGGTTGCTGTATTTCACCTGGTAACCCTATTGGCGAGTCATCCAGAGTGTATAAGAATCCCAGGCTGTTAGGCGTATTGAAAATTATTCTTTTTTCCACTTTCACATTCGCTAGCCCAGTGCCCGATACATTTACACCTTTTACAAGTTATTCTTGATGCATCCTTAATTTTATGATATTCAGCGTTTCAATTCGCCAATTTCCAGTCGCCATTTTGAGGATGAATGATGCAACGTTAAAAATCAGCAAATAAATAAATGAATCCATTTGGTGTCCATAACCTTTTAGAAATGTTAGCAGAGTTATGGCACAAACATAGTAAGCGTAGGATTTTAACATAACATTTACTTTATTAAATTAGAACGGAAGAAACAGGCACATCACACAACAAGGTAACATCAAGAAGGAATATAGAAGTAAAAAGAATGCGTGCGCGAGCACAGTTACAGTTAAGTAGATAAATGTTTATTGAGGGATACAGAATTCAGGAGAATAAGACATTGAACAGTAAAAAAATAAACAATTCAATACTCAGCACCTTTCTTAAGCTGTTGAAATTTTTATGATTGTAACCTGAACAGAGATGTTGTTCGGCCGTCCTCTTCGATTACTCAGTGATATTGTTTTTGGACGACCATGTGATACGCCCTCCTCACGGAATGACTACATGAGTAATTTAGAGGCACAGTTAGAGAAAGTTCATTCGATTTGCCAGACAGCGAATCACTTTGGCCAGTGACCGAATGAAGATTCGTTACGGCTGTAAAGCAACGATGACTCACCAATTTAAGGAGGGTGATGAAGTTTGGCTGTATAACACGAAACGAAGGAGAGGTCTGAGCCCTAAGCTGCATCAGAGCTGGGAAGGACCTTATACTGTTGTCAAGAAGTTGAATGATGTTACCTACAGGGTGCAGAAGTCGCCTAATTCCAAACCGAAAGTCATCCACATTAATCGCTTAGCTCCATATTGGGCTGCTGATCATAATGGCGCATGATTAGACTGCCGGGTCGTCAGTTTTCAAAGAGGAGAGCAGTGTTACGAAATGATAACCTAATTTGCTCTTGTGGTGCATGCTTCGTCGTGAAACTAGTTTTACAGGCATAATAGCGACGTCCGAAGATAATGGTACACCTGTGAAAGTAACCCCGTAGTCATGCCGACGAACTTGGCGATCGAGATCCTATGTTAATTAGGGAAGATTTTTCCAGAATATTCTGATGACGTCATTACATCTATAAAAGCGCTTGTTTCTCTCCGCGGAGGAGAGTTCAGTGATAGACCTGGAAGCAGCGCGGTTGACTCTGTGATATGAACAGCGTTATTGTTACGCTTATTTATGATATTCTTTAGCACATGTTACTGATTCTTGTATTATTTTATTGAGCTATTGAGCTTTGAGCCGTTCAATGAAGTGTTATATTTGTTTATTGCGCTCATTTGGCTGCTTTAGAATACACCGACGTGGCAAATTTCGTAACAATACAGATTGACAGACTTTCACATTTATAATGTTAATGATGAAATGCTACAACAATCTCATGTGAGGCATCTAATGGTCGCTATTATATTAGGTTTATCAGAAAGTTCTATCCATTTTTCGTACGCCAATATTTTGCTAATCCAAAACTATATACTGAAGTTAATAATATGAAATTTGGCACGTGTGTGAGTTTTTCAGCGTACGAGCTGGATTGGACAGCATTTTCCAAAATTCATAACTTATGGGGGATAGAGCGCCAATGCGATCTTTTCACATATCCTGCCTGATCTCAAAAAAGAAAAGAGATATCCATAAAATTCTTGCAGTAAAATACATCGCTCACGAATACCTAAAAATCGATTTCAGAACATTTCGAATACAACCCTCCTAGAGGAGTAGACATGAAAAAAAAGGGGGAGGGTGGCCTTTTTTCCTGGAAAAATTTTATAAAATTGTCACTTTAAAGTGTTGTTTTTCAAAGCAAGAATTTTATGGATGTATTTTTTTCCTCTTGAGATCACATGTTATATGATAAAAGAAAGTTTTGGCCTTCTACCCCTTCCATAGATTACGAATTTTGAAAAATGTTGTCTAATCTGTTACCTATGTGTGAGTGTGAGATCCCTGTTGTCGCCATGTATTTGTTCACATTTTAGGAAGTCGCGGTGTAACGGAAAATAGTTTACACTTACTCAAGTATGCCAACACGAGAAGCTGTTACACTTTTGTAACTGTAAGAGCGGTTTGATCTTGTTAACACGCATGGATGTATGTGCTTGTCTAAATGTTGTGATGTAAGAATGCATTTTGTAATAAAAATGATCTTGCTCTTAGGAACAAGTGAAATGAATACCCAAAAAGAGCCGTGGATCTCGGTAAGCTATCGGCTGGCTAGACTACGTGGCCGTGTTATTACCGGCCACGTAGCCAGCCGATGGTGGCCCGAGCAAAATTGCTAGTAGGGATGTTCCAAGTACCGAATTCTTTTGTAACGATTATTTCGTATGGCAGACAAGCTTGAATAAACGAATGTGTTTTGTTTTTATTAGAACAGAAAACTGATCGAAAGAGATCACTGAAAACAGCTGCGTAGGACTAGCTCATTGAAGCATCAATTATTTAATTTTGTTTATTTGATGTTCTTTAAATATTTTAAACATATATTTGCCCAAATTAAATATTTGTCGATCGTATTGTGATTTTTGAAGAACTATAATCACTACACTATGCATACGTAGTAAAAGGCGGATCCAAATATATTTTCAGGGGGGAGGCGCAAAGCTGGAATATCTATGTAGAATTACTCAAAAATGTCATTATTATCAGAAAGTCCATTTTATATAGTCGGGGGGGGGGGTGGTGTCACTCGCTAACCAAGCTTTAACCCTCGATCAGCTTTCTTGCACGGAATACACAATTTTAATCTTGACACATTCAAGGTGTTGGCGTAAAATTCATGAAACAAATTAATTAGTAATTTTCATAAAACTTTCGATGTTTTTTTAAATTAATGTTATAGTGAAAAAACATTGCAACATCAAAACAACACAAATTTAAAAATAAGCATGCGTGATAAATGTTACCATAAGAAATTACAATACAAGACAATAACTCAGCAGAAAATTGTGTTGCTTTACTTTCACGTTGTTCAGTAATTGCTAGTAACTGCAGCACAGCATGGTGCAGTCACAAGTTACACCATCCTATAGTCGCAAGCAACTAGGGTAAACCTACCAGTGAGTGAGCACAACCGAGTAATAAACATTTTGCATACAGGGTGATTCTAAGATCATGGAACAAACCATAAGGTTGATGCAGCTTATTAGAAACACCTTTTGTGCGGGAATGTGTGTTTGAAAGTGACACGTTGAGGCACGAGCACAAAAAATGAGACATGCAAAATATTGTTTACGTTAATCATTATTGCAACGTGCGTCTTTGCAGCAATGCTCACAACAAATGTCCGAAATTGCGATCACCAACAGAGCAACATGCTTGGTATCGTCGAAGGAGTGATTGGCGAATACGTTACAGTGTGCTTATGCAATGTCAAACTGAGCAGAGTGCCCCTCGCTGAATAGTGCGGTTGTTGCCATCGATCCATTTAACTACCAACAACATGAGGTCGATCGAATGGACCATCTGGTGCCATAGAGCTAAAGAAGTTTTCTGTCTCATCTGGCTGTGCGGGGGCTCTGTGTTGCCAGATGAGCGATTCAATCAACCGCCATGTTGCTGGTAGTTAATGGCAACGGCTGCACCTTTTCAGCGTTGGAAACATTTAACCAAATATTTTTGCGACTACCTAGTAGTGAAAGCCATGAAATAAGGTGATTTTTCACCTTATCGCGCGTTAAAGGGGGTTAAGTGTTCATTTACTGTCAATAAGGCATAAAGTGTGGGCTATATTTAATGAATATTTTGCGCTGTGTGAAAGAAAAAAAACTGTTCTTATAATGCGGGTAATTCTACATGAAAGAATTTTGAAAAAAGAAAATTAGAATCCAAGCAGGTAAACATGAAAAAATTGGGTGTTCATCCATGTCTAGATCAGTTGTCAAAAATTTAATGGCCCCATCCCGTCAACTTAGCTCAAGCAATAAAAAAAAAAAAAAAAACGACGCATGATACGATTTTTATAGAGCCGCCGAATATTTTATATGCCTGACAGTGGATTGATTATACATTTACATTTATTTTGGAATCCTATGTCGCTGAGCAGAGGTCTGGAAAAAACAGATTGAAAGCTCTTTTAGCGGAAAATGATGAATAGGTAGCAGGCGAGTTTGTTCCAGAATATAAAATATGGACTTAGGAATATATATATATATATATATATATATATATATATATATATATATTTCAGATAAGGCATTTCAAAAGATTTGAGCCGTAAATATATATCGTTGGCCAGTCTCCTTTTCAATATTTTTAAAATATCGGAATGCATTTGATTTAATTTATAAAATATTGCACGACTCAGAGACTAATTTATTTAAGGCTTTAAAGAATCGAAAGGGCTTTCCAGTGATTTTGGAACTCCTGAATGGCAGTTGTGCATGATATCGTTCTTTCGTAAAACGAGTTACATATAGACACACATGCACATAGAAAATATCTATCTATCTATCTATATATATATACACTAACAATTTTGTTAGTAATTGATATGAGATTTAGCACAGTCTTGTGCAGTATTTTGTTTTAACATATTGTTGTGGCATATTATTTGATCTAGCTTTAGTCCATTGTTGGGCGATGTTTTATCACATTAGTTTGGCTTTATTTAAAACACATGTAAGGATTGTTATAGAACTTGTCATTGTTTAACATTATTAAAATATTTTTCTTTGACATTGTATAAGCCCACTGTAAGGGTATTTAAACACATTGAATGGATCTATGGTTTTTCTTTCATTAGTATATTTTTGAGCAGATTTTTTTTAACACATTGTTGTGGCGAACTTGTCATTGCTTTCATCCATTGATTAACATTGTTTTATTCCCAAATTGAACACTGGTTTTTTACGTTATTAAAGTACGTTCTTTGATATAAGCATACTTTTAAGCATCGTTTAAGTATATTGATTTAGTTCAATGTTTTTCATTGCTATATTATTAATTTAGTAGATTTTTTTAGCCGTATTGTACTGCAACATATTGTTGTGGCATATAATTTTGTCATTTTTTTTTTGTTTGCATTGTTGAGTGTTATACCACATCTATTGGCTTCGTTTAAATGAAAGTGTGGGAATTTTATGCTACTTAACTTGTCATTCTTTTAGAGCATTGTTATCTCATGGCTTTGTTTAAAGAACAGATTGGGATTATTATTCGAAACAACATGCCGTTGTTTTGGCCCATTGTTTAACCTCGTTTTGTCACATTATTACAATACATTCTTTGATATAGTATAAGCTCACTATAGGACATCGTTTAATCGTATTGATTTAATCAATCGTATTGATTTATTGTTATATTATTAATTTAATACATTTTTTAAAACCATTTTTCTTTAACATATTGTTATAGTACATACTTTTTAACCTTGCTTTAATCCATTGCTCGGTAATGATTACACGTAGTTTGCCTTTCTTTAATTTACAGCTTTGCGATTTTTATGCCACTTAAAAAATCATTGTTTTACGGGCTTATGTATATCTATGCATATCTATACAAAATTTTAAGCCAATCGGAAGAATTTTGTGTATGTGCAACGTAAATCTGTCAAAAAGTTTGTTTTGAAGTGGTACAATGGGGAATAGTTGGGCTTTTATAATGCGGATAACCTAATTCCATTATCAGAAGTTGATAATTTTTTGTCAGTACGGCTCTGATCGCTTTATCACTTGGCTTTTAAGTTAAAAGATTCTCTTCTTAAAAAAGTTAAATCTGCTGAATTTTTTAAAATGCTCTTGTTTATTATAGTTTGTAACAAAATAAATTTTGTACAACATTTAACAATAATAGAAATATTGTTAACAATATGAAGTGTTACACAAAACTATAACTATCTAATCAAAATATATCAGTAAAAAACATGATTTAAGTTCCAAGTATAAATAAATTTCAGTTAAAATTGTTAATGGGGTAACTGAAGATATACAGGGACTGAAACATTTAATTTGAAAAAAACTAAGAATGATTTTGTTTTTTAAAATTGATCAGCTATCCAACAACCCCATGCCAAAAGAAATAATATTTAATTTTTGGTATTTACTTTCCACCTCTTTCACAGGCTAAAATGGCCAAAAGAAATGTTGAAGCTTTCGGCTCACACCTTTTTTTCGGTAACTTAAAAATATTTCTCAAAGATACTTGACTACTGTATATATGCGGCGAACGTGTATATTCAAAGAATGATGCCGTTTATTTTCTTGTCTGAGATATGCATTAGAAGGGAGACATGTGCGAATACATGACCTATACCTTTCTTGGTTATCGAAAAGGCCTCGAATTTAACTTAACGGAATCCTCGCCTAAACCGCATCAGAAGGTTTTAAATTTAAGTTGACAGTCATACCAGTTTCACTGAAAGACACATTAGAAAGATGAAAGGCATTCATTGAAAGAAACAATATAAGTAATTTAACTTTAATTAAAAACTTAGCAGGTAACAAGAATTAACATCTTTTGATGTACGATGCTCCATGTGCAAGAACCGCCAATGCAAGGTCGGACATCTGTGCACTTCAGCTACGCTAACGATTAAAGAACTGTGGAGCTGACAAAAATTATAATGCGGCTGCGAATGCTGTATGGGCGAGCATCTTATACTCTCCAGGCACAGTATTTGCATACTGCCTGAACAGTTGTGCGAGTGAGGTGGCGTTCAGTTCATGAACCACGGACACGAGAAGACATCCGGAACTCCACGAGTATAGTCTGACGTCATTTCTCGACGTCCAGCTGAACTGGTGTACAAACACTAGCGGCAAACGAGTCAGTCGTCACAAAAGTTCTCTAACAATTGAATGTGGACCTTATTGGTCAATTGGATTACACAGCATGGCAAGGTTCTAGTTCTTGTGGCATAAAAACAGTTATAGCAAATATGAAATAAACTAAATTTATTGCACCTGTTAATGTCGAGATTTTACTTTTTAAAATGATGTTGCTCTTCGATCTTAATCCATTTTTTCTAACATGACTTAGTATTTTATTTGATATTTTCTTTCCTCATAACTATTTTATAATAGAAATTTCTGTTCTTGATAATAGAAATTTCTGTTGTATGGTACATATTCTTCTGGTTTTACACATTGTCCAGGATAAGAATTAACAGGTTCGTCGTAGTATTTAAAGAGAACTCCTGGCTGAAATAGTATAAATAAAAAAGAAATTGCGTTAAGATTGAATAAAGAGAGATACAGATATATATAATAAGTATTATGATATTATAGCATTTTGTGGGATGTGTAAAAAGTGAAATTAAATAAGCAAATAAATACACTGATACACATCATCAACTTTTTCAGTTTATTAAATTTTAAACTAATTTTATTTTGTACAATGGTTCAGGGTAATTTTTTCAATTACACTGTGGCCTTAAAAAATTAAGGAAAAACTGGTTTTTTGCGCCTAATTTTCAAATCAATGATTACAGAAACACCAAATTTCGATAACAAGTGCACAAAAAAGTTATATACTGACTGTAACATAGAAGTTTACAGTAGAAAAACGCAAAAAAGATTTACAACGAAAGAAAGCAATCTCGCTGGAAAAGTCCATTTTTGGAAATAATAATAATATATCACAGTTTTATATGGTAAAATGTCATAGATGAATTTTAATAAGTGATAAATGAGTTATAATAAGGAATATGCCCGCCCCTAACTTGAATGTATTGGTGGCATAGACTTTCCATGCCGCCAATTAAGTTGTCGGCTACCGAAATGGGAAGCGAAGACCAGACTTCCAGCTCTCTTAAAGACCTTGGAGAAAATACCTTAATTAAAATACATTATTAAGTTCATATTAATTAATAATTTTATTTACCCGCTCCAATTATTTAACCACTTAAATGAATTTTTAACGGTTTAAGCAAGTTTTCTATTTGTTATGGACTCAAACGCCTTTTTTGGTTGTCTTCGAAAATCCGGACAGTATGATAATACGGGGAGGGTGAGGCCACAATTAATCCGGATTATCAACTCTCTATTGTGTAAGTATTAGATGCATACCCTTTCTTCGCATGGAAAGAATCAAATATTTTTTACTTATATAAAGGAAATTAATTCTATGTTTTACAGATTTACAAAAAAAATGCGAAACTATTTGTCTGGTGACAAACTTGCCTTACAAATAAATACTAATATGAGATGGCATGCAGCGAAACTGAAATAATGACATAAAATCTATGTCAGTGTTACTTACGATCAAAAGAACGTAAAAAGTGTTTAGCAAACAAATTTATTCATTTTCATAATTATTTGTACGGAATAAAATTTTTGTCTCTTTAATTCTGTAATAACGACGCATTATGTGGAGAACTGTTTAATTTTTGCTTAATTCATAGGATCAGGTGGGGGGAAGTGGTGGGAAAATCATTTTTTCAAAAGGTCCGAAAATCAAGCTGTTAAATTTATATTAATTAAATTATTCACGAAGATTGCATACATTGGACTTATATGGATTGTAAATATAGCATTATTAATGACTGACTATGTCATTTTATTTCTCTCCCCCTTTATTGAAATTTGTCCGAAAAATGTGTCCCAAAAAAGCGATATAAAAGTACGACATAATAAAGTATGCGACATTAAAGTTGTTGACTATTTTACATGTATTTAAATACTATTAGTTCACAACAGCTTTAATCTATTGTTACAAAATTTCGTAAGCTGTAGAATATGCATCACATGTATTTTTCTATAAATAGGTTACGATCCTAAAAATTTCAACATACGGTTACCAAGCGAAATGCAAGAAAGGTGAGAGATAAAATGACACAGTCAATTAATATCGTTTTAATATGGCAATAATGAAACTAAAAATATTAGGGGGTTCAGGGGGGGGGGTCTCCCCCTGATGAGCATCGAACAGCCTAGTTTTTTTTTTTAATGCTATTAAAATACTTTTATAAAGTGTCATTTTTAGTCAGGCAAATATTGTACCCCATTTTCACCCATGGGGGGGGGAATGAGTGTAGTACAAATGTACTTGCGTATTTTTAATAAAAATCATGCTAATCCTATGAATGGAAGAAAAGGCGCTCGATTTATTGTATTCATAATACACTTCATAATAAGAAATCTATCTATCATAATAAGAAAAAGATGCACAGAAAAGGAATATTTCCAAAAATATTTAGCTAAAGAAATATAAAACTCGGCTGTTCGAGCCTCGTCAGGGGGAGATCCTCCTGAACCCCCCTAATTTTTTAGTTTCATTATTGCCATATTAAAACGACATTAATTGACTTTGTACATTTATCTTCATCTTTCGTGTATTTCGCCAGGTAACCCTATATTGAAATTGTAACCTATTTATAGAAAAATACATGTGATGCATATTCTACAGCTTACGAACTATTGTAACAATAGATTAAAGCTGCTGTGAACTAATAGTATTATATACATGTAAAATTATGTCGCATACTTTTATGTCGCATTTTTGGGACAATTTTCAATAAAGGGGGTAAGAGATAAAATGGCATAGTCATTAACGTCCACGATTATCCCCCCAAAAAAATGTTTTATCGATATTTATAAGATATATTACATGCTAGTTTTTTGAGATCTCAGTCGCACAGAAAAAAAATTCTTGGCTGCGCTACTGGTTCCACATAGGGAATGCATTCCCAATCCCGCGGGAACGGGATCCCGCTGGATCTCGCACAAATTTTTGCGGGACTAGTCCCGCGGAATTAGGACCGTAATCCCGCGGTATTAAAATTGAGAAATAAATTAGTTTTATTACAATTTTACGCAATCTTTCCAATGATCCGTTGACCAAAAATTGTTGCATATATGTATGTATCGTATCTCACAATTCAGAACACATGAATCAATAATTACAAATTTTAATTTAAAGTTTTAATTTTTCTAATTATCCTTCAGTGGAAGTCTGGATATATTGTAATCTAAATTTTTCGCCGACTTCCCCATTTCCAGATGAACAGAAATACTTCATATTAATTTTTCTCTTTGCGAACAATGACGAATCCATTATAAAAAGTTTTAATTTTAGGTTTTAATTTTTTTTATATAATTCACGCTTTTAACTATTTTACTAAAATTAGATCAAGACTACGAAGACGAGTGACTCTTTACACACACATACACATTGCCCTTTTTTACGTTCTTTTTTAGGAACTAAGAACTGAGTATATTACTTTGAATACCATAGCTATAATTTTCATTTTTTTGTAAGTCATTGTATTAATTATCAAATAACATTAATTATTTACTACTGAAGTTAAACTTCATGATGCTTAAAATCGTAATTTTTCCTATTTTTCTCTATTGAAATGAAATCTTAGCTGAATGAAATGTCAATCCTGCGGGATCCCGTAATCCCGCGGGATTAGAAAGACTCAATCCCGAAATCCCGCACAACGAAAAACAGTGCGGGATTGCATTCCCTAGTTCTACAAAATTAATTTCTATAAAAATCTAATTAAATGTCTATTTCGTTGATTTTAACTATTGTTTCAGGGATATTTAAATGAAGAAGAAATATAAGTGTCAGTATCATAGCAGACATTATGTTAAAAACAAAAACAAGAAGTATTGCACATATTGATATTGTTTAAATATCTTAAATCTTCACTAGAAGTACTCGTTATGTTGTTAAACTATACCTTCATAGAAAAAAAAAAGCATTGAAACATCCAAATTTTTATGGTGGAAAAAAGGTATTTTTCAATATACCACCATTTTCCCCCACCTGACTCTAGAGCATGCACGTAGTATGTAATCGCATTCATTCTGCAAAATACATTAGTAAAATTATGCGCATTTCATGACATTAAAATGATGTCAAATTTGATTAATAAACTACAAATGTATGTTTCCACTACATGTCGTGTATATTTTTATAACTGTACTTACAAGTCGAGTCTGGCAAACTAAATTTTCTCGACAAGGGCAAGAAAAGGGATAAATTTGATGAGATTTCACTTTTTCGTTACTAGTACAATGGTTACCTAAAATAAATAAATAAACGACTTTTGAAAGAATGATTTGAATTTCACATCAACTAATTACTAAATAAAAAGAGAAGTGTAATAGTAATGCGCGGAGACTACGTTCATAGAAATAATCAGTTTTGTTATAAATAGCGTAAAGAATGAACGTATAATAGCACCAATACAAAAATTAAAACAGCAGACCAGTTTCCACGTGTATGAGATGCCGTCGTCAGTGCTAGAAAGGGATGGGAATGACAAAAATTTGCTCTGTTTATATAGAAAAAAGTGAGATTCAGGATAGTGTTTACGGGGACTAATAGGAGAGTAGGGATTCAGATGCGGGTTTTAGGAGGTGCCAATTAAGGTAACTGAGAACAGAGGGATTTCCAACATTGAGAAAGGGGGGGGGGGTGATAGAGTAATGAACAGAAATAAAACTATTTATGTTTTTGCGGATATTAAAAGCTTCAATAAAATCTAATTACTGGCGTAACGGGGTTCGAAAATGTATTTAACTGATTCGGTCGAAAACATGGTTGGCAACTCAAAAATGCTTAGCGATGACAGATTTGTTGATTCTATGTTTTTTACCAGAGCTATGTACTCCTTAATTCTAAATTTAAGGGCACGCTCAGTTTGTCCAATATAAGATACTGTATATATATCCCTTGTGTTCAAAGGCTTAGTGGGGTCTTTGAGGCACAAAAAACACTGGAGAAACTAAACTTCATCCTTATATATCGGGATATTTTTATTGCTTCGAGGAAAAACTCTTGGACAAAGTCGAGTTCGTTTTTCCTCCCAGAAATTTAAAGATTTAAGTTCATAATATAAAGGGTGCAATAGATTTTTATTTTTCCCTTCTCAAAATGTTGCCAAAAGTCCGACAGGAAAGTAAGTGTGGTAACCTTTACGGGACTACCACAGTTTCGAAGGTCCGCTGCACGTGGCGGTACAGTCTACGTGAAATGGCATGTTAAAAGAATTACCATTCTCGGATAGAAAGTTGGCACTCTGAATATACCTCTTCTTTGTTTTCCAGAAAAACTTGGCAGCATTTTGATCTGTAGTTTTCAATGTACGCTGCTTTGAATTGGTAAACTTTAATTATGGACACTGTACCTATATATTAAACTTTTTCTGTTTAGTACCGTATTAAGGGTGTTCCTTTTGAAAAGCGATAGACATCACAGGACTTTTAAATAGCGTTAAAAACAAACTAATAATGTTAAACACTCGAAAAAATTAGTAAAATTAATAAAGCCTATTCACTAACTTCTCTATAAACTAATATTAACAGTCAACCTGTATGTCTCGTGCAACTTTCAGAAACAAGCTCAAAATTCTGCCTTCAAAAATGGGCGGAAACAGTTTACCTGTTTAGGAAAGTATTGCAAAATTCCGTATGCTTAGCATTTTTTCCTGATGTTTTGTAACTCCTATAGATTCATTGTTGTTTAGTTCACTGTGCAACTCATAAAGAGACATTCTAAATTTTTTCGAGTCTCTGACGCAGTTAAATTTTTGAAAAGCTGTTTAAAAGTTTTCCTAAATGAACAGCCTTAACGTATTGAAAAGTGCGAAAAACTGGGATCTGCCACTACTCGATGGTTGACACGTGCAGGATACAGTGAGTGACCACTTCCTCGTTCCGTGAAAAATCGGTCGTTAAGAGAGGTGGTCGTTTAAAGAAGTATTAACATGTGGTAGCCACGGAAAAAAAATATCGTTTGTTTTGCTATTTATGAAATTGCAGGCTAATAAATAAATAATTACACAAATATATTTTTAAAATTAAAATTTTATTAAAGTATTAAGAAATTTCAGATTGTTTCATTCTTTTTTCTCTTACCGAGAGAGTACTTCTCTCTACTTCACGAGTATTTTTTACATCTGACAAAAGAACGTATATCCTGATATTCTTCATGCATTCATTGTGTCTGAATTCGCCATAATGAAATCTATTTGCTTTAAAATTTGCTTTTTGGGTTTGATCACAATAAAAAGTAACCGCCAATACCTCTCTGTATTTCTTTATTCGTGTGAATCGGTCACATCAATGCGCTGCTCCAACACTAAAATCACTCGTTTCTTAGACATGTCTCTTCTTTAACCTACAATATTTGCACGTGATGTGTACGTATGTGCACTTGCATCTGCTGTGGATTTGCAGCAGAGCAACTGGTTTGGAATGCGGTTTTCGTTTGCTTTACTACCGAAAAATGCAAAATGAAAAAAAAAAAAAAAAATCGGACAGGGAACTGGAACCGGCCGCTTATAGTGGGTTGCGTGGTCTCTTCAAGAGGCTCTTTTAACCCTTTGAGGCGTAACCCTTCCACAATGCTGTAAAAAGGGCAGCCGTTGCCATCGTTCGACTTAACTACCCAGCAAGATGGCGGAAGATCGAAACGTTCACCTCGTGTCACAGATCTAGAGACCCTTTTCTTTGACGCAAAGAAAAGGGTCTCTAGATCTGTGGCACACGATGAACGTTGCGATCGTCCACCATCTTGCTGGTAGTTAAGTAGAGCCATGGCAACGGCTGCCCTTTTTTAAGCATTGGGCAATCTATCCAGCTGTTCTTGCACTCTTCCCTTTTTCAGTAGATGTCAGTGCTGTTAAAAATAATCGTGACAATTTTTATTACGGGAAATGACGTGCAAAAAAGTAAAGCATTCTCGTGGAGCTATGTCACCCGCAACTATTTTTATAGAAATCAAATCTATTCTTCGTGACTGGCAACAGTCAAAACATTAGAGTTGGGTGTTCCCAGAGTGGGAACACTGCGCGTTAAAGGGTTAATATAAAATAGATAGGGTAAAAAATCGGTGCCTTTAAAAATCGGTCGCTGGAGGAGGGGTTTGCTTAGGCCCCGGTGGGGAGTCCATAGAATTTAGTATCGAAACGAGTAAGCATTGCAAGTTACCCAAGCCTGAGAGTGGTTGGCATCGCGTACGTGCCACTGGGGATCTGCCAGAGTGGTCATTTTCGTAATACAGGATGCAGCATTGATCGTCCGTACATCGGTAGTCGCCCTTCCTGTAGCATTCCTGGAAGTGAAAACAATACTGATGTATAGCAGAGAAAGGACCAAGATTTTGGGAGCCCCCAAATAGTTAAAATAAGTACATGTAATCAAAGTCAAAATTACTTTGGCGGATATGCATTAAGCAGGGCCAATTCTAGAGCTATTTAGTCGCCCGCGCATAAATATTATTTTTTCGCCTTTGTGTACAGCCCAGTTGCAGAATTTTCTGTACCAGTGTCCAATGCAGACTTAAAAGTACAAAAAATTGTCTACAAGGTAAACTGCTGATACTTGTCAGGTTACCCATAAAATGCATATTAAATCAGCACATTCATCTTATAAGTTGCCTTTTAAGTTTCCACAAAAAGTAGGAAGAAAAATAATTTTTTGGAAACAAACTCTTCTATGCCTTTTCACAATATTCGCCTTTAAGATTTATACACTTTTCCACCCGTTCAAACCTATTCTTGAAACAGTTTTTCCACTCTGAAGTTGACATCTCGAACATGGTTTTGGAAGGTATCAACAGCTTCTTGAGGTGATGAAAGTCGCTGCCCACGCATTTTTTGTTTGACATAAGGAAACAGGAAAACGTCGTTAGGCGACACATCAGGAGAACATAAGGAAAGAGACATTAATTTGATATTTTTATCCTTTAAATAATCAATTGTTTCACGTGCTGTGTGGGAGCTGGCGTTGTGTTGATGAAGAATGACGCTTTGATTTTTGTTGTTTTTCCTGATTTCGTTGATGGCTTTTCGCAAACAAATTTCTGTTTACCATTTAGCGTTAACAGTTTTTCCATCCTCTAAAGGAATGGTTGCGATATGCCCTGTAAAACCGAAGAAACAAGCAAGCATTTTACTGGAAGTGCTTGATGAACAAACAACTTTCGTAGGATTCGATTCATCTGGAACCGAAGTGAATTGTTATTTAGAATCCAGCTCACAGGAATATGCCCAAGTTTCGTCACCTGTAACGATGTTGTACACGGCTTTCGCAGTCCCCAATTTGAATTTTTTTAGCATTTTCCTTACGCCAATTTGCACGAGCCTCTTTCTGAGCTTCTATCAAATTGTGCGGAATTCATTTGGAACAAATCTTCTTTACAGCTAAATGTTCGTGCATAATCGAATGTATTGCAGTCTGCGATATGCCAAGACATGCTTCTATCTCCCGATATGTGACATGATGATCGTCTTCAATCATCATGCGCATAGCATCGATGTTGTCTGAACTCACTACCGATTTGGGTCGTCCTTCATGAGATTCATCACTGACGGACGCATGACCAAGATGAAATTCTGCAAACCAAATGTAAACAGTCTTTTCTGATGGTGCTTCATTACCAAGAGGTTCACGAAGTTCTACTAAGAATTCTTGTCGAGTGTGGCCTTTCTAAAAATAATAAAAAATCCTCCAACGGAAACCTGCACGAGTTATTTCCAATTTTTTTTTCATTCACTGGCTTCTTTAACCCTTTGAGGCGCAATCCTTTCCCAATGCGGACGACAGCTGGCTGTACGCACAGCCAGCTGTCGTCAAAAAAGGATCTCTAGATCTGTGGCACGCGATGAACGTTTCGATCGTCCGCCATATTGCTGGTAGTTAAGTCGAGCGATGGCAACGGCTGCCCCTTTTTCAGCATCGGGCAATCTATCTAGCTGCTCTCGCATTCTTCCATTTTTCAGCAGAAGTCAGTGCTGTTAAAAATAATCGTGGCAATTTTTATTACGGGAAAGGACGTGCTAAAAAGTAAAGGATTCTCGTGGAGCTATGTCACCCGCAACTATTTTTATAGAAATCAAATCTATTCTTCGTGACTGGCAACAGTCAAAACGTCAGAGTTTGGTGTTCCCAGAGCGTGATCACTGCGCGTTAAAGGGTTAAAACACTCGTGTAAACAAAATACGCAAGCAATTTCTATAATGCCACTGATTCCAAAATTTAAAAAATGTGAATTTTACGAATATCCTGAAAACAAGTTTCAGCAGCGCCTCTTATTGGTCGTTTGTAAAAACATAAAAGGCAACCTACGTATGTCAAATATGCAGCATTTGCACTATTTCGAGCATTCATTTTGCCTATAATTTCAAGTTGTGTAGATTTTCTTGTTCAGTTACATAATTTTGGTAACCAGTTTTAGAATTACGCCCGCCCTTTTCTGTAAAATTTTCTGTGAAATACTGGCCAGCAAATCTCTTCGGCCAATTCGCTTTTTACTTCCTTGTACGGAGTATAAGGAAGTAATGTGATCCCTAAAAATTTCGGGAAATGTTAAAACTTTATATTTAGGATTGTTGTAACATATAGTTGTGCACCTCCCCTTTTGGTCCCAATCGACTGGATAGTTTATCTATAGGGAAGCCCAATAGATTCTAAATGCATTACACTCTGGTCCGAAATTCGTTAAACTCTCATATCTCAAAAACTATTAGATGCAGAATGTTGAAACTTTATATTTAGGATTGTTGTAACATCTAGTTGTGTTCCTCAGCTTTCGGTCCCATTTGACTGGATAGTTAATCGACAGGCCATCCAGAAATTTTAAATACAATACTCTCCATGGGCTGAAATACATTTAAAGCATATTTTAGAGATATTAAGCTATTTCAAACGACTCAGAACTGATATATGCTGTTAAGGGTTACAAAATGAATTTCGCCATCGAAAAAAAGTGTCTTTATCATTTATGGTTCTGCTACAGGAACACTCAAGAGATTTCCAACACATTACGGCCAATAGCAATTTTAGTGACATTCATTCATTTCAAGTACAATACCGTCCTACCATATAGTTAAGTAATGATCCGACCACGGTCACGTGCCTCCCTCAAGAATTGCGCCAAAAGCCGACAAGCTTGGCGAGTTTTGGTGTACGTGTGTACGTATTTAAATCTTAAATCTCAAAAATTATAAGTCGTAGAATGTTGAAATTTCATACATAGGAATGTTGTAACATCTAGTTGTGATTCTCGATTTTTGGTTCCAATCTACTTTAGAGTTTATTTACAGGATCACACAAAAGAATTCCAATACATTAATGTCTATGGACATCTTCAATATATTGAATCTGTAGTCAGTCATTGTTTGGTCCATGCCTAAAATATCGCCATTTGTTGTCGGCCTTGGCGAGTTTTGTCGAAAAATTGCCAAATTTGGAGAGAAAAATAATTTCGCATTTCGCATAACTCTAAAACTTTTAACCGTTGAAATGTTGAAATTTTGTATTTAGAACTGTTGTAACATGTATGGATACATTCAGTTCATTGAAAGTCTGTGGTCAATGACTACTTTGGCTAGCCCCAAAATCTCGCAAACTATCTCAAGCTTGTCGGCTTTTATTGAAATATCGCCAAATTAAGTGTCAGAAGCAAATCTTTCAAATTGAGCCCAGCTTAGCGATATCGAAACATTTGGGTAGAAATCGCTAAACCTTAGTATTACTGCAGTATTTTGCCTCTCTCAAACAAAATAAGCTTAGATGAAGTGCGCCGAAAATATTTTTGATTTAATACATGTGCAAGGAAGTCATGTGCTGTCCACATCAGATATTTTTCAAATAGCATTTTAGTGAATTTTATAAACATGTTTGATATTTTCATGCAACAAAATTTCAAAACTTGGTTGAAAAATAAATCTCACCCAAAAGATTAAGAAATATTTTGTCGAAACAATCATTAAAACATGTAGTAATTTTAATTGTTAATACAAAAGTTAGCATAATTGCTTGTAATGAACGAAAATATGATTATTCACAAAAACGATGGGAAAGATTTTATTTTAAATCACTGGGTGCAGTCGGTGATATCGTTCGATATGAACTCTTGAAATTGTCTGCAGACTTTCTCAAGAATCTGCGACGGGCGTCGCGTGAGTTCTGCGACCAGGGTGTACAGTTATTGTTTAGATAAGCCAGTAAATGAGAAATTTAAGTCACAAACATGGTACGCAAAACTCCCTAATATTAGTGTAAAAAATACATGGAAGAAATAATTAGCAAAATATTAAACTGTTCCAAATATAATCATTCCTCTTAGATCGTAGTTCACGGTACTTATTTCAGTTATCTCCCAGACCCATAAAATGACTTAACCAGCTTTTTGAATGAGCATCATAAAGCATAACAATTTTTTTTTGTGTACTCTTGTAACAAAACTATAAATGATTCACACAGCATTTTACAGGGAAATAATGCTATCATATACCAGAATTTCGTGAACTAATTGTGTTTTGTTCAAGACGGTTAAAAGTCCTCGAAACGCATTTTATGGAATGACTCAACTGATCGTTAACGCATTAAAACTGTTCTGCACTCGAGCAGTAAAATAAACACAAATGCTGCGTGCATTATTATGAATACAGCGTGCTTTTATAAATCTGAATAATGGAAATACGTTTCTTTTTTATAAACAGTAATGATACATTTTATGGTAATCTGCGCATGTTTTCTGCAATCTAACAAAAATTTCATAATTCTTTTAAAGAAAAAGCTCTCCTTTGTATCCGGTGGATTAAATGTAGACTCGGAAGGAGTGATATGATTTTTAATGAAAATCACCGCGATATATTTATACATATCTAGGCAACCTACGGCCCGCGGGTCGATTGTGACGCCCCTTCCCCCCCTTTGATTTTGATATGGCCCATGAAATATATCGAAACGTCATCAAAAACACATATAATACATTTAAAACCTCACATAAACCGCAATTTTGTACCCCGCGACTTCCCTAACATCCTAATGTTTGAATTAGCTCTTTCTAAAAGTAGCCCATGCCTGACTTAATATATAGTTCCGCTGATAACTTACTCACTGACTCTGTCATAATTCCGGTTTGTACCACTCCAAAATAAAACTTTTACCGCCATACTCCGTAAAAATGGAAAAAAAAGCTCGAAAAACGTAAGAAAATTCACACAGATCGTCTCAAAGTTTTACATAATTACTAAAAAGATATACAAAACTATCTGAGCTACATTATAAACCTGAAAATCAACCCGTTCTGTATTATTTAAACAATATTTTGTAATTTTCAGCTCCTCTATATTCTCCAGAGCAAAAAAAAAAGTTAACCAGTTGAGTAAAAAAGTTAGGTATCACAAGTGATATTGATGTCATATTGATCTCACGATTATCTGGCTTTTCACAGAAAATTGTGATTACAATTCCTATAAGATAGCTTTTCAAGATTACCCATTGGTTAGCTTTTTTTCCGTAAATAAAATTTCTAACGATTTCGTTTGGCTGTGAACAGCCAAACGAAATCTTTCGATTGCGGAAAGCTCCGCATACACACTCGCTGGGAAACTTAGCAAGTTTTAAGAACATGCAATTCCGATTTCGGTATATAAACACTGTAATGAAAAATAAAATATGAAGTTATTTATTTTAAGTAGACCCAGATTATCTATACTGAGAGTAGAAACTTTTTGCCTATCATGTTTTCTAAACCCAATGTAATTGCCTCCACGTTACATACTTAAATCTATTGATTAAAACTAACACTCCTTTATTGATTAAATTTCTTATCGGCTGATTTAAATCCTTTTACGCTAAAAATTTCCGAAAAATACTCTTTAAAGACAATAATTTATAAACTCCTCAATTCGCCTCAACGCCCCCAATTCGCTAGATTCAAATTAGCTCTATTTTCACTTAAATCTTGTCTATTTGAGAATTCCCACTTTCCTCCCCCACGAAAAGAGACCATATCGTGTTACTATCAAGTGACCAACGCTCTTCAACGGACAACGATGTCAAAGGATGCACCACACCATAGTCACCTCCCGGGCATCGAAGGACAAGCATGTCGTTATCAAAATATGAATTAAAAGAATTTCTGAAGAGGATACTGGATGCACTTTACTTAATGCTAAGTCCTTTTCCTGTGGGTGTTTACTTCTCGGTGTATTCTATTGTTATAATTTTATTTTATATCCGAATATCAAATGTATCTTTTGCATATTCGGAGTATTGAAATAAATTCAACCTAAATATGGAGGGGATGCTTTCGGTAAAGATTTGATTTAACACCAGTTTTATAAGATAACACCAGATTTAACACCAGTCGGGTTTATAATCATAGATTACAGCTCTGATAATAAAAAATGAAGAAAATGAATAATTCAAACATTTTAAACTGTGCACTATTTATCATTATTAATCATTACTCAACTTAAAATTGCACCGTGAACAATAAATGTCAGAAAAAAGAAAATACTAGAAAACACTGATTTAACAGCCTTAAATAACAAATTGCAGTGTAATATATTAATCAAAAACAGCAAATTTTCATAAAACACCCCTTTTATAGCTCAAAATAATAATCTTAATTGAGTACAGATATATTAATCAAAAAAGGACTGATTTTGTAAAAACTCTCATTCTATAGCTTAAAGAATAATTATAATTGAGTACAGATATATTAATAAAAAACGGACAGATTTTGTAAAAAAAACTCCTCTTTTTTGATTATTTAGGCTAAATGGAGCTGTTGTATAATGCCCCAAAATTGAGAATTTTTGGCTCCATTGATTTTTGTCGATTAATGGAGCAAATTTTACTCAATCGGGAGAATGGCTGTATGAAGTCAAAAATTGAGTAAAAATGTACTCCGTTTGATTATCATTTTACTCAGTAGGTTTAAGCGTGTAGGTTAATAGTTATTGGTAATGGAAATAAAACATTTTAAAATCATGTAAACAAAATCACATAATAAAAGCTCATCCATGTATTCATATGTAATAAGAAATTTACTTACAAGCCGGTCTGATTGGTCATTATTACTTTTTGACAGACACTCAGCTGATGTGAGGAATAGGACAAGTACTGGCCCGATTGCCTTCATGACAATCACTATTCAAAGATGTAAAGCATCTTGAATTACGTTTGATTAAACATTTATATTTCATGAAACTTGCTTATTCATTAAAAAATTTCCGTATGAAAAAAAAAATCATTCAAAATAGAAATGATATGCATGCTGTTAAAAAATGTTATGCAACTATATGAAATTTAAAGATATGCATATGTTTATTTCTGTTTTGAATGATTTTTTTTTGCATTCAGAAATGTTTTAATGAATAAGCAAATTTCTTAAAATATAAATGTTTAATCAAACGTAATTAAAGACGTTTTACATCTTTGAATAGTGATTGTCATGAAAGAAATCGGGACAGTACTTGTCCTGTTCCTCACATCAGTTTTCGATCTGTCAAAAAATAATATTGACCAACATAATCCTGTTTATTATTAAAGGATAGATTGACTAGACAAAATTATTTTACAGAGTCATTTTACCTTGTTGTTATGAATTGAATGTCAAGGGACGGTTACGAGAAGATAGATGTTTCGTCTTGCAAAATTTCTCTTTTGTAAAGTCTGTTTTAGTAGGACTCTCAAGCAAACTTTTTATTTAATACTGCCCCACCAGTGGCATAACGCAAAGGGCTCCGAGCTGGGAGACGGAAAGTGCCTGGTTCGAAACCAGGGCGCGTCCGCCAACCTAACCGTTCAGAGTTTACCGTGGTTTCCTCCGAAACTTAGCGCAAATATGGATTAGGATCCCATAGAAAGATCTCCACGGAGGGCACCACACTTATCGGCCTAGAGCCCACGCTTACCTAAATCGGCCGTAACCCCACAAACAAGCAAATCTATTTAGTAATATCTATTTTAGTAGGCTTGTCTCGCCTCGCATAACAATTGCAAATCTATCTCGACTAGTCTCGCATCCATTTTATTAATTATGAAAACTTTTTGGACTGCACATGGTGGTTTTTAAATATTTTGGTGTGTTTTCTTTTGCAAAAGGAAAAAATAGAAACTGGAATTACACCAACAAATTAACAAGGCTTAAACATCTGGGTGGGCGGAAACCTGGGGTCAATTCCCTTTCTTTTCCTTTGTTTGTTTAGTGACGATTCTGTAAAGGTGCCTTTTGCTTCGAAATTTAATATCCCAAAATATAAAAGTGATAAAAAGTGCCATTATGGGATGCAGGCGAGCAGAAAAAATATGTATGCTTTTCTTAAGAATTATTTTTTTTCCGAAAAGGTGAAGTTATGTAAATCATGGACATTGACTAAAAGATACCTTTAGCTGCACTATTTCAAATGCCAAAGTGATATCGTGATAGAAAAACACCTTGAGTGTCTTCTGAGAAACACAACTACATTCCATGAAGCCAATATTTTGCAATTTTCCAAGCTTCATTTTTCTTCAACTGGAGAAGTTATATTTCCTCCGCTTAACTATTGAGTTTTAACTATTTTTCGATGAAATACTACAGAGTCAAAGTGCACAAATATGAAAAAAAAAATTGAATATTTTAAGAACCAAAATGTTTTGCAACTTATCCATTTTTGGTAATGAAAGAAATAAGTACATACATTACAGTGAAAACAAATTGTCATCAGAAAGTGTCATAGAAATATCGATCTAATCACAATCAGTAAGCTATCGACTTACTGATAATCACAAAAAATGCGTTTTGAGAAAAATCAGTTTGAAGTTACCTTATTGTGTTCAAACATAAAACGTTTTTATGTGTATCTGCGGTTGTAGTTGGAATAATTGTGTGAAACTGGCGCCAAAATGCTCAGGAATATGTAAGTTTTAATACTTTCCATTAAACGTTGTAGCAAGCTATGTGATATCTAGTGGCCATCTAGTGGTATTTGATTGCTGTGATCGTCTGTTCACATTCGAAATGTGAAGACTGTTTAATTTTTTCTACAAAATGAGTTATTTTCTTTTTTCCCCTCGAAAATGTGAAATGACAAAGTCATTTGCATCAATAGGCAAATGTTATGGATCTTCATGTGTTTTTTTAGGATGACCATCAAACGATTCTGGTTCTGTTGAATCAAGAACTTAGTAACTAATTTCTCTTTATGAGTGATCCCGTTAATAGGTGATGATAATGGGTAGTTAATAGATGATAAAGTGTTCTTAATTTTAATGGGTCAAAAATGTTCAGTTACAAACATACTTCATTGAAATAAATGATAATGAGGCTGGGAATTTTCGAATATTTGAATCCATTAGTACTCAGACGCCAATCGACACACAGAAATCATATTAGTTACAAATAGAACTATTTTTAATTTATTTATCAAACGACTGTCTATTGACCACTTGGTCATTAGGTTGCGAGCTCTCCAATATTTTTCCATAAGAGAACTAAAATGAAATAATGCAGACATTAACCAGTGTGCGCGGCAGTCATATCTTGTCCAATTGGACATAACTACACATAGAAGAGTCGACAATTTTAGAACGATGTAAATGGGCACGGAGACAGTGGTGACCAATTACTTACTTAATGATACTTACTGATACTTGTAGTTGGTTGGATTTCTAATATCTAGGCTCAAATCAAGGAACATAATGAAATCTTTTAATTCAAAATCACAGATTACATTGAAATAGTTTTTTTCACCCAATAATTATATACTAGCAACCCGCCCGGCTTTGCACGAGTAGGAGAGTATACATGTCTACACTTTTTCTATCGTGATGTCGTATCAGCCTTTTACATCGGGCATGCATGTAAGATTACTACTTGCAGTATTTTTAATGTATTTTATTTCCAATAGTGAAAATATTTGAAAAACTAAAGAATCGACCAAAAACAAACTAACATATTTCTCTATATACAATACTAGCTGACCCGGCAAACGTTGTTTTGCCATATAAATTATTCCTAGGATTATTTTAGTAGAAAGAAATGACTAACATATTGTAAGTTTGTGAGGATGTGGTATATGACTGAAAGAGGCATGGAGCGCTGTGAACGATGCTGGAATATAAAAATAACACAATACCGAACATTCATATTTTTAATTCATTGTAATTTATTCTTTAAATTTATATATATCGCTAATTACAATAATTTTACTAAAAAATAATATAAATCCCTTAACGCAATAGAGTATACAATATTTTTTGTTATCCATCTTTAGATAACACAAACATACTGCATGGTTTGCCCACTCGGGAGCATGCTCCGTAAAACTGTTCGTGTGAAAAACATGGTGTGCTCAAATCTAATCCACAAACAGACATAGTTTGGCCTTGAGACTTATTGATAGTCATTCCCTAAAAAATTTTGCCCCCCCCCCTCCAAAAAAAAAAGGGATGAAAATCTGAAACACTTTCAGATTTTCAATACGCACTATAGTGCTATATATTAAAATCGTATCATAATTTATGCGTCGTCCTTATTCCATTAAGTTGGAAAGTGTCATCATTATTCATGACAGTGCTGTATTTTTCTTTCTTATTTCATAAAACCCATCTTTGGAATCGAAATCTATCTTAAAATCGCCTACTAAAACTATTTTACAATCTTCGCGAAGTATATCACAACTATACTTCACCGATCCTACTTTAACGCCTCGACTCTCGCCTAGGAGGCGATGATTAAACATATGCAGTTACCATGATGATTTTTTGCATTTATGTAGAAATCGTAATTTAGCATTAAAATGGCGATTTGGAACAACATGCAAGTACAGCATGCCGTTACATTTTTATTTATTTTGGATTAAAAATTAATGTAGTTTTAATAATTAAATGTCTTCAAATTCCTTAACTGGCGCGTTTATTGCTATTTTGTTTACTTTAGTTATCACCTAGTTCTTTTGGGTGCGTTGAAAGGGTACTTACGTATTATCCCGGCGGTCACTTCCGCCAAACTACTTTTTCGTAGATTTTAAATACGTTGCCAATCGTATTCCAAACCATCAACAATTTCATGTGCCCGGCATTTATCTTGGTGAAAAATTGCTTGTCTTGGCGGACCGCCGGGATAATTTGTAAGTACCGTCGAAACTTGTGCATAACTCCCAGAGACCCATGACTGCAAAGCTCGCCAAAGTACGGGGATTTTTTAGGTTGGCGAGAGTGGGGGCGTTAAAATAGGAATCAAATCTTTCTTGAACCATAAAACACATCTTTGGAATCGAAATCTATCTTAAAATCGCCTACTGAAACTGTTTTACAATCTTCGCCAGGCATATTCTTCCTGTAGGCATATTCCAACTATACCGCAAAGACATTTTAAATACTGTTTGGAATGGGCATCATAATCCATGAGTGTACCGTGTTTTCCTTTCTTGTTCCACAGAGCACTTCTTCGGAATAGAAATCAATCGCCTTATAAAACTCTTTTACAATATACGCCAGGCGTTTTCTAACTATACGCGAAATATATTTATAATAAATTGTTACGTTTTGGCACCACATTTAGCGATCAATTATCAAAAATTGCAAGCCTTGTGCGACTTTCAACATTTTATTAACGCACCCCCCTCTCCACGTTATCTGGAAAAGACATTTGAAAAGTGACTCGACACGCTAATGTCTACACAGAAATCCTGATTGAAATTAATAGCACTCTGGGGCTAAACATTTTGGGGTGGATCGCCCTTATGACTTAGGGGTATGAGACATAGTTAAAAACCTATTGTCAGACGTAACGAATATACATAGAAAATTTCATTAAAATTGGTCGAGAGGTTTCGGAGGAGTTTGGTGACTAACACTGTGACAGGAGAATTTTATATATTAGATTATAAAACTTTTAGGTTGCCAATTAATATAGTTTTAATAATTACGTGACTTCAAATCACTTAAATGGTGCGTTTATCGCTAATGTGTTCACTTTCGTTAAGACGTGTGCATAACGCCTAGAGACTGATGACTGCGAAGCTGGCCAAAGTGCGGCGATTTTTAGGTTGGCGGGAGTGGAGGGACGTTAATTAAAATCATAGCTTAAGTTCAGTTAAAAGTTATCACTTCATTCATTGACTGTTAGTCAGTACAAAATTCGCTGGGTCAGTTAGTATAACATAAATGTTTATTTTCATTTGCCACACCAATTTTTAACTATTTAAAAAATGTTAGAACTGTTTAATATCCAAGCTGTACTAATTTTAATTTCCATGTATCTAATAGCGATACTTTTTATAAATCTTCCATGGTTTTCTCTCGTGTAAAGCATCAAGCTGTGTAATCTCGAGGAGCTATTTAGAATCGCTTTAATTGCGAATAGGATGTTAGTGTTGCAGAATATACAAATTTCACACTTTTTTAAATTTATGACGTCAAGGTTTAACTGTCGTAAAAGATACACCAAACTCATTTTTAGTAAAAAAATTCCTAAAAATCTGCAAATTATGCTACATATTCAGAAAGAACTGTTTTTAAAAGAAAATTTTCTCCTCTATCCGATGATATAAATGCCATTTTGCTGCAAACGTAATTGCCGCCGTTATTACGAATTAGGTGAGGAAAACTTCAAAAAATCGCATAAAATAAGAAAATTTCTAATTGGAATTTCGAAAATTTTAATAGTTATTCTGCTATTCGGGGCGAAGACGAATCCAACGAATCAGAGATCATTAAAATCGGTCCAGCCATTCATGAGTTATAAGTGTTGGAACAAACCCGACTTTGTTTTATGTATATAGATTTAAAACTTCTCTCGGATTACATGAAAGAACAAATACATTATGTTTAGATGTTACACGTGACAGGGCAACATACAATTGGCTGCGTGAAAAACATTCAGTAGTTAAGTCACTTCGAACAACTTTTAAAGTTTGATCTTGTGCTTTATTAATAGTCATTCCAAATGCTAATGCAATTAGAAATTGGAGCCGTTTGAACTGAAAAGGTAATTCTGAGGGTATCATTGGTATTCTTGATACAAGAAGAGTTTCACCAGTTCCACAGTCAGTTAATATTGTGCATTCGATCAAAACCCTTTTTAAATGAACCATTTTGAGTCTTGTACCGTTACACAGTTTAGGCGGGTTTACATTTCTTAGTAATATGGCAGGTGAACCTACTTTTTATATTAATTTGTGCGGCATAATTCCGGGAGGTGTCAAAGAGTTCAAAAATTCAGTTGGATAATGTACTGCCTGTGATGGAGATCACATATCTAATTTAATAATCATTTACTTTGGTTTTCTTTAATGTAATCTATCCAAAATCATGTATTCTAAATCACTTCTGTTTTCATTTTCCTGCCATTTCGGTTTTTAAATCTATATATTTGTTTTTCCCCGTATGCACTATTCTTACTTGTTTATTCGTCTCTTCAAACCGGTGTGCTAAAAATAGATTATATTTGCGTCCGTTTACAAAATCAACGTACTTTGGATTCCCTTCTTTTGGCTTGGTGTTGGCGTTTTTATTATTTGTTGCCCTTCCGACGACTTTAAAATTATTTGCTCGCGATTACGTCATTTTAATTTTATTGGATTAACTGTTAGGGTTGCTCTGGAATTGGCGTTATTGATTTCAGCCAAGTGTTTGTTCTCGCCAATGTGTAATTATGTGCTGGCGTAATTTTTTAATTCATTCCACCTTAATTTCACTGTCTATATAGGACGTATTTTTTATTTCGCTGAGCCACCACCATCCGTTGTAATAAGTTTATATGTCAATAGTATCTTTTAATAAAACAGTTTCAAGTATTTAACGTCTTTTTATTATATTGCAACTAAGTGTATATCGTACCTGGATTATCATGTGTCACAACGCAGTCTTAATTATTTAAAACAGCCAAACTAATTAACTTCTTTACACTGCCTCCTACTTATCTACAACTGCATCAACTGAGTAGTAGTTTTGTGATGTTGATTCAAATTTTGAAAGAATCATATCATTTATTATATTAACTTACTCATTAGTAGGTGATAGAATAGCCCTTGTGATTATGTTTCTGATATCCGGATATACTTTTTCAATCAGTTCCTCTTTATTTTGTACCGAAACACATAGATTATTAAGACTGATATTGACATTTCCTGCTTGAAATTCACAATTACCTATTTGGAGTAAGCTGTTAGAAAATTGCCTATTATCTTCGCTGGACGATAAAATTCTCATGTTGGTTTTCAGTTCACATTTTGTTATATGAGGCCAAAGATACGATCTTTTGAGAGATGCATTTACTTCGTCTGCTCTGGTTCCTCTTGTTATGACAGGCAGAATTTTACGGAAGTCTCCAGAGAACAAAACGGTACAGCCACCCATTGGACAGTTTCTGTTGCGAAAATCAAGCATTGTCCTGGCTAATGCCTCAACAGAGGCCTTAGTAGACATAGATGCCTCGTCCCAAATAATCAAACTCCACTCTTGCATTAATTTGCCGGCGTTACTTTGTTTTAAAATACTGCAAATGCTAGAGACATCGCCAATGCAAATTTTCAGTGGAAGTTTGAATGTGGAATGCGCGGTACGCCCACCTTCCAGAAGCGTAGCTGCTATGCCGGACGATGCCACAACAAGGGCAATTTTTCTACCAGATCTCACTTTCACTAATAGTAAATTTAATAAAAATGTCTTGCCCGTGCCTCCAGGAGAATCTAAAAAAAAACAAAAACATTTTTCCTTCATTGCTGTTAACTGATGACAATATTAAGTCATAAACAATATTTTGTTCAGGATTCAATCGACACTCATCTTGAATGTTGTGTAAAAGTGGTCATAGTTGATCTCTCTATATTGACTGTATCATTTACATTTGAATTATATGGTAAGATGAATCCAAAGCATTTTAAATATTTATATGATAGAGATTCCACCTCTTTATTTAATTCAAATAAAGCTTCATCAGAGGTATTTTGGTCATCATTTAATCATCTAAATCATCTTAAGACAGTTCTTCGATTCTGCGATGCAGTACATCTTCGGCCATTATTTCTCGATATTTCTGCCAAAGAAGATGCGCGTCATGATTTGACAGAACGATATCATGATGGCAAATAAGCATCTCAGTGACTTTGCTGAACAGCATATGGGAGCTTCAGAAAGCATACTTTCCCCAATGAGTATCGTCCTCTAACAGATCCATTACTTTGCAAGCTCCTTGGAATGTTTCATAAGTTTTACCTTGTACAGTACGTAATCTTGTAAAAGAAGTAGGCCTTTTACTACGTGGAGTAACATCCTCAAGTGAAAGCACTTACTATTATTACGATGAAATACGTAAATTCTGCGAAGAGCATTTATTTTCCTTACGTCAGGATAGCCTTTAACTATCATTCCTGGTTTCCGTCGTTGGAATGTTTTAGTAACTTGATTCCACGTGTGATAGCCTGGGACTTTATCATACGTCAAAGTTCTGGCAAAATCATCTTCTGAACATAATTTGAAAAATGCTGTTAGCGTTGTGTCTCGAGGATTGTTTACAACATCATTTATGTTGTTATCCGTAAAATACACACTTTGTCCATCTTCTAAATGAACAGCAAGATGTGTAATAGCTGGTGCTCTTTCGCGTATGCTAAAAGACATAATCCGCCAAATTGCTTCTGAACTGCAAATGTAGAGGCCGGATTGAAATTGCTCCACTTCGTTAGTCAATTGTAAAGTAAACGTAGCCTGATCACTACCTTTATTGATATATTGCGAAACATATCTTATCGATTTTACAGAACTGCACAGTTCTACGTCTATATGTGCGTCGTAGATTTTCAATAAAAGTTTATTGTAAGGCACTATCCATCTGTTGTCGATTTCGTGATTGCGGATAGTAGCCTTATGTCCACCTTCATCAGGTGATAAACGTCTATATTTTGAATAGCCGTCATCACCAGTTGATGTTTGACTATAAAAGGCTTTTGGAAATTTTCTAGAGCATTTACCAGCATTTATGCATGGCGAGTTAGGATTTAAAACTCCACATGGCCCGTGAATCAAGTGCCTTACCACAGTGTTATATAATACTGGGCCGTACTCTTTGTTGGGTATTTCTGCTGTAATTACACTGTCAATTTGGTCAGGCCTGACTTTATTTGCTAGCCACAGAATCAAATGTATGTGTGGTAATTCACGCGTTTCCCATTCCACCATGTATATAGGACAGCGAAATAATATGTTCGCCTTATTTGTGAGAAATAATAACTTTTGGACTTTTAAATGAAAGACTCTATTTACAATGTCATACCTATCTTGGGGTGTTGCTGGAAGATGGAAGGTTATCCTTTATTTCTGGCCAATTCATATTACACGTCGTTGTAATGAATAGCTCAGGTTTTCCGTAATTTATAACGTATGCCGTTGCGTCTTGTGTATTTTCGTGTAGATACCTCGGTCCTCCAGTAAACGTTGATGGCAATATTACCAGTTGACTTATATAATTGCTATGTTCATTTGAATGTAAAGCATCCTGCAAATGAACATAATTCTCAGCACGTAATTTTGTTTGATTTTTACGTATATACACCAAACGTCGAGATTCAATTTTAGCATACTGATCTACCACATATTAATTAAGTAACATACCGTACCTCAATGGTGCGTTACAGTGGTTGAAGCGTTCTATTATACGATAACAATAATAGTTCATGCATGAAACTTTCTTTTGTACTGGATCTCTAGTAACAGTATTAACTTGTGGAATGTCAATTGAACATCCATCTTCACCTCGACAAAACATTAAGGGATATTGTAGGCTGTCATAAGAGCGATGTAGCTCGTAAATTTTGTGGAGATTCTCGTCACGGCTTCGTAGTACGATATCCCTTATATCGAATTGTTGTCCAGCAACCACAACTGCTACTTCGCTTTTCGAGGGGGCATTATAGGGTGTCCGTAAAAGAATGTCCGAGTTTCAAATTGTAATAGTATCAGCTGTAATCGTTCGACAGTTGTGGTTGAAGGTGACGAATAAAGAATAACTCCAACAGTTTCAGATAAGCGCATGTGCGTGTACCGCTACATCGTTTTCACAGTTGCAGCGTCATCTATTCAAAATGGCGACTTCTCAGCGTAAAGCGTTTTGTGTTCTACAATTTGCTAAGAGTGACTCGGTAATTGCCGTTCAACGTGCGTTCCGATTAAAGTTTAAATGTGATCCCCCATGTGACAGAAATATCCGCCGATGGTTTCGACAATTCGAAACGACCGGATGTCTTTGTAAAGGTAAAAGCCCGGGAAGACCCAAAGTTTCTGTAGAGAATGTGGAACGTGTCGAAGAATCTTACTGTCGTAGTCCGCAGAAATCTGTTCGGAAAGCAAGTCATGAACTACAGTTGCCAAAGACGACAGTCTGGACGATTTAAAAAAAAAAAAAATTACACTTGCGTCCATACCGATTACAGTTCGTACAGCAATTAAAGCCAAATGATTGTGCAGTACGATTTCATTTTGCATGTGAAGTTCTTCAACGGCGCAATGACTTTCTGCATCATGTGGTGTTCAGTGATGAGTCGACGTTTCATACAAGTGGGAAGATAAATACCCATAATGTTCGTATATGGGTTTCAGAAAATCCTCATCAACTTGTACAACACGAAAGAGACTCTCCAAAAATAAACGATTTCTGTGCTGTTTCACGACGACAAGTGTACGGAAAATTTTTTTTCGCTGAAGCTACAGTAACAGGGGTTTCTTATCTGGATATGCAACAACAATGGCTCTTTCTCCAATTAGTAGAAAGTGAACCTGCAAACTTTATTTGGCAACAAGATGGAGCCCCTCCTCATTGGAGTCTCTTTGTGCGAGATTGGTTAAACGCCGAAGTCCCTGACCGTCGGATTGGGCGTCACGGTCCAGACGACAGAGTTCTGTTACCCTGGCCGCCTCGTTCACCTGACATCACGCCTCGTTCACCTGACATCACGCCTTGTGATTTCTTCCTTTGGGGCTTCGTAAAAGATCGGGTCTACGTTCCACCCCTACCCCACGATATACCAGCCTTGAAAGGTAGAATTGCACAGGCTGTTGCTTCCATTACTTCGGACTTGCTGCAGACAGTATGGGAAGAATTGCATTTTCGTTTGGATGTGTGCCGTATCACTAAAGGCGTACACATTGAGCACTTATAGGAAAAGCTAGGTTAGTTTTCCTTCAATTTCATGTATGATTTGTTATATTTAGTATAAAATAAACTCCTGTAATATACCATTAAAACTCGGACATTCTTTTACGGACACCCTGTATTACGGTGTTCACCATTTGGCACCTTGTTGGCGTGGATCATTATATAATAGTCTGGGACATCAGGAGGAACACTTTCCATGGCAGTTGTAAAAGATTGTACGCATCTGTTATGCGAATCCAACATGTTTTGCAATGATCTGACTATAGAGCTATTAAGTATTGCTTTTGAATAAATATTACTTATATTACATCGCGTATCTGTTTGAATCTCAGGATCAGCAATAAAACAAATCTGCAGAAATTTATGGTCATCAGGTTTTGGTGGAAAAAGACTACCTGCAATGTGATAAACCTGCCCTTGAAATGTGGCATAAAGCCATGTTCAACCACCCTTTGGCTTTTGAATGACGTCATCTGAAACGCGTTATTGTAACGACGCATATTGCGTATGAATTCTGTATGTTTTGGAGGAGTTCCGTTAAGGACAGAATTTAAAGGATCTGGTTTGCGCAGCTATGTCGTTTAGTTAAACCTTACCATTGGAACAAAACATACCTTTGGACTCACTTTTCCATCTAAAAGCTGAGCAGTATTGACAGACAATAGTAGGAGAGCCTATAGATATCGTCGTATCGTTTCTGTAATCAATTATTGAAGCGTACTTTATAGCAGAATATTCCTTATTCGACCATCTGTTAGTATTTTGAGTTATACCCCTATTAGTTTGTATATCATTCCTTAAATTTCTGTGCCAAATACAGTCGTTAAGTAAGCGGAGTAGTCTATCTTCAGAATTTTCTGTTTTCTTTGAGCATTATGATTATTACGGCCTAAAAACAAACGGGCTTCACGTTCCTCAGGCGACTCTCGATCTCTTTGGTAAGTATATCTCTCTCGATCCAACGATAAACGGACGTCCCTCTCTTCATTATTTTCAATACTTCGACTCAAAGTCTTTTGGCAGTTGACGTACTGCGGCCTGTATTTGCTTTTCGCCGCGGCTTGATTATTTAGTATACCTAAATATGAAAATTCAACCTCATATCACAGACGTCACATAATAAGACAGTCATTTAAAATAAAACAAATAACTAATATTAATAACCTTCGATAAAATTTAATCAGAGTATAGGCACTCGCAAAATATAACTAAAACACAGTATTCATCACAAAATTTAATAACTTCAAGCATACCGTTGTAAAATACGGCTTTATTTTCTAACTAAAGAAATTTAAAAAACTAAAAGCATTTTATAAAACCCAAAATCCATAATCTTTGGTTCATTGAGTCATCATTGCGTAAGTTATAAAACTTCTGGATGCTTTTTTCCGATATTTTCAACATTTCAGCCAATTTATACGAAACTTTAATGAATTATATACGTAAACCCTCCTCATGAATCATACAGTACATTGGTGTAAACCGTATGGAAGTCCGTTCGGTAGTTTTTGAGTTTATCGCGTTCAGACAGACAGACGCGGCGATGGGACTTTATTTTATTATATGCATTAGCTGCGTGCTCGTTTTTCGCACGGTAGGAAACGATTTTTTCCCCTAAATTTATAATCGTACCTGTGCGAAAACAAAATCTAAAAAAAAAAAAAGTTGGCATAGTCCCTTTATTGAAACTACCGACGAATATATTAACGCAACGTAGGATTACAGTTTACTTAGTTGTAAGATGATCGCGCGCAATGAAGAATGATGAATAGAACAATTTTAATTTCACGAAATATTTATTAACGTGATATACTGTGCTTTAATCCATATTAACCTAACAAATCGACTATTACTATCTATTACTTATATTAATATTATCTATCTTCCTCTTTAAGGCTCAATCTAAAGAAACAGATTAGATATCTTAAACCAATGGTGCCTTTCTACTCTTTGATGATTCTTTAGAATTTATGCATTGCCATTAAAAAAGCTCTGCATATATTTTTAAGCATAAGTCTTGTCAGATTGACGTATTTAGCACCGTAAAATATTTAATCACGGCGTGGTGGAAAATATCCATCCTGTCCCAATATAAATATTTACCTCCATGGTTGTCTCGTGTAAAACATCTAGCTGTATAACCGCAAGGAACTATTTAGAATAGTTAGAATTGCGAATAGGACGTTAAATTGCGTGGCAGACTTTACAAATTTCACGCAACTTTTAATTTATGACGTCACGTTCTGCTCCCGCGTAGTTGAGTCTGGTTATTTCTCGCAGTAGTTTTCAAGTGGACTAATATTGAACCATACGACGTTGGAAAACTCTTACTTGCAACAGAACTTATTTAAGTTAATATGAGAGATGTTGGGTTTATTCCTAACTAGCTACGTGCCCGTTCTTCACACGATAGGAAACTAATATTTTAGTAAAATATAATCGTAACTATCTATGAGAAAACAAAAATGTCAAAACGTTCAAGTAGTCCTTTTGTTGAAACTACCGCGGGATATATTACGCAATGTATGATCGTAGTTTAGTTAGTTGTTGATCGTAGTTAGGAACGTTGAAAAATAATGAATATAACACTTTTAATTTCACGATATAGTTATTAACGTGGTGTACTGTGCTTTAATCCGTATTATCCAAACAAATCTACTGTTACTACCAAAGAAAAAAATGAGAATACTATTACTTATATTAATATTATCTATCTTCGTTTCTCCTTCTTTAATGCTTAATTTAAAGAAACAGATTAGATATTTTAAACCAGTGATGCATTTCTACTTTTTGATGACTCTGTGGAATTTATGCATTCCCAATAAAACAGATCTCTATATATCTTTACGCATATTTCATCTCGCGGTGGTGGAAAGCATACAAGCTGTACCAATTTAAATAGTATTTAAATTCTCCATAGTTCAGACTCGTGAAAACTGTGTAATCTAGAGGAACTATTTGGAATAGCTCAATTTGCGAATCTATACTATTAAAATCTGTGCGCGTCTGTCTGTCTGTAACATCATCTCCTCCGAAACGGCTGGGAGTTGAGTTTCGATCGAGGTGTCCACAGATTCAGGAAATTCCGAGGAAGGTCTTCCGCTAATTTAAATTTCGAAATTCGAATTATTTTAGGAGATATTGATAAAAAAACCCCGTCAAAAATGCTAATTTTTTATCCCCGTCATTCCGTAAATGTAACCCCTGTAGTCAAAAAAGTGAGAAATAAGCATCGAGGTTGCCATGTTTGGCTATTTTATTAAATTATTTAGACTCATGCAGTAAAAATAAACGATTAAGGATTTTTTTCTGTTTAGATTATTTACAAAGTTATTTTTTAATTAAAATATTGCGTTCATGTGAAATCAGAGCAGGAATTCAATGTTTTTTATGTGTAAAAGAACAGGGGATTGAGAGATTTCAGAGACTAATATGTATATTTTTTAGTTTGGCGGAAAAAAATGGCTCATTTGGCGATTTTGGGAAAGTAGTAGGTTCTACCGATTTGCACAGTTTTGGGCTTGGCGCAAATACTGAAAGCGTAACGAAATAGTATTTTTAATAATAAGCATAAGTTTTACGGCGCTATACTTCGATTTTTCATACAGAAATAATGCAGTTATTAAGGAGATTTTAAACGATCTATAGAATTTTCACCAAATTAAGTAAACTGATTTAAGTTAGAGCAATTCCGCCAAATTTCAGAAAATTGAAATTTTCGCATTTTGTACATGGTAGCTAATGGTGATTAAAACCCGTTATAGTTAATAATTTAAATAACTGCTACTTATCAATAATATGCCTGCATTAAATTTTGGCGATGGAACCATATAAATGGTTAACTATTTCCCATTTTGATTGCTGTTAAATCAATGCTTCGAATAATTCCCTGAAAACAAAAAAATATCGCAAAATGGTGTATGTTGGCATTTTGGAAATCGAAGTACTGTGTAATAAATAATTGATTCTTATTTGTTAAAGCAGCGCTACGGAAGTTTCTTTTACTAGAAGCTGTTAGAAAGGCGTAATTAATACTGTCTAATATATTTTCTGTTTTACGAATTGAAATGTATGTTGATTCCAACTTTAGTACATTTTTTAGCAAACTTGGCGAAAAATATTCAAATATAGTACAACTCTGTACGTATTATTAATTCCATTCCACAATTGAGATGAGCCGATGTCACTATCGTATGCATAGATATTTTTTTTTAAATTCCGACAGAGTATTGCGTATTGCCTTATTGTCAAGTTTAATTTGTGGTTTGAGCTATTTGCCATCGACTGCGGCGTTAATTTCGCCAATATGGCAGTTCTAGCAAAGTAAACATGAATAACTCATTTCATGTTCTATTTTTAACATTGCTATAATTTCCGTAGCAACGGAATCCATTGTTGCCACTTAAGTTGTTAAATTTAACAATTAAGTGAAACCACTCATTTCTTCAGCTTTTAAGACTCGAAAAAGTGAAAATGCATCAAACGTGAAACAAATAGAACTGTAACAGACTTGCGCTTTAAAAATAATCGAAGTTTTCATGCAATTCTACATATCTTTAATTTTATTTCCTTCGCGTGTGGATGTCATTTTTTACGTCATTTTTGCTTTTTTGCTGGCAGATTATCCGGAGCAGCACATAACCTCTAATGTATTTTCTCCTCCGGACATAAGCAAGAGCGTATGTACGGCGCGTATTTGTGTAGCCCCACTGTGTTAATCAGAATTTTCTGGTGTCAGATTTTTTAGACCATTTTTTTTTAACCACTGTGTTTCAGATTTCTGGTGTAGATTATTGATCATTTTTTTTACAGCGGAGATTCCGATCCTGAAGTATATTGATCACTGATACATGAGAAAAAAAGATGAATTATATGCAAGCAGGAGTAGCCAAAAATTTTTCATGGGAATGTTACGGGAGTGAAGAATATACATTTTGTATGGCAAAAAACTCCGCATGGGGGGTTGTGACCCCTATCCCCTCCTTGGCTACGCCACTGTACGCAAGCATCAGTTGTCACGTCATGAAAAACCGTCGTAGATGGCAAACTCCGAAGTTGTTCTGAGGGTTATAAAAATTAAAAATTTTACTTTGAGTAAATTTTACTTTTGATACAGTTCGGATATTTGGTTTTAATACATTTCGGCCACCGAGGTGAGATAAAATATTACTAAATACGGCAACCCAGAATTTTCTTAACTATTGAATTTGACACTATGCAACTACAGTAGATCCCCTATAACACGGTAGATACGTTCCGTGTTATAGGAATCCGTGTTGTACGGGTCCTGCGCTATACTCCACCTGGAGTGTGAACTGCGCGGTATAATCGCGGTAAAACTTATTCGCGCTCCGTAAAAATGCAATAATGTTTGGTGTTGCCATTCAAAAATTATGTTAATTACAGGAGCTAAAGTGTCATATTATCAGAACATATGTCTCATTTTACCGTGCTGTACAAGTCTCTTTTAACGTGTTACACAAAAACGGTCGTAATGTTTTCGTCGTGTTCTAAGAATTCGTGTTGTAGACCCATGTTATAAAGGGGGTCAACTGTGATCTGTAAAAAATGAAAAGTGAAGTTTGTTATTTATTTAGTGCGAATTGACAGTGAGATAAACGTCAGTTTTATGTAACAAGTGTGATACTGCATTGTGTTCAATAAGGGCAATAAGCTTTTTCTCAGAAGTTACATCACGAACGTTTTCATTTCAAAAGCGACATGATTTTCACCGGAGTAGGGTACATTTTTGACTTTTAAACGTAAATGATGCCATCCATTGTTTCATGTAGGTTTTTTAATTTAGGTAAAATTTAACAAAGTCGTGTGTAACATAACTGCTCTAATGCATTGTCCACGCTTTGAAAAATGCAAGATAAAATTGTTGTCAATATCTTGTAATTTTATTTATGTGGTATTTACTATATATTAATGCTATAAATTAAACCTCACAAAGAGAATTATATGATGTAGAAATCAGGCATTTTTCGAAAGAGAAAAGTTTTGTCTGCATACCGTAAAGTTCTTTCTTTTTTTATCGCTACTCACATTGACATAGTTTTTGTGTCATGTTGCAATCGTCTAAAATTTGCACTCATGACGTCAACTTTTAGTCACGATTCAAGTAAATTTTCACGTTTTGAGATTCCGCATTACTGGGTTTAATTCGAATTATGTATGTGTAAGGAAAATATACGTTTCCCACCGTGCGGAGAACGGGTAAGTAGCTAGTCTATACTATTAAAATCTGTACGCGTTTGTCTGTCTGTCTGTCTGTCTGTAACATCATCTCCTCCTAAACGGCTAGGAGTTGAGTTTCGATCGAGGTGTCCACAGATTCGGAAAATTCCGAGGAAGAACCTCCGCTAATTTAAATTTCGAAATTCGAATTATTTTAGAAGATACTGATAAAAACCCCCATCAAAAACGCTAATTTTTGCTCTCCACAATTCCGTGATTGTAACCCCTGGAGTCAAAAAAGTGAGAAATAAGCATCGAGGTTGCCATGTTTGGCTATTTTATTAAATTATTTAGACTTCTGCAGTAAAAATAAAAAAATAATGATTTTTTTTTCTGTTTAGATTATTTACAAAGTTATTTTTTAATTAAAGTATTGCGTTCATGTTAAATCAGAGCTGGAATTCAATGTTTTTTGTGTGTAAAAGAATAAGGGATTGAGAGATTTTCGAGACTAATATGTATATTTTTAGTTTGGAGGAAAAAAATGACTCATTTGGCGATTTTGAGAAAGTAGTAGGTTCTACCGATTTGCACAGTTTTAAGCTTGGCGCAATTTATTGAGAGCGTACTGAAATAGTATTTTTAAAAACAAGTGTAGGTTTTATTAGAGTTTAGCTTTAATTTTTTTAATTTAGCAGTTATTAGTGCAGAAATAATGCAGTTATTAAGGCGAATTTAAACGATCTAACTTGAGAATTTTTACCAATTTAAGTAAAGTGATTAAAGTGAGGGGAAATTCCGCCAAATTAAAGGTAATTGAAATTCTCGCATATTGTACATCATAGTTAACGATGTATAAAATACATTAACACATAGTTAATAATTTAAAATACTGCTCCTTTTCAAGTAGATGCCTGTTGTACTTTGGCGATCAAACCATATGAGTGATAGATTACTATTTCCCATTTTGGTTGCCGTTATTTCAATGCTTCGAATGATTCCTTGAAAAAAATCTCGCAAAATGGTGTATGTTGGCACTTTGGCGATCGAATGTGTAAAAAATTATTGATTCTTATTCCTTAAAGCAGTGCTACGGAAATTTCTTTTTCTGGTAACTGTTAGAATGGCATATAACTAATACTGTCTAATAAATTTTTTGCTTTACAAATTAAAATGTATGTTGATTCCTACTTTACCTTTCTTAGCAAACCTGGCGATAAATATTCAAATATAGTGTAACGCTGTGTTTAATAGAGTGTGTTCTCGCGTTTGTGCTGCTAATTACACTCTTCAAAAAAAGTATTCGAGCAAGAGAGAAATTTCCTACGTTGGTTTGGTATATTAAAAATTATTTATCGAAGAATATGAATTAGGCTATGTATAAATATGACTTTCTATATTTCTATCAAGTTCTGCGTTTTTCAAAAACTCCATTATTATTCGCAAATCTAAAATAGGAAATTTCTCTCTTGCTCGAATACTTTTTTTGGAGGGTGTACATTCCACGATTGGAATGAGTAGATATTATGAGCGTATTCTTGGATATTTTTTTTTTTTTAATCCCACCAAAGAAGGTGTAATAAAATCGGAATTCTTTTAATTTTTCATTGCTTTTATAGGTGAATAAGAATGGTTTTTCAGCCCGGTAAAAATTTTGGGTATTGTAAGGATTGAAAGTAAATTTTTGAATTTGTTGTTAAGTTTAATTTGTGATTCATTTTAGCTATTTACCATCAATTTGTGGCGTTAATTACGCCAATATGGCAGTTCTAGCAAAGTAAACGTGAATAATTCATTTCATGTTCTATTTTAAAAATTTCTACAGTTTCTGTAGTAACGGAATCCATTGTTGCCACTTAAGTTGTTAATTATAACAATAAGTGAAATCATTAACATCTACATCTCTTAAAACTCGAAAAATGAAAAGGCATTAAATATGAAAAAAATAGAACATTAACATAATTGCGCTTGTTTAAAAATAATAGAAGTTTTCATGCAATCCTAACTAATATTATAAATGCGAAAGTGAGTTTGTTTGTTTGTTTATTTATGACGCTTTCACGCCTAAACCGCTGAATCAATTAGGATGCATTTTGGTTTAGATATAGAGGGGACATTGGAGTTGGTTACAGGCTAATTAGAATTTTAGATTTTTAATTACTTTTTTAATTATTAATTAAAAACCGTTTTTACATTGCCATGGTTGGCGAGTTTCGCCCGTATCAAATTATTCATGTTTTGAGCTAACAAGAATGCTATTACCAATAAATAAGCGCGCGTGCATCTGAAAAACATTAAATACCACGGAAATTAAGCCAGTTTTATGCCAAATCTATCTATCTGTTATAATAAAAATGAATGTTCTCCAGACAAATCTACAGAAAGCAGAGCTTTGAAAATTTGAGCATGATTGAGCCCATAATATCGGTAAAGTGCACCTGAGGCTCAAAATTTTGAAATTTTAACTACTTTTCAAACTATTAATTAAAAGCCGTTTTATCGCCCGCACAAAATGATTTATGCTTTTGAAATAAAGCAGAAATTCTATTTTCAAAATCACATGCATTTGAAAAACATGGAAATTATGTTGATTTTACGCCAAATTAAAAAGCATAAGTAAAGAAAAGGGTACTTACGTATTATCCCGGCGGTCAGCCAAGACAAGCGATTTTTTGCCGAAATAAATGCCGGGCACATGAAATTATTAATGGTTTTGAATACAATTGGCAACAGTTTGGCAACCCATTTAACGATAAAACAGTTTGGCGGGAATGACCGCTGGGATAATACGTAAGTACGAAGAAAAATCCAGATGTGTTTCTAAAAGTTCATAAATTTCCAAATCCTACCAATAATATAAATGTGTACGTTTGTGTGTTTGGATGTTTTTGACTGAATCACACAAAAATGATTGAACGGATTTGAAAAAATTTGTAATGAAAATAGCTTATGCCCTGGATTAACATACAGGCAGCCTTTCAAGCATATAGCATAAATAATTCTTTTACAAAGACACTCAATATAATTCTAATGCATTGCGCTCTATGGAAATTTTGTAGCTACTAAACCGATTCTGAAACTTTTTTCACTGATTAAAAGTTGCATTATTCCTGAGTATCATTGTATGTTTTTGGATTAAGACCGATTGACTGCACTAGGGTCCTAGGCCTATATGGAAAATTCCTCTGTGGGGGATTTTCTAAGGGATCCTAGCCCGTATTTATGCGAGGTTTTTTAGAAAACCACGGAAAACTGGGAGCGGCTAGGTCGACAGGCGCGACCAGGGTTTGAATCTGGCACCTCCCCCCTTGCAATTTTGAGAGCAGAACTTCTTAGACACTGGTGGCATCCTAAGTGTTATAGGCTACCTTTAATGCATATATCACAGATAGTTCTTTTAGAGGGATGCTAATAAGAATTACATTACGCTCTATGTGCATCTCTGTAAGTACCGAACCGATTCCTAAACTTTTTTTATTGATAGTAAGCTACACTATTCTTGAGTATTATAGGCTAAAATTCATGCATGTAGCATAAATAGTTCCTTTACAGGAACACTCAAAATAATTCTAATACATTACGCTCTCTGGGTATCTCTGTAACTACAGAACCGATTCTCAAACTTTTTCACCAATAGAAAGCTGCTCTATTCCTGATTAATATAGACTAAAATTCATGCATATAGCATAAATATTTCTTTTACAAAACAGTTCGCAAATACATTCATAACTGTCTCTATTCGCCAAATGCCTGAAAAAAATCTAAATTTAGTAACTCTGTGCATATTCTCTTATTTTAAATGAAGTATACTAACATGCATTATACTTCATTTGAAACAAGTAAAAAGCAAATAATATTTAAATTCAGTTCCTTATGTCGCAAAAATATTTGTTATTCACACATGCTACATTTCTGTCGGGACCTAATTCTAAAGCCGACGTGGACGAAGTCGCGGGTAGCAGCTAGTCTATTATATAAATGTGAAAGTATGTTTGTTTGTTTGTTCGTCCGGGTTCTCTAACTTTTTACTACTCAAATAACCGATTTCAGCACATTCGTGAGCATAGTTAACAAAGTTAGATTTATTTATTTATTACTTTCAATAATTGAAGTGAGACTGACGTCATTTTTATGTCACTGTAAAAATGCATTAAAAATCCTGGTTAACAAGTTTTGACAAAAAATTACACCACGAGCGAAATAATAAACTTCCATCCAGATTATCAGATTTTGTAGAAAATAAAATAACGTGTTTTTTCTTTATTTTTCTTCTTTCACTAATTCATGTAGATATCACAACTGAGAATGGTGTCATTTTGATGTCATGAGTTTAAAAATGAGTTAGAAATCAAATTATATTAAGAGGCTTTGACGCAAAAATTACTATTATAAAAATTCAAAGTATTTTGTTTAATGCGCGTGCTACCCTTAGCGATTTTTGAGCTTTGTGACTTTTCAGAACCATAATAACGAAAGGAATCTGGCATTTTTTTAAATCGTGGGAAATTCAAATGTCGGCACAAGATGCAAAATACTAATTAACAAAATTCATAGTATTCGCTATCGGTTTGACGACGGTCGTTGTATGTATTCCCAAAAATTGTGCAAAATGTCGCCAAATTTGGACGACTTTTGGCGGTATATTATCTATATTAGATATACTATTTTTTTGTTAAATTTTAGCAACTTAACAAGCTCTTGCAGAAAAGTTACATCATTAGCAAAATGGATACGGAAAATATTTGAAATACCGATTAGCTAGGAATAACCCCAATATCTCTCAAATTAACTTTAATAAAGTTCTGTTATAAGCGAGAGTTTTTCAACGTCGTATGTTTCAATATTACTCCGTTTGAAAACTACTGCGCGAAATGACTAAATTCGACTACCCTGGTCAGAACGTGACGTCATAAAAAGTTGTCTGAAATTCGTAAACTCTGCAACACAATTTAACGCCCTATTCGCAATTTGAGCGATTTCAAATAGTTCCTCGAGATTACACAGTTTGATGTTTTCACGAGTCTGAACCATGGTGGATTTAAATAATATTTAAATTGGTACAGCTTGGATGTTTTCCACCACTGCTAGATGAAATATTTTGCTGTGCTAAATACGCCAATGAGACAAGAATTATGCTTAATAATATATGGAGATCTGTTTTAATGGCAATGCATAAATTTCACAGAATCGCCAAAAAGTAGAAAAGCGCCATTAGTTTAAAATATCTAATCTGTTTCTTTAAATTGAGCATTAAAGACTGAGAAACGAAGATAGATAATATTAATATAAGTAATAGATAGTATTCTCATTTTTATCTCTGGTAGTAATAGTAGATTTGTTTGCATAATATGGATTAAAGAACAGTATATCACGTTAATAACTATTTCGTGAAATTAAAAGTGTTATATTCATTATTTTTCAACGATAGTCTTATAACTAACTAAACCATAATCCTACGTTGCGTAATATATTCCACGGTAGTTTCAACAAAAGGACTACTTGAACTTTTTGACATTTTGCTTTTGCATAGATAGTTACGATTAGATTTTAGTAAAATATTTGTTTCCTACCGTGCGAAGAACGGACACGCAGCTAGTAGGACGTTAAAAAGTGTTGCAGAGTTTACGAATTTCAACCAACTTTTAATTTATGGAGTCACGTTCTGACCAGGGTAATCGAGTTAGTTATTTCACGGAGTAGTTTTCAAACCGAGTAATATTGAAACATACGACGTTTAAAAACTCTCGCTTGCAACAGAACTTTATTAAAGTTAATTTGAGAGATATTGGGGTTATTCCTAGCTAATCGGCATTTCAAATATTTTCCGGATGATGTAACTTTAACTAGCTAATGATGTAACTTTTGTGCAAGAACTTGTTAAGTTGCTAGAATTTAACCAAAAAAAAGTATAATATATATAATATACCGCCAAAAGTCGTCCAAACGTGGCAACATTTTGAACGATTTTTGGGAATACAACGACCGTCGTCAAACCGATTGCGAATACTATGCATTATGCTAATTAATATTTTGCATCTTGTGGCGACATTTAAATTTCCCACATTTAAATGTCGACAGTTAAATTTCCAACATTTGAGTTTCCCACAATTTTAAAAAATGCAAGTTTCGTTTCGTTATTATGGTTGCTGAAAAATCACAGAGCTCAAAAATCGCTAAGGGTAACCCCAGACAGCACAGCAAACTTTCATCAAACTTACAGCTAGCTTGATTTATCAAGTCAATAAACTTGAATTAAGCTTGAAAATTTCAAGCGTGTAAAGGTGTTATCACACCAGAGCTCTACGCACTGCAAAATGCACGTACAACACTTTTGTACTGCAGTTTTGCCCTTTAGTCAGGCGAAAACCGTTGTGTGATAGTATTTCCCTTGACACCGGACTCTTTCGAACAATGTTGAAAAATGTTTGGTACGAATGGCGAAATCAGCCAATCAGAGCTCTAGACACTGTCCACACCTTCATTCAAGATGGCGACCTCCATGCCTGCAATGTGAACGGCGGAAATAGAAGCCGATTTTATTTCCGAAGTGCAAATCAAAAACCATTATAAACTTTTTTACTGTATTTACTTAAAAGTGAACCTTCGAATTCCACCGTCAATGTCAATGTTCGAATGCACGGGGCGCGACAGGACGAGTGATTTTTGTGACAAAAACAGCGATGACGTAATAACTGTTTTGTCACAAAACGAGTGATAACGTCGCCAAATCGGCAACCCCGTGCCAATCCACCAGATCGTTTTCTTGCCTTGCAATACAACCCTATACCTTGCTTTTGACAAGATAAATGAAAGCCCAAAGAGTTGTACGAGCATTTCGAAGGGCGAAAATGCGTCGTCTGATAACGGCTTAAGTTTAATGCAAGCTTGAATTAAGTGTTGTAGTTTACACTTGCCCAGCTTGCATTAAGCTTGACATAGCAAGCTTAATTTCCAGCTTAAAATTTTTTTCTAAATGCACGGGGCGCCCGTTGGCGAACTCGCCCGACATACTTTATTTTTCCACGCATTTTCCCCTCAATGCTGAAATTTTAAGTTATTTTAAGCTGTTAACATTAAACGTCCGCGGCTGGATTCGATCTCGGGAACCATGGGCTGGGAGACCAGCGTGCTATCCGTTCCGCCAATAAGCCTCGCGCAGCTATGACTAAAGTTTGAAGTGACTGTTGCCACGCCGTTTTGTGGCCAGATCGATCGGTTTGGACGATGCCGATAAGTTTCTTTTATTTTTCCATGGGATGAATCAAAATTTAAATAATATTATGTGTGATTTATAGACTCTACTAATAGGGAAATAAGCATAATATAAACTTAAAAGAAGGACACGTTTTAAAACTTTCAATATCGCAACACTCATGTTGAGCAATACTGCAGGCGAAAATCGAGGCAAACGACTGATTTTTAAATCAATTTCGTAGTATAATTGTATTTTATTTTGAAGAATTTCCATATTTGGAAATATAGAATCTTTTTTTTAAAATTCTATGGTCAAGTACATTTATGACTGATTAATTATTTTGTGGAGGCCGGATTGCGCCTCATTCTACCACCCATAAAGTGAAGTATATTAACTAACTAAATTGTGTTAATTATATTTGTAACAATCGTAAAATGACGTCAAAGCATCGTCATCCTTTTAGTTACAATCCACCCAACTAACTCCATGGCGCGAGGTCGCGATTTTCATTGGCGCGAGCTCGCGATTTTCATTTATCCAGTAATTCGCCTAATTTTGGTGTTCTAAAGTTTTAGTGAAAGATGTTTGCAAGAAAATATTGTAAGAGGATTTTGTAATGGTTGTAACGAATAAAATGATGTTTACAGCTAAAAGTGGCGCCCAACGTAAAAAATGGTACAGATAAGTGAGTGACGTTTTATTTTTACGTGAGTGACGTTTTACTTTAAATTCAGGAAATATGGCGTATTTGGGTAAGGCGCGGAAGGAGGATCTAATCCTGCTTGCCCAAGAGATGGGGGAGGAAGAAGTTAGTACAGACTTAAAGATTATAGATCTTAGAAATTTAATTATGAAGTCTAAGAATTATGAGGAAGTGTTTGTAAAAGATGTCCTATCAAATATAATTGAAGTTCGGAAATTAAAAGAACAAGAAATAATTAATGACAAGAATCTCGAAATAGAAAGGCTTAGGTCCCAACTCGAAGCTCATAGGTTAGGCTTGCCAACCGAAATTAATAGAGCTAGTGTAGAAATGAATCAGTCTATCTTGGAAGTACAAAAACTTTTACCAGTTTTCAGTCCAAAGGAAGATGATATGGGTTTATTTTTGAATTTGTTTGAAAGGCAGTTAAACTTCTTTAATGTGCCTGATTCTAAATGGGTTGCTTATTTGATCGGTGTGCTACCAGCCGACATCGCCAAACTTATTGCTAGGGAGCCAAATGAGAAGACTCAGAATTATAAATACGTTAAAAACTTGTTATTACAAAGGTTTAAGCTTACGGCAGATAAATTCAGACAGTTATTCTGTCAGCATAACAAATCGCCTGACGGTACTTGGCGAGATTTCTATTTTGAATTAAGGACATACCTTGAAGGTCGTATTTCAGAACTGGGTATCAGTGATTTCGAAAGCCTTAAAGACTTAATAATTGCCGACCAAATAAAAAGAAAACCCCCATCAGAAATGAGAGATCATTTTATGGATGAATGGGCAGACTGGAATTCTCCTAGTGAATTAGCTGAAAAGCTTGATGCTTATGTAAATATTCGAAATAATTTAGGAAAAGACTCTGTCTATTTTAGAAAGAAATTTAGTGGATATAAAACTAGTTCTCCAAAACGAGACTATCAGTCTAAATGGTCTGAAAGAACACAAGTAAAATCAGTCTCAGAGGATAGAAATCCTTTAACATGTTACGGTTGTGGTAACCCTGGATACATAAAGGCAAAATGTCCTAATTGTTCTAAAAACAGAGAAGAACAAACTAGATTTAATCCTGTACATATGTACACTTGTTTGAGTTTACCCCCTCCAACTGTTTTGTTAGACATATCCATTTTTGAAGCAACTGGAGCTGTTTGCGCGGATACTGGTGCTAGCCGTTCTATTGGTGGAGAATCCTTATATAAATTTCTCAAGGAAAGAGGCCAAATATTCACGGATCTAGAACCTTCTATGCAGTTAGCTGATGGTCATCGAACTACGTCTAGAGTGTTGAGTGCTGACGTGCCAATTACGATTCAAAACCGAACATTTATTACGAATCTTATTTTCTTGCCCCATGCTAAGGGAAATCGCACTCTGTTGGGTGTAGACTTTTTACAAAAATCTGGTATTGTGTTAGATATCAAGAGCGGGTTTTGGCACTTTGATGACACACCTCGTCACAAATTCTCGTTTACAAAAGAGGATCCAAATCTGGAAGATCCTGTCGAAAATATCGAAGTAAATTCTTATTCTTTGAGAGAAAGCGAAGGTTCAAGATTAGATTCTGAGGAAAAGAAAATTTTAAATGATTTGCTCTGCAAATATGAGAGAATCTTTCAGGCAGGGGGAGAGGCCACTCCACTAGTAGAGCATCATATTAATACAGGAAATCACCCGCCAGTGTCAGTTCCACCTTATCGGTTGTCCCCAGCAAAAAGAGAGTTGCTGAAAGCTAAAATAAATGACCTTCTTGTAAAAGGAATTATTGAAGAGTGTGAATCTCCGTACTCGGCACCAGTCGTCCTTGTTCCAAAACCGAATGGTGACGTACGTCTTTGTATCGATTACAGAAAGCTAAACTCTGTGACTATACCCGATTCTTATCCTTTACCGAGGATGGACGATCTTTTGCATCAAGCCAAACGTACTGAATTCATGTCTACGCTTGACTTACGTTCTGGTTACCACCAGGTAAATGTGTATGCACCTGATCGTGACAAAACAGCTTTCGTGTGTTCTCTAGGAACATTTCGCTATCGCAGAATGCCTTTCGGTCTGCGTAATGCACCAGCAACTTTTCAGAGACTTATGGATAACTTTCGAAAGGGACTTCCTGGAATAAATATACTTACTTATTTGGATGATATTATAATTTTGTCATCCACTTTTGAGCAGCACATGTCAGATCTTGAAGCTGTTTTTCAGATACTTGAAAAATGGAAACTTTTTGTAAATAGAGAAAAGTGTAATTTTGCATGTAACAAAGTAAAGTACTTAGGTCACTGGATTACCCCTAATGGCATTGAAGTAGACTCTGAAAAGGTTGAAGCCATCACTCGGATTCCGCCTCCCAAGAATGTTAAACAACTGCAGTCCTTCCTACAAACCTGTTCATGGTATCGACGATTCATACCTAACTTTGCAGAATTATCTCGACCGTTAAGCAATCTCACTAAGAAGAAATCAACGTGGTTTTGGGGTACCCATGAAGAAAATGCATTTCAAGCTTTAAAACGCTGCTTGGTTCCGGCACCAATACTGGAACAGGCTGATGAAACAAAACCATTCATTGTTCGAACTGATGCAAGCAGCTATGCTCTTGGAGCAGTGCTCCTCCAGGGGGAGAATTCTGAAGAACGAGTGATTGAGTATGCTAGTAGATTATTGAATTCTGCAGAACGTAACTATTCAACTACTGAACGTGAGGCACTTGCTGTAATTTGGGCTCTTAACAAGTTCCGAGGGTACATTGATGGAAGTGAAGTTACTGTGGCATCAGACCACCAGCCTTTAAGATGGCTCATGAGTCTTAAGTCTCCATCTGGACGACTTGCCAGATGGGCTTTGCAATTGCAGGAATTCAATTTGAAGATAGAATACATACCTGGAAAGGCGAATGTTATAGCTGATATGTTGTCCCGGCCTAGTTGTGGACATCCTCCTAAAGATAGCTGTGAGCTCTGCTCGGTCGTTGTGGACATACCAGCAAGTAAACCAAGTGATTTACGTTTTAACCAAATGAAAGATGAAGAATTGAAAAAGATAATTAACAGCTTTGAAAGTGACCAAAAAAGTGTTGACTATTATAACTGGACCGAACGTGGTTACATTATGAACCAAGGTGTTTTGTACAGATATTCCCCAAGTTCAGATTCGGAAGAGGCACAGCTTGTTGTGCCATCGCACGAGAAAGAAAAGATTATGAAAGTATACCATGATTCGCCAACAGCAGGTCATTACGGTGCTGAAGGAACTTATGATAGAATTTCCAAAAGATACTATTGGACCGGAATGCGTTCATATATTGCAAACTATGTAAAGAACTGTGCTGAATGCAACAGGTACAAGCCGTCAAATCAAAAACCATTAGGATTGTTGCAAACTCCTGTTTATTCTCAAAGGTTTGAAGTCCTATCTATTGATCTTTTTGGTCCCTTACCAGAAAGTAAAAGTGGCAAAAAGTGGATATTTATTGTTGAAGATTGTGCAACTAGATGGGTAGAATTGTTTGCCTTAAAGCAAGCCACTGCAAAGGAGTGTGCAACGACGTTGTTAGAAGAAGTTATTTTGAGATATGGTCTCCCAAGACGTCTAATTAGTGATAACGGAAGCCAATTTGTCAGTGGTGTAATGCAACAACTCTGTTTCCTCTTGGATATAAAACAAAGCTTGATTCCTGTCTATCATCCACAAGCTAACCCTGTAGAGAGGAAAAATCGGGATCTGAAACCGAGATTGGCTATCCTTGTGGGTAATGAACATGACTCTTGGGAAGAAAAGCTCCCAACAATTCGTTTTGCTATGAACACTGCCAAATGTGATACCACCGGACAAAGTGCAGCATATTTGCAGTTCGGCCGAGAACTACGGACAGTCGATGACGTACAGCATGACATACGTGCAGTTATTTATAACGACAATTTTGTGCCAGAAATTACACCATATTTGAAGAGATTTGCTAATATTTCTAAGGAAATTAAGGAAAGAGTGGAAATAAAACAAGACCAAAGAAAGAAATATGCTGATCGTAAAAGGCAGCAAGGACCTAACTTCATACCGGGAGATAAAGTATGGGTAACCTCACATCCTGTGAGTAAAGCCTCCAATCACAAAACTGCAAAGTTCATGCCTAAGCGTGATGGACCATATGTGATATTGACTCAAAGATCGCCTACTACATTTGAAATTGCAAGCCTGGATAATCCACATGAACCGCTTGCAACATATCATTCATCAGCATTAAAATTGTGTCATAATTCGGACGCTACACCAGTGGCTCCGATAAGAAAACGAGGTAGACCACCGAAAAAGCCTCCTGGTTCTTCGTCGGGACGTCGTCAGAACCAGAGGGGGAGGATGTAACAATCGTAAAATGACGTCAAAGCATCGTCATCCTTTTAGTTACAATCCACCCAACTAACTCCATGGCGCGAGGTCGCGATTTTCATTGGCGCGAGCTCGCGATTTTCATTTATCCAGTAATTCGCCTAATTTTGGTGTTCTAAAGTTTTAGTGAAAGATGTTTGCAAGAAAATATTGTAAGAGGATTTTGTAATGGTTGTAACGAATAAAATGATGTTTACAGCTAAATATTAAAATTTATTTTTAGGGCTAATTAATTAGTTAATGGAATTACTAATGTTAATTAGATGTAAATAAAACTAAAACTCCCCTCGTGTTACACTTCAGAGGGGCTTATCCCATTCATTCCTTCCCCTTGCGTGTTCTAATGTCCAGGTTTTGTGCGATAATAAAATAAAACACAACTTTTACGAACTTTTCTTTATTTAATATCAGCAAATTTGAGAAACGCTAGACAATTAATGTCCATTCTCTTTCATAGATGGCGCCATGAACGCACGCTTTCGAAAGGAAAATCAAGCTGTATTCCAGCTTGACAATTCAACTTGACTTCTGCAAGCTTGCTGCAAGCTTAAATTGAATTGAACTGTCAAGCTTGCATTAATACGTCAAATTCAAAGAAATGTCAACCCAGCAAACACACTACTGCCCGCAAACTGATGGCAGGGTACCCGCCCCGTGCTGGCAAAGTGCCGTACGCCGGGAGCACAGTGCATTGCCGTCAGTTTAAAGTCACTGGAATACCAATGCCTGAAAAATGCATATGCGCCAGTACATTGCCAGTAATGGTGAAATGCCTGTCGCGCCCATGTGTCTAAAACATGCATGACATAGTTAACGGCGTGGTACTGTTTAAAATGTACTGGGCCAGCACTTTTTAGAGGTAATGGGCCAGTAAATATTTCGTAGTGTTAGCATAAAATTTCGTTATTTCATTTAAATAATCAAACTCTGATAGGCGTTCATATTATTATTATTATTATTAGGGAGCTGAGGGGACTGCAGCCTCCTCCCCCGCGAAATGGGACACTTTACTTAGCTCGCAATTGATATTTAGCTTATAATTGGATGTTGGCTTACAATTTGATACCCAGTCCCTCTCCGAAATAAAATTCTTGCTACGCTGCTGCTTTCCCTCAAATGTAAAAGCTGCAGTCGAGCTAGCCATGCCGCAAATTTGAAAGAGAAAGCTGCACACTAAATTACAAAATCTGTGTTTTTTCTCGGCTTACCGATGTGCAGTTTTCAGTTCTAGGTTAGGAAGTTTATTTGGCTACTTGATATCGATCGACAGTTTCAACAGTTTTTTGTAGCTGCCCTGGGCGGTTGCCCAGTTTGCCACACCGAAGAACGTATACAGGGGGGGGGGGTCCAGTGAGTCCAACCCCCCCCCCCATCCGAAATTTCGTCTTTTGTTAGCAAAATAATAATGATGAAGAATGAAGTGTTTGTGCGAAAATTTTTGCCTTTTTTACCGTTTGGACTCTCAAAATTTTTGGACATTCCCCGATTTTTTTTTTTTTTTGGGGGGTGGGGGACGTCTCTGGCCACCAGCTAAGGAAAGCTATAGGGCTCCTGCACTTATTTTCTTAGAAATAATGGGACAGTATTTTCATGTAATAGTCAAAATTAGAAACTACGCAGATATTTTGTTCAGACTCATTTATTTAAAAACGCTACTTAGATTGTTGTTCAATTATTCCCCGTATTTACTGCTTTTCGTACGAAACTTCTAGCAGGTGCAAAAGAAAAAAAAATAAATAAAAAAAGAGACAGACATATATATGAGACGTCTTTCACAGCTTAAAACTGCTAATATCAGATTTGGCGATATTAGGTTGCAATATTCGAATTGTTTTCGCAGATCTGGCTATATTTATTGAGATTATTTGTTAGTCGTTTTCAGCGAATGTATTCGAACCTCCAAACCAAAGGGAGTTTAAACCACTATTGAACCCAAGGGCGGACCCAGAAACTTTTTTCGGAGGGGGCGCAAATCGTAAATACTCATTTTATCTAGTGTAAAGAACACTCAATATTGGTGAAAGCCCCATTTATCCAGTGTAAATATACTTTTCTCGGAGGGGGCGCGCGCCCTCTGCGCCCTCCCCCTGGATCCGCCTTTGATTGAACCAATTAGAAAAACTAAAAATGCTAGCATTATACTCAAAATACAGTTAAATACTTATATAAGTTACTACTTATATAAGTTACTAGTTAATACTTATATATAGTTTAAAGAACAAATAAAGATACAGCCAATCTTGAGTAATTCAAAGTTAAAAGGACACAAGAAAAATTTCGAAAAATATATATTTTCACAAAAAATTGATACATTAAAAAAAATTCTAGGAATCGACCATAAATTCGAATTTTTCAAGTTTTATTTAGAGCAGTACGCATAGGGATGGATGCGAGAGGAGACAGAGATTCACACCTTTTTTTGCAAGATGAGACAAACATTTTTAACATTACGATACGGGGATCTTGTTAGATGAGAAAAGCATTTTTAACATTATGATATAGGGATTTTAAGTGACGAGACAAATTTTTAGGCTGTTTTGCGAGAGGCCTATTTTTCGTCTAGCTTTCATCCCCTAATACGCACATTTCAGGGGTACAAAGGTTCCACCCTTCTTCGTAGGGGCGTAGTGAATGAGGCAGGGACGTGCTTAGGGTTTTAGCGGGCCCTGGGCAAAACATATTTAGCGGCCCGAGATAAAAAACAATTAAGGGCCTTTCACTTTTCTTTACTTAATAAAATAATTGTGGATCTTGTCATGTCTCCCCCCCTCCACCAGCACAGATCGCTACTGCTACTGTAATTAAGTAAATTACATTAACTAATTAAGATTTTAATACAATAAGTATCCATAATGTAAAAGCTGCATCTAGCTACTTAACATGTTGTAAATTTGAAAAAAGATAAGCTATATAGGAAATTACATATTCTGCACATTTAAAGGCACTAATTTTATCGAAATTTAAAAGCTTCAATCCCTCCTCCCCCGGCCCCATAAACGAAAAATTTGGGTTTTCGTCAACAAAATAACGTTAATGAAAGTTTGATCACCTGATATCCACGAATTCAACACTTAGAGGCCCTGGGCGATGGCCAAGTTTGCCACCCCTTAAGCACGGCTCTGGAAGGAGGGTGGACTTTTCGTACCACCCGAAACGTACATATTGTTTATTCGATTTTATTAAAGTGCCTTTATAATAATGTATTATTTGCGTTAAGCATTTAACTATTTATTTCCGCGTTTAACCTGTTCGCTCTCATTATTGAAAAGATGCACCGGGGAATACTATCCTTCTTTGTCATGTTGCTTCTCAGTATGGGATTTTAAATGCCCCTTCCCCTCCGACTGCGCTAGCTGAGTCGCTGGGCCTCAGCAAAGCATTCAAAACCATATGCTAAATTGAGTTTTCAGCGCCCCTTCTGTTTTCCTGAATGGAAAACAATGGTAATTCGAAAATATTGTGCCCCTTGTATATGCTATGAACGGGGGCATATGCCCCTCTAGCCCCCACCCCCTTAAAACTTTTCACTATTCGAATATTCACTCTTTTGTTTGAATATATTTGATAAGTTTTATAAGCTACTTTCGTGCTAAATGGATAGTATGTAGTAAAATTCAAATTCCTCACAAACATAAAAAAAGGAACATTTTACACTTTCCACAGCATTTGAGAAAAACGAAGATCCCAACTTCACATCAAAAGCAAAACAATTTTAATATAAATATGTGTATGGTTATTACAAGCTGAATAATTACAAGATTTTATATATATATATATATATATATATATATTATGCACACTAAAGAAATGTTTATGATACGCCGGCGCCCACAGAAGGGTTATAGGCGGCTTCAGTGAGATGTTATGAAAAGTTGGCGAGTTTAAAACGGAAATGGCGATTTTTGGGTTTATAAGTTTTGGCAACCCATTCAATTGAGAGCGCTTCCCATACTCTTACGTTAAACAACGGCCAAATTTTATTTGTTATTTGATGAATTACGCATGAAGTACTTTTTTAGGATACAAAATTTTGCAGATTCCTCATTGTTATATATAGATTTCGAAAAAGTTAAATTGGTATTTTTAAACAGTTTCACAAAGCTAGTAAAATTTCAACATTTGGAACAGTTATTTATATAAAACAACGCTGTTTGAATGCTGAAATCTTTGTTAGCTCATAACTTTGATGGCCTTACCGTGATAACTTGGATACAATATACTTGGATATAATAATACCTTGGAGAACTATGGATTAAAATAACAGGTAAATCTTTTAAGTTTTACTGTTTTTAAAGTACATACTCTCACAGCATATTTTAGTGTATAAAACTATTTTCCTCCTTAAATTTTGAGTCATGTAGTATACAGCAGGTAGATAAAGGAATTTCTTTTCAAAATAGGTAACAAAAAATCTTTTGATCTAAATAAAATGTTACCCTAATGTTATGTGTCACCATATAGCAACTTTATTTATTATTACTTCCTGTAAGATTATGATTTATATATTAATGAGTATGTCATTTTATCTCTCACGCCCGTTACTAAAAATTGTCCCAAATATGTTTCCCAAAAATGCGACATAATTTTACATATATTTAAATACTATTAGTTCACAACAGCTTTAATCTATTGCTACAGTATTTCGTAAGCTGTAGAATATGCATCACATGTATTTTTCTATAAATAGGTTACGATCCTAAAAATTTCAACATTGGGTTAACAGGCGAAATACACGAAAGATGAGATATAAAGTGACATAGTCAATTAATATCGTTTTAATATGGCAATAATGAAACTAAAATATTAGGGGGGTGGGGGGTTCATGGAGGGTCTCCCCCTGACGAGGCCCGAACAGCAGAGTTCTCTCTCTCTCTCTCTCTATATATATATATATATATATAAACCGTAAAATATTAAAACTCATTTATAAAATCTCTTTAATTATGAGATATTGAAATTAAACTGTTTATAAATTATTTTATGTAGGTTTTGACATGTGTTATATCCTCTCTCATAAAAAAAAATATGTTTTGAAAATGAAAATTTGTAAGAAAATTGCAGTTTGTGAAAACTGTACACAATTCACTAATGTTGGGCGAACATAATTTGCAAATGATGTACTAATGGATTTTGCTGTTGTTTTTAATTTTTCATGTATCTAGTTTTTTATCTTAAAATGTTACCCTTAAGCAGTGTCTTTTTTTTTTTTTGGAATGGGTTGATGAATAAGCCCCCCTACCCCGGATCCGCCACTGGCTCGTATTTTAGTTATGGCAGCGTTACTGTAAATAGGCACTAATCCGGTACCGTGCCATTATATTGTAGTCACTGTTAAGGCACCAGGCCAGTGCCTTTATTTTTAATATTAGCCGGCACCCGGCCGTTTCATTTTGGGCATTATAAACTTAATGGGCCAGTGCCTTTATATAAACGGCCGGCATATGCAGTATGCCAGTAGAGTGCCGCTGCCTTCCCGGGCTTCTGGCAAGGTACTTCTCGGGCGACCACTTTTGGTACGATTCGGTTACTTTTTGCAGTGCCGGGACGGCGCTGTACGTGATGGCAGAAAGGCACTCGCAAGGTAATCCGCCAGCAGGTGTGTGCTTGCTGGGAAGCTTGATTTAAGCTTATGTGCTGTCTGGGACACGCGCATTAAACAAAATACTTTGAATTTTTATAATAAATTCAAATGAATTCAATTGAATTTTTATAATAAATTTTTGCGTCAAAGCCTTTTAATGTAATTAGATTTCTAACTCATTTTTAAACTCATGACGTCAAAATGACATCATTCTCAGTTGCGATATCTAACATGAATTACTGAAAGAAGATGAAGAAGAAGAAGAAGAAGAAGAAAAAAAGGAAAAAAATCTGTAACACTTTCAGATTTTAAATACACACTAAAGTGCTATATATTAAAAACGTATCATAGTTTGTGCGTCGTCTCTATTTTTCTTCCTTATTCCATTAATTTGGAAAGTGTATCATTATTCATGACTGTGCCTTATTTTGCTTCCTTGTTTCATAAAACTCATCTTTGGAATCGAAATCTATCTTAAAATTGCCTACTTAAACTATTTTACAACCGTTGCCAAGTGTATTCCAACTACTTCACCGTTTTAAATATTGTTTCGAATGTCCATCATAATTCATGAGTGTGCCGTGTTTCTCTTTCTGGTTTGACTCCTACTTTAACGTCCCGACTGTCGCCAAGGTGGCGATCATTAAACATATGGAGCTACCACGACGTTTTTTTGTATTTATGTGGCAACCCTAATTTAGAATTAAAATGGCGATTTGGAACAACATGCAAGTAAAGCATTCCGTTACATTTTTATTTATTTTGGGTTGCCAATTAATGTAGTTTTAATAATTAAGTGTCTTCAAATTCCTTAACTTGTGCGCTTATCGCTAGTTTGTTCCCTGTAGTTTTCATCCAGTTCTTTTGGGAGCGTTGAAACTTGTGCATAAGTCCTAGAGACCCATGACTGCAAAGCTCGGCAAAGTGCAGGATTTTTTAGGTTGGCGAGAGCGGGGCGTTAAAATAGGAATCAACTCTTGCTTGTACCGTAAAACGCATCTTTGGAATTGAAATCTATCTTAAAATCGCCTACTGAAACTATTTTACAATCATCTCCAGGCATATTCGAACTATATCCCGTAGACATTTTAAATACTGTTTGGAATAGGCATCATAATCCATGAGTGTAGCGTGTTTCCTAGCTTGTTCCATAAAACACTTCTTCGGAATAAAAATCTATATTGAAATCGCCTAACAAAACATTTTAACAATTTTCGCCTGGCATAGTCAAACTATACTTCACCTTTATAAATACCATTTGGAAAGTGCATCATACTCTATCAATGTACCGTATTTGTCTTCGTTGTTCTGTAAAACACTTCTTCGAAATTAAAATCTATTTTAAAATCACCTACTAAAACTATTTTACATGTGTTTTCTCTCTCTCTAACCAGGTATTTTCTAGCTATACTCGAAATGTATTTATAAAGAAACCCAAACAATTCATTAAAAAAAAACACGTTTGAAAAGTGACTCGACGCTCTAATTGTAGAAAAAGTGTCTACACAAAAAACCTGGGAGAAATTAATATCACTATGGTGCTAAAACAAACAAACAAACAAACAAAAAAAAACACTTTATTTTATTTTCTACAGCATCTGATAATCAGGATGGAAGTTTATTATTTCGATCGTGGTATAATTTTTTGTCAAAACTTGTTAAGCTCATTAAGCTTTTTAATGCATTTTTACACTCGCGACATCAAAATAACGTCAATCTCACTTGAATTATTTAAGGTAATAAATAAATAAATCTAACATGGTTAGTAGAGCCCCTGCTAATGTAAAAAAGACGCCTCCTTTTACGCTCTATGTATGTATAGTTTTTGAGTTCGAAATGACGCCCCTTCGAAGCCGGTGCCCAGATGCAATGCTTGTCGTGTCGGGCTGCCCCTGGTTACAAAATTAAGACGGTTAAATGATAAAAACCTACGAAAAGGTACAAATTATTTTCGTCCTATATTAATTCTGAAGAGCTTCTGGTTATATTGGCCTTTATCAAAAAACGGAAAGAAATAAAAAGTAACAAAATCTGAAACACTTTCAGATTTTAAATACGCACTAAAGTGCCATATATTAAAAGTGTATCATAACCCATGGGTCTTCCCTATTTTCTTTCTTTATTCCATTAGGTTGGAAAGTATATCATTATTCATGAGTTTGATTAAACACAATTAAAATTGATATTTCTAACATCCTTTTTCTGGATGTAATACATTGGAAATAGATGGGAAAAAGCTGCGCAGAAAAATACACAATTCGAACTGAAGTAAAGTTCTAAAAATTTATTCAGGTGTATTCATAATCCAAGTATCAGACGATAAAATGGCGATATATTGCGCCAAGCGCTAGAATCATATATTCTCAAAATCGCGTATGAACCATTTTATTTTTCGCCAAATTAAAAAGTTGCACATGGAAACGGCACAGAAAAATAGGGACGACAGAAATTATGATACGTTTTTAATACATAGCACTTTAGTGTATATTTAATATTCGAAAGTGTGTCTCAGATTTTCTTCTCTCTCTCTATCTCTCTCTTTTTTCCCCACAGAATTTGTCACATACAAGAAAATGCCTTAACAGAACATTCTCAGCTATTAAGTTTTAGCCACATTTTCTGAAAATGAGAAATCAAAAATTTCTTTTTTGACCACTTTACTATTAGAGGTATGCCAGGTATCCATACAAAAAAAAAAAAAATAAAATAAATAAATACGCACTAAAGTGCTATATATTAAAAGCGCATCATAATTTCTGCGTCGTCCCTATTTTTCTTCCTTATTCCATTAAATTGGAAAGTTTATCATTATTCATGAGTGTGCTGTATTTTTCTTCTACAAGATCGCGTAGACAAAAATCTAGGCTTGAGCGAAATAGCACCCCCGTGGTTGAAAAAAAAAAAAAAAAAAAAAGAAAGAAAGAAAGAAAAAATCAGTATCTATAACCAGTGGGGGAAAATTATGTTTGAATGCTTTTCAAGAAATGAACAAATCAAACGATTTTAAGTGAAAATTCACGCGAGGGTATCTACCTCTAGGGGGTTATGCCTTGCACGGTCGACTTTTAAAGGGTTTCTGACGTATTCAGGTTATATCTGGAGAAAACCGGCCAAAACTACAGACAGTTGCTGGGCGCAAAATTATGCTGTAATTGTGTATATATAATACACTTGCAGAAGGTGGGTGAAACAAGGCAAAACTTCCTAAAATTTGTTCAAAGTCTTACAGTTTAATTCGTGTTTGTTGGTTAGACTTCACGCGTCCCCCCCCCCAAAAAAAAAAAAAACGATTTCTTTATAGATCGCTTTAGAGAAGGTAAACAGCACTAAATAATAGTTGGACAAAATTTCGCAAAATTATGTCATTCCGATATCAAAGCCCATATAGGAAATATATATTATATATTTCTTTTAAGGGCTGAGCTTTGTATTAGGTTAGGTGAATTTTTTTTTAATCATTAAATTTTAGCGAGTTTGAGCGAGAACTTTCAAAACTGGATTAAACTAAATAATGGTTGGAGAAACTTATACATAAAATATATATTTAAATTCTCTTATGGGGGTGTCAACTTCATATATACAATTGAATCTCGATATCTCGACTTAGTTTATCCCGATTTTCCGACTACCTCGAAATTGTTTTACAGCCCCAAATTGGCGCAATGTAATTTAACAGAATTTTTTTCTCACTGTCTCGAATATACAAATCTATCACTCTGCTTATCTCGATTTTTACAGTTACTTAGAAAGTTGCAAGTCGTGTGTACTTGCCGGGAGACGTCTTTAATGCTTTGTATAAAAATAATAAGTATAACATGAAATCGAAACTAAAAAATGTAATTGTGAAAAATTATCTAGTAACCCAATCCGATTGCTTCCATTTTTATTTCTTTATTTAAACTTTTCTTTTTGATATACGTTATCACTTGCTCAAGGATTATCCATATTACGGAAGTTTTGCAGTTTTATAAGATGTATATATATATATATATATACATATACCTAATGGAAATTAATTAATAAAAGTTACTTCAGTCTTACTTAGAAACATCTGAAATATGTTTAAATGTCCGTAAATTCGTTTCCCTAGTCATTCAGTGAAGTATTTCGTGTGTGCGGGAAAGTGGCGGTCCCCCTATATCGGCTGGTTTATTCCGAACCCAGGAAATAGCGAACTAGCAAAGGGTCTTTTACACCCCCATTCTTCGCGGCGAAATAATACCTAAATCAACCAGGACAAGCTCGAAAATCTTATTTCTATAACTTATATGCCATTGTTTATTTTGTGGAGTTGTTAAACATTTGAAATTATACCGTTTTGAATGTCGTATTATTTCTGGTTATAATATATACACTATTCTTCATCTGTCTATTTTGCCAATTTTCAACAGAATTCGATCGAGCGTTTAACGCGACCTCTAAATATTATTCGATTAAACTGAAAATTTGAATACATTATATTTATCAATAGTGTAAAAAATTTGAAGGATTGAGAACAAAGCAATTCCAAAAAGTAATTTTTTGAAGCACCCTAAAGATATATATATGTTACAGTGAAAACCCGAAATCAGTCAAAACTCGAATTAACTAGGGAAAACGCGTTCTGACTGAGTGCGTTAGGGAAAACCCGAATTAACTAGGCAAAACGCGTACTGACTGACAGCGCTAGGCAAAACCCGAATTAACTAGGGAAAACCCGTTTTATTCGAGTAGCGGTAGCACGTTTTCGAGGGGCCCCTACAGCGGACGCATATTTTCCAGGGGGCCCCCTAAAGCGATAGCTAGACCCACTGATTTTTTTCGGGTCTCGCAAAGAGCCAGTGTTAGCATATTTTCGAAGGGGGGGGCCCTTACAGTAGTGGCCGAACCCCATGTTTTCCCATGTGAATTCAGGAATGTTAATGCTTTATCCACTAAAAATTGGATCTTGCTCCCCCTTCGAAAATATGCTATTGCTGGCCCTTTGCGAGCTCAAAAAACCTCACTGTGTCCAGCCACCGCTGTAGGGGGCCCCTCGAAAATATACTAACGCTGGCCCTCTGTGAGACCCAAAAAAACATCAGTGGGTCCGGCCATCACTTCAGGGGGCCCCCTCGAAAATTTGCTTACGCTGTCCCTTTGCGAGACCCAAAAAAACATCAGTGAGTCCGGCCCCCACTGTAGGGTCCCCCTGGAAAATATGCTAACGCTGGCCCCCTGCGAGACCCAAAGAAACCTCACTGTGTCCAGCCACCGCTGTAGGGCCCCCCCTCAAAAATATACTAACGCTGGCCCTCTGTGAGACCCAAAAAAACATCAGTGGGTCCGGCCACCGATGTAGGGGGCCCCCCCGGAAAATATGCTAACGCTGGTCCTTTGCGAGACCCGAAAAACATTACTACGTCCGGCTATCCGGGGCCCCCTGGAAAATGTGCCTCCGCTGTAGGGGCCCCTCGAAAACGTGCTACCGCTACTCGAATAAAACGGGTTTTCTCTAGGTAATTCGGGTTTTGCCTAGCGCTGTCAGTCAGAACGCGTTTTGCCTAGTTAATTCGGGTTTTCCCTAACGCACTCAGTCAGAACGCGTTTTCCCTAGTTAATTCGGGTTTTGACTGATTTCGGGTTTTCACTGTAACATATATATATATATATAATTAAAACACAGACCTACCTCGCATGAAAAAAATATATATATAACGGAACCAACCGATCAAATAAACAGAACATTTCAGTTCCTGTCTCTTTCTCTCTTTCCCCTCCAATTTATCCCTATTCATTGATGAAAATTTTTTTTACACAGCCCCAGCGCAAAAGACTAATCAACTTAAATTCTGACTTTTTTTTTACACATTTCAAACCCTTAACAGTCAAATAAACAGTCATTATAAGTTTTAATTAAAATGCATGGGTGTTTTATTTTGTCAAGAACACAGATGTGATAAAGATTGCTTTAAAAAAAATGCCTAACTGTCAAAATGTGATTTGCTTTAAACTAAATCTTTTATGCAATTGAAGCGCTAAGATAGCAGTTTACATTTTGATAATTAGATAAGCTAATTAGACTTACCCCTGAATTCTTCACTTAATAAAGAAACCCCAACTAAACAGTCTTTTATTTCATATTATGTATACTTAAACGTATTGGCAGACATTTCTACAAAATCTGTGCTGTCGGGCATTCAAGAACTTTGCTCCTATGGCTCTGGTTTACGCTGTCCTGCGTATGCTCGTGACGCATGCATAAATAGAATGATGAAAAATTTCAAACATCATTGATTCTGAGCCACTATAAAACGTTTTGTTCAATCCTAAATACATATTTTTAATAAACAAAACCCAAGCAACTAAACTGTTTAACCAAATAGGGTTTGTGGATTTGTAAATATCAAGTTTTGATTTTTTAAGTAGTTCTTTTTACAATTTTTGCTATATATTTTTGAGTATGTAGTTTTTGATTTCTCATACACACAATTTTTTTTAACTGGTCGTATAAGAAGTAATGTAATATAACCTAAATAAAATAAGATCATATGGTACATAATCTTCTTTTTTCACACATTCGCTAGAGTAAGGATTATCGGGTTCGTCATAGTATTTGAATGCAAGTCCAGGCTGTAATTGAAAAAAAGAATAATAAGTTGCATTGAAAAATAAAATTAAAAAAGAATATAGATTTATAATACTTATATTTTAGTATTATCTATAAATTTTAAGGTTCTTCACCATGGCCGAACGGATAAGACAATGAAAATGTAGATGGCCGAAGTGTGAAAGTCCCGATTTCGAGCCTACGGTCGGCTATCGATCTAATGCCCTGGAGTTTTGGGCGGTTTTCTGCGGATATAACGTGAATACGCAATACATCCATTTAAAAAATCCTCCTCTGAAGGCACATTCCTTGTAAGCGATGCCCCTCTTGTAGGTTAGCCATGAAACACAGCACCAAAACTCATAAATTTTACGACATTAGTATTAACTCAAAAATTGAATAAAAATAATGTATAATAAGTATATCTATTTGTCTAATTAATAATTTATCTAACATTAGGAATTTTTTACAGCGATCTAAGATAGATGTTTCAATAGATGGACGATTCTTGATACCTATTTTAAATCTGTTTTTGATGAGTTTATCGAAAGGATAATTCTAAAACAATAGTTATAGTCACTCATCCAGGAGCTGTAAATAACTTTGTAGCGAACATTCGGATTTGTGACGTAATTCAAAACGTATGCTAGGATGTAAATATTTGGTCGGAAGAATCTGCATCTAAAGCTCTACCGTGCCTTGCAGAGTACCAACATGCGTTAGCACGTTGTGGTAAACGTCAATTTGATGTCACACATCAAATTGACGTTCGCTTAAACGAACGTGGCAGAATAGAGACGAAAATCTCAATTTATTTCTGCGATTCATTGACTTCTGCCCTTCTTATTCCAACAAAATGATAGCTTTTTGAACTGTTTTGGTTTATGTTTATCTTTTAATCACAAACTGTAATTGACACAAAAAAATTTTGCCTAGCGCGTGTAAGCAAAGTCAGCAGATCGGGTGGGGAAAAAATGAACAAAATTCGCCAAATATTGTAAGCAGTGGCGTAGCCAAAGGGGGGATAGGGGGTCACAACCCACCCGACCCCTATGAGAAATTTTTGTCATAAGAAATCTATATTCTTCATTCCCTCATCACACACGCGTATCATGCTGATATCCCAATGATGGGGCCGCATACACTCATGTCCATAAATTAAGGATAATTCAGAATCACACAGAAATTGATCTCTAAAATAAAAATTTCACCTGTGGAATGATCACACACATCTTGAAGAAGAATATGCAAATTACAGGAAACCACCAGATGCCGTGGATGGTACGTCACAATGACGAGAGTGTAAGAGAGGGGTATATAAGGAATGGTGGCAAAGAAGTAAAATTGTTCACAAGCGCTGTGAAAGCCTTTCAGTGCAAAAACCGCATAGTTATGGCACAAAGGAGGCATTTGGATGATGTTTTACGTGGCAGAATTATCGGACGACTGGAATGTGGACGAACCCAGCTGGAAGTATCCGAGGAACTTGGAATCGCCCAGAGTGTCATCTTCAGGCTTTGGCAACGATTCCAAGATGATGGTAATGTGAGTAGACGTTACAGCACAGGTCGCCCTCGAGTTACAACGCCGAATGAGGACCGCTATTTGGCAGTTACTGCCAAAAGAAACAGACGGAGTACAGCATCAGACCTGTCTCGTCAGCTCTCTTCAGCTACCGGTACAACTGTTTCAAGGCAGACCGTGTACAGACGCTTAGGGCACATTGGTCTATATGCTCGTAGGCCTGTCAGATGTGTTCCACTTACCGCAACTCACTGTCGCCTGCGATTAACCTGGAGTAGAGAGCATGCATTGTGGACACCGCAAAAGTGGTCTTGTGTGATGTTTTCCGACGAGTCCAGGCTTAGTTTGGAGTCTGATTCTCGCCGGACATTCATCTGGAGAGCGCCAGGTACCCGTTACCACCAAGAGAACACCATTGAAAGACACCGTTACGGTGGTGCAGGATGGCTCGTTTGGGGAGGAATTATTCTTGGTTCCAGAACTGACCTGCATGTTCAGAGTGTAACGATGACAGGTCACATCTATCGGGATGTCATTCTGGAACAACATGTACGTTTGTTTCGGGGCGCCATGGGTGCTGAATTAATGTTTATGGATGACAACGCCCGTCCTCACCGTGCAAACATTGTAGACGAATGCCTTCAATCGGAGGATATCACCCGTATGCATTGGCCAGCATACTCACCGGACTTGAATCCAATAGAGCATGTGTGGGATATGCTTGGCCGACAAATTGCAGCCCGTCAACCCCCTCCCACCTGTCTACCGGAACTTCGGAGTGCATTGCTTGATGAGTGGTGTAATATTCCCCAAGATCAGATTGATCATTTGATACTCAGCATGCCTAGGCGTTGTCAGGCCTGTATTGCATCGTCCGGGAGACATACTCCGTATTAACCATCCTACTAACCATGTTATACTGTTTTTTGTAAATAGGTTCTTTTTTGAAATTTGGTCAAGGGAGTAAAACTTGCAATTTTTATTAATTATGTCAAACATATAGCATCTTTTTTGCTCTTTACTTTTTGTTTAATAAATAGACTTTACAAATAAGTCAGATTTGTTTTGATTCTTTCTCTTTCTTTGTCTGAACTTCATTATCCTTAATTTATGGACATGAGTGTATATATGTGAGTTGCAGTAATCGTAACTCCCCCATGAAAAATTTCTGGCTACGCCACTGATTGTAAGAGATTTGCTCAATCCCTATTTCCCTTATAAACATCACTGTCTTAGCTTAGTGTGTATTAAAAACAGTTATGCCCGTTCACCTTTTTCTAAGATGCTTAGGGGGTTAGCAATATACAGATACAGGGTAGTTAAAGTTATCCTGTATAGGCCTACGTAGAGGCCGTTCAGGTGTTCGTATTTGGTTCAATCTCCGTAAATAAGTTACATGGACCATGGAAAAAAGAAATCTGTAAAAAATAGTCCAAATTTCGACAAATAGATGGCACTTTCCACGTGCAAAGTGTAAATTTAATGAAAATTTGAAATGTTTTTAAAAGGCTAGAAATTAATGCCATATAATCATTCTTCACCATGCTTTTAGAACAGAAAAATCGATTTTTAGTGATTAAGTTGTTTTATCAGAGCTGCATTAATTTATTAACAACACTGCGGTAATATCGTCATTTGAAGAGCTTACGAAAAAGGCCTATGCAAAGTTGGAGCATTTTAAAAAGGGCAATAGCCGATGCCATATAAAAATCAAGCTAAAAAAAAATCAGAACTGCAGTAATTTTTGAACTGTACTCCAAGAATATCGACGCTTGAATGACACAGGCCCTTTTCGTAAGCTTTTCCTACAAAGTCTTTCCGAACAACTTCTCTGATTAATTTTTTGGTGAGTTTATCGTTTAGGATTGTAACAGAAATAAACAAATTTTTTCTAAATGTCAAATCGTTATCTCGTATATGTAAAAAAAATGATAACCGGTTTGTTTTGTTTTTTTTGGGGGGGGGGTGTGTCTCATTGGCATAATTCAGCATTTGGCATTACTGCACATATTTTAGAGCACAAGTAGCATCAGTATTTTCTAATACCTCTTCATAAGTTAATCACAAAGTTTGTCAATTAATTCGACTGCCGAATCAACATTATTTATATAAGGCTTTTATTCATTAGTTCAATGAAGGTAGCAAGAGGTAGGGAAAAAAGGCTCTGATTTTTAGCACTTCGTGCAATCCAGAGTTTTTTCTTTTCAATTATAAAACTGGAGATCTTTAAATCTAAAATAACCCTTAAAAGTCGGCCGAACGAGCTAGTTACTACTAGTTAACTGACTGTGATACCCTCTAAACTGTACTTACTAGTAAATCCTGGCACATCAAATTTTCCCGACAGGGACAAGACCGGAAATAAGTGGGATTAGGATGATCTACAGCAGGTCTACTACAATGATCACCTGTAAAACATGAATTTGTTAAGAAATATTACGGAGTTCCCATAGGCTAAAATACAAGTAATCGATAAGAAGCATAAAACGTCTTTCTAAGAAATTTTCATAAGTTGTGTTGTAATGGGTACTTAGAACAAGAAAGAAAAATAAAGCAAAATGTTGGATTATAGAATATTTTTGAACACGATCGTATATGAGTTTAACTTAGTGGTGCATGCAAGGATTAGCTTTACTCCTCCTCTATAAAACAGAACATTATTTTTGGGTGGCATTTTGCTATGTAGTACTCTTAGTTTGTTTAGGTTAAATAAGTCTTTTACTTTCTTGTACAAAGTAAGAAACGTACTGTAATTGCTCAAAATACGCTGAGCTTACATTAACATAATCAACCTCATCGCTGTAAACGACAGTAAAGACTCCCTTTCTGTGGACACTATTTCTTTTCCGCATGCTGATTGACATTTTTTTGCATTGCTCTTATGCAAGAGCTTTGAAATTCAAATTTCAATGGTAAGGCAGTCAAAGACTGATGTAGAGAAGGAACTCTAGTAACAGAGAAAGATACTGGACCTACTCTTCCGAGTACAACTTCGTGCAAGCCAACACAACATCTAACGTATTGTGGCTCTGTCACGGAAGCGCCGTTTCAAGGTTTGCAGTACTCCAAGGACAACTGTGCGTGGAAGTGAAGATGATTCCGTCCTAACAAGACAACCAACATGGTAAGGATAAGTCAGCACACAGGCCTCGCAAGGCTGTTTGGGACGTGGCTGACGAGAAAGACAAGCTGCGCTGCTGACATTTTGGCTACGCTCTTTTGGTAACTAAGAGTCATGTGACCTAGAGGGTGTGCCTATCTCAGATTAAGATGGCCACACCTCCTAGGTCACATGACTCTTAGTTGGAAAAAGGGTGCGATCAAAATGTCACCACAGCAGCATGCTATTCTCGTCAGTCACTGTTTGGGAGCAGTGACACACTACAAGTTTAGTTTCCGTCCGGGTACTTGCTGTACCGTCCCACGGCAATGTGTGGATATTGCTTTCTTAAGCTGCTATTTATATTCAACCTCATAGGCATAGCGTCGGAGGGAGGGAGGGGGGTCACAAAGGTCTACCCACCCCACCCCTCAACTTTGTCTCAAAATCTTTCGATTTTCAACATTTGTTTGGAAACTCGGAAGGTACTTCCATTCTCTGCTCTTAAGTTCCATATGTGCCTCCCAAAATTTTCATGCCTATGTTCATCCGTCTGTGAGGCTAATAAATGTTTTAGTTTTCAGTGCTTGGTGTTTTATAATTTAGAATTGGTCATGGTATATTTTAGAGTTGACAACTGCTCCTGAATATTATTAACCACTTTTTATAAACAGAAAATTTTTGCCTTCAATTATCTCAGAATTTTGAAGCTGAACGTGTGGGTTGATTTCCATTTTGAAAAAATATTTAAGAAAAATTTCTGTTTAGAAAATACGATAAGTTATATTCCGGAGCAGTTGGCAACCCCTGAATGTTTTAGCGCAAAAGTACATATCGTTTAGTAGGACAGTTCCAGGAAGTAAACCCGGATACAGAAATGAAAGCATTTTTTTATTCCGTCTTAGCAACAATGAAAATTAATACGTTAGAACAGTGATTCAAGATATGTGGACTAAACATTATATATCCTCCCTTCTTTTGCATGCAACTCTCAACTGTAGCACTTGATGTAAAGTTAAAGCAAATTAGCAGTTTTCTTGTTTCTAAGACCCCAGAGTGTGAATATTCCAAAAGTATAAAGCCAAGATGTTGCTGACTTTAAAAGAATAGTGTAAAACATTTAAAATGGGCACACTGTGCTCACTCAAGTTGGGACAGTTCGAAGAAACTGCAGTTTATTTCGTCGCTTTTAACTATATTTAGAAGTATACTAATTTTGTCAAGGACTCGAAACATTTTAGTATATCTTTTCACAAGATGTGTAACGTACTACAATAAAAAATTAGCCTAAGTGTGAAAATGAAACTCTATTTCCGAAGAAAATAAAAATAATTCTTCAAAGAGTTTCATTTTGAAATTTTTACATACATCCAACATAAGATTCATTCTTGTCGTAGTACTGCTTATGAAGAGCTATCCTAAATATCTGAAGTCAATGACGGATTTCGCTTACTTTAGTTATGAATCGAATATAATTTTTTTTTTGTCCTTAAACGGGTGGTCATAAAAGTTATTTAATGGCAGTCTATGAGCTAGACAGGTTCAAAGTGGGAGACTCAAATGCAGACCTTCTATCCTCCCCCGCCCCTCGTCCATATTAAAAAGTATTACCCTCGACTACATTGATCTGGCCACATCAACAATTGGACAATTGAAAGACACAGTTTTTCGAGATCTATGGTTCCTTTATGACCTTCATCTGAGTTGTTCCCAAATATAAGTTCATCATTACTACAAAGTACAATTTCCATCACATGGTCGTACAAGTTAACATCCACGCACAAAGCCGGAAGTCGAACACGGGCCAAAGGATGGCAGTAGGGCGCGCTTGCCAGTACGCCGCATGGGCAGCAATCACATCGAGACTGGTCAGTTTCGATGGTGTAGGTCGTTTGCCATGGCAAATGACTTTTAATCCCGCCCCCGAAACATAGAATGAATAACATGAATTGCACATTTTCGAAAATCTATCTCATAGAAATATTAAACCATTTCCAAAAGATGTTTCCTAGCTACGGCCCTTTCAATTTAAGCCAGTACTTTTCTTTAGAATATATTTTTTAAGCTGACAACTCCTTAATATTAGGTTGGTGCATAGTTATCAAGCGTTTCCTTCTTTCCGCATTAATCCTTTAACGCGCAGTGTTCCCGCTCTGGGAACAGCAAACTTTGACGTTTTGACTGTTGCAAGTCACGAAGAACAGATTTGATTTCTATAAAAACAGTTGTGGGTGACATAGCTCCAAGAGAATCCTTTACTTTTTAGCACGTCATTTCCCGTAAAAAAATGGTCAAGATTATTTTTAATAGCCCCGACAGCTGCTGAAAAATGGAAGAATGCGAGAAGGGCTGGATAGATTGCCCAATGCTGAAAAAAGGGCAGCCGTTGCCATCGCTCGACTTAACCACCAGCAAAATGGCGGACGATCGAAACGTTCATCGCGTGTTACAGAGACCCTTTTTTGACGCAGCTGGCTGTGCCGCACACATCCAGCTGCGTCAAAAAAGGGTCTCTAGATCTGGAACACGCGATGAACGTTTCGATCGTCCGCCATCTTGCTGGTAGTTAAGTCGAGCGATGGCAACGGCTGTATTTTTTTCAGCATTGGGAAAGGGTTGTGCCTCAAAGGGTTAAAGGGGACGAAAGCTGGGATTGTTTCGGCAAATGGGGAAAGGATAAAAAATGCCTGATGTTTATGCACTAACCTAATAGTACGCATGGAGATATAAAATTAAAAGAAGCATGCATATTTCATTTTTGCCTATAGGCGATATGGACCTGAATGCGACCCTGCCTAAGAATATCACAATGTTATGTAGGGGACTCAGAGGATAATCAACGGAACAAATTTGCATAGTCACCTAAGTCCGCGAGTGGTTCGCAACGAGCCCGATGGAAGCGGGTGCCGTTGCAGAAGTAGTTGTAATAGGAAAAGCAGCATTGATTTTCCTGGCATTTCCCAGTCCCTGGATATAAGCACTCCTAGAAGAGAAATCGAAATGAACAAGAAATATACATGACACAGAACATTTTCATTATAAAACACTGTCTCACACAGTTCTATCTGAACACTTATAATTAGACCGCGCATTATATGCACCTAAAAAATGACAAAATATACATGCAGATATGCATGAAAAAATCTTAAATTATGCACTGAAAATCTAAAAATATGCCCTAAAAATCTAAAAATAAGCACCAGATAACTGAAAAAATATGCGCATATTAACAGAAAATATAAACCTATTTACTTGTAAAAATATTTTCTATCACTTATCTTACAGTTATGACAGATTTTTTTCTCTCTTTGAAACTTGAAAACATCATGCAAGACAGAATAAACAAGAAAGATAAGTTATGCCAAACGCATAGATTATAAAACACTTTCCAACACAAAATTTTTTTTGCGACAAATTTCGCGATTATTTTCCTTAAAACTGGAGAGATTTTGGAGATAAGATAATGTTGTATTATCACTATAAATGCAATTTTATGAGACCCTGTAAAAAATCTTTAATTTCCCCCCCCCCCACGTTTAACTGAAGAATATAAAAATTTCATACTCATTGTCCTGTGCTAGAAACGTATTAGTGTCTCTCAAATGATTTCAGTGCCAAGTGTCACTGAGATTTTAGTGCTAAGGAAGCCAGTGAGAAACAGGATTCTGTCCGAATAAGATTTATTAAGATGGCGAGGCAACTGGTCGCTGGAGGCGGCTAGTAGCTTAATGTAATCAGATTAGATATTTTTCGGGGTACTTACGTATTATCACGGCGGATACGCCAAGACGAGCAATTTTTCGCCAAGATAAATGCCGGACACATGAAATTATTTATGGCTCGGAATATTATTGGCGACAGTTTGCCAGCAAATTTGAGGAAAAAATAGCTTGGCGTCAATGACCGCCGGGATAATACGCAAGTACCTCTCTCGATTTATCGCCGAATAATGAAAATATCGCCAAGTTCGGTTAATTTTTCAAAGCATTTTTTTCATCCTATTTGGCAAAGTCGCCAATATTTTCGACATTTGGTGCAACTTTTGACGAAGGCACTCGATCATCGTCGGATTTTTAGCTAATTATATTGTACGATAGTATTATATGCTTTAAATAGGTGCCTGTCTCTAAACTGCTACTGACCGCATTGTATTGAAATTATTTTGAGTGCTTCTGTACAAAACTATTAACTATACAGACATTATTTTCGATGGAAAGCTTCATCTTGTAATCCTTAATAACATATATCAATTTTGTTTCATTTAAAATAGCAGAATATCTCTAAAGCTAGAAGTCAAAGCCCGTTGTGAAGGTAATTGGTGCTAGAAAAAACATTTGACGAAAGTAGGTCTACACTCAATATATTTAACCTTCGTCTACCTAAATAAATTATTCTATATTAAATTTTTATTATATACCCAAATCGAATTTCGAAACGTACAGAAGCGAAAGAATTCGTTTTGTGTAAACAGCTATTCTCATAATCATGCAGACGATTTATTTGTGAAAAAAAAAATTAATAAACTGCGTAATCTGGAAAAACTATTTTAAAAGAATTTGAATCCCAATTGTATGACGTCGTATTCACTTGAAATAGCTAATTTTGTTACGCAAATGACTCACATTTTTGATCTCGGAAATAAAATTGTTCTGAAAAAAGTGAAAAATCGCTTAAAAGTGAGGGAACAGGTGGATTTTCAAATTTTTAAAGTACCGCAGATTGTTTTCTATATTTTTATACATAATTATGAGAAATTTCAAGCGGATTGTACAAACGGTGAAGACGTTATTGGGCTTTTTGTGTTAACTTTGTAATCTTTTTACAGTAATGGCGGAAAAAGTTTTATGTTGAAGTCAGAGATCAGCGTAACTGTATAGTAGGACGATACGCTTTAAAGAAAATCTTCTCATACAACGCAATGTATTTGGAGTGTTTTGAGTGCTCCTGTAGAAAAACTATAAATGCTACATATACCATTTTCAATAGGGTACATGGTACAGTAGACAAGAATAACATATTTAAATTTCATAGAAATCTATGCATATTTACAGAAGTTAGAGCACGGACGGACGGACAGACAGACAAACCGAAATCATAAACACTTTTCAACCTTGTTGGAAAGTGTTAAAAATTACGAAGACTGTTTATGGGTTAAAGCAGAATCACCTTTTATTCACAATCTTAGTGATATGAAATATGAATGTAAACTGCTTTCAGTAATGTTTGTTATAATACGCAACTAAGTGTTTCTATAAATTTTCAATAGTAAGACTTTGTCTTTTATCATCTGAAATCATTTCAAATGGTGAAATTGTTCTTTTAACATCAAGGGACGTCACTGGACAGTACTTATAATATTTCGCTTTGGATTGTCCTACTTTTTCCGGTAATTCACACTCCTCACCATTAATAAAATTACATATTTTATTCACTGCCAAAACTCCTGAATTTTTATTTAAAATAAAATTCAATTTATCGCTGATTTCTTCTCCTAATGACTCTGGAATCTTACCACCGCATTTCTGTACTTCTTACAACTTCCATAACTGAGTAGCAGATTTTGAGATTCTAATTTTGGATGGCTGATGTTAAGAAGGAAAAAAATGTGTTTCGATTATCGATAGACTTTTTCGGATGGACATATTGCTAAGCATTTCTTCCGCAATGAAAACAGAAGAAGAATCGACGCTGTCCAAATTGCTACATCTTTTATGGAGTCAAATTTTTCAGACAAATAATACTGCGGCATTCAACCAAGTGGTCCATCTTGTCAATACAGGGTGTGATGGAAGTGGGAATTTGGATACATTTCTCTGTATGTTTTAGAGTACGAAAGAGCTCTTAAGAATACTTTCTTAATGCAGGATAACAGTATATTCACAGGGACGTATATTTCTTACTTTTTCTGCTACTCTGTGAAGCCCGTGGACTATACAAGTAATATGTACCATATTTGGAAAAAAACTTAAAGTGCTGATGATGCTTTTATCATAGAAGGCGCTTCGTCAGTAACGAATACTAACACATTAACAGTCATGCGTTTTCCAGGCCACAATAATTTCAATGAATCATTAAAGAATCTTGCTATGATAAAAAATTTAACCAGTGCGGGGAAAGACAGCTTTCTTCAGCAACTGAAAGAGGTGTGCAATAGTTCTGTTAACAACAACGAGTGGTGGAAGGAAAACGAAAATTTTTGGGCTATTTCGCTGGGAACCTGAGGCTGTATAAATTTTCAAAGTGTGGGACTTAAAGAATTAAAGAAAAAAAATACTGAAAGGAAGGTAAAAAAGCGTTACAAACTCAAACCTAAAGAGATTGAAATATGCATCCAGCAGAGAAAATATGTCATTTTATGCAAAATCACCAAAAGCACATGAAATATGCAATTGCGTATGCAAATATACAATTACATATTCTCATTGCATATAATCCGCGGTCTGCTTATAATAGTTATTTAGCTCCCTTCGTTGCCAAGATGCAAGCGGCAAATATTCTACCCTTCTGCGCTCATTCTTGTTGGTGTTGGACTTTGAATCCGCCCCTTGAATCTTTGCGACGAAGAGAGGGAGCAGCCCCCTCTAGATTACAAGACTATTTATTACAAGAAGTTTTTATCACAGACTGACGGATGAAGAGACATAGGAACCGAAATCATAAACATTTATCAAAATTTTTGGAAAACGTGTTACAACTAGTAACTTTCAGTCTAACACTTTAACCTTTTGAAGCTGAAGCATTTTTATATCAATATAGAAGACCAACTGGATCGATTGCCCAAATCTGAAAAAGTGGAGCTGTTGTCATCGGTCCATTTAACTACCAACAGCATGGCGGTCGATCGAATCGTCCATCTGGCGCCACAGAAGTAAAGAAGTTTTCTGACACAGCTGGATCCGTGCCCGCAAAGCCTACTGTGGCAGAAAATTTTTTTAAATCTGTGACGCCAGATGGGTAATTCGATCGACCGCTATGTTGTTGGTAGTTAAATGGATCGATGGCATCGGATGTACCTTTACAGCGTTGAGACCATTTAACCATATTTTTTGCGACCATCATTAAAAGCGTTGATATAAGGCGGTTTCACAAAGCAAACACCACGCCTCAAACTTTTAAAGAATGAACGAATCCACATCATCAAGATTCTGTGCCACTATCTCACAATAGAATCACAGTAGCATTTTTTCAGAACATGTATACAAAGCCACATGAAAATGGATTACACTGAGAAAAAGAAGTTGACTTACAAAGCATAATGGTAGGTCATAGTTCACTGTTAAGTCATCGTTTACTGGTAGGTCATTATAGTTTACTGAGAGACAGGGAGCTGTAAGAAACAAGACAAGTACTGGTACGAGCGCCTTCATGGCAAGCAACATTGAAAGACATAAAACGTCTTATTTGTAATATTCACGTTTTATATTATTTTGAGACGTAGTTATTCATATAAATATAATTAAAAAAACATCATGCATTATTTAAAAATAATTGCAACAAAAAAAGAAATAGAACATGTCATTAAAGTAAAAAAAATGAATGAGATAACGAAATATTTGTAAGATAAGCGTACATTTGGAAGAGTAATCCTATCAATTATTAATGGATATTCTGACTAGACAATATTTTCCTGCAGAGTCATCATACCTTGTCTTGTTATGAAATTATCCTAAACGTTTTTTTATACGTTTGTAATACCACATGTCGGAAATTTGACATTGGAAAATCTGTTTTCTAGAATAATTGGCTCGTATTGGTATTCTTCCGTGTTCCCTAAAACTCCCGTACTACAACTGATAGAACTCATTTTTCTCGATTCTTTTTAAATATTAAATTTTACCGTCTGCTTACTATTGCATCAGTTCTGTAGTTTTTATTCCTTGGTTGTTTTCGCGCTCAATTTGTGCGAGAATAATGTTCTGTGTTATTTTGTTCTTCACAGTGAAATGAATTCATAACGCGCAATCAGAGAATTTCTCTCCATGTGATACATTTTGAACGTAAATCGCATGAAAGGGGCAACGATGTTTGGTTGAAATAAATATGACTATTGATATAGGGATCAATCCATACGACTATCCATATGTCGCAAGTCGGTTTCTGTCATGTACAGTGGACGCAATTTATGTTACTCACTAGCTGCGTGCCCGTTCTTCGCACGGTAGGAAAAGACTAATTTCCTAAAATAACTACCTGTGACAAAACAAAATCTCAAAAAAGAAAAGAAAAAAAAACAATTTAGGTAATTCAATTGTTGAAACTATCACGGTATACATTAATACAACGTAGGATTATAGTGTAGTTAGTTGCAAGACGACCGTTGAAAAATGATGAATAGACCACTTTTAATTTTACGAAATATTTATTAACGTGGTATGCTGTGCTTTAATTCATATTAACCCAACAAATCTACTAATACTACCTGTTACTATCTATTATTTATTAAATATTATCTATCTTCGTTTCTCCCTCTCTAATGCTCAATTTAAAGAATCAGTTTAAATATTTGAAGCCAATGGTGCCCTTTCTACTCTTTGATGATTCTTAGCAATTTTTACACTAGCATAAACAATAAGCATTACTTATAATGGTGACCATTAAAACACCTCTACATATCTTTTTAAAAATAATTCTTTTCAGATTGGCGTAAATTTAGCACCGCCAAATATTTTATTTCGCCGTAGTGGAAAATATCCAAGCTGCACCAATCTAAATATTTAAATCCTCCATGGTTCAGTCTCGTGATAAACATCTAACTGTGTAATCTCGAGGAGCTATTTAGAATCGCTCAAAGTGCGAATAGGGTGTTAAATTGTGTAGCGAGATTAGAATTTCATGCAATTTTTTAATTTATGATGTTATGTTCTGACCATGTTAGTTTAGTCTGGTTATTTATCACAATAGTTTTCAAACGGAGTAATATTGAAACTCACTTGCAACAGAGCTTATTAGAGTTAATTTTGAGTATGCTGGAGTTATGCCTAGCAAATCAGTGCTTCAAATATTTTTCGGAGCTATTTTGCTAATGGCGTAACTTTTGTGGAAGAACTTGTTAAATTACTGGAATTCACCCAAAAAAAGGGTATAATTAATATATATATACTGCCAAAAGTTCTCAAAACGACTATTTGCACGGCGATAGGCGACATTTTGCACGATTTTTGGAATACATACGATCGCCGTCGTCAAGCCGATAACGAATACTATGTTTTATGTTAATTAGTATTTTCCCCCTTGTGACCCGTTTTAAATTTCTCACTATTTTAAAAATTGCATGTTTCCTTTCGTTATTATGGTTGCTGAAAAATACTCCCAGCAAACACTCTACTGCCCGCAAAATAACGGCAGGGTACCGGTCGTGCTGGCAAAGTGCCGTGTACTTGCCGTCGACAGAAAGTCACTGGAGTATCAGTATCTGAAAAATGCATATGCGACAGTACATAACCAGTAACGGCGAAGTGCCATGTGCCTATGACATGCACAGAAAAGTTAACGGCGTGTTAATGCTTAAAATGTACCGGACCAGCACGATTTGGCGGTAATGGGCCTGTATATATTTTGTAGTGTTAGCATGAAATTTCGTTATTTTAATTAAATAATATTATTTTACTTTCATACTGTGTAGAAGTGTTAAGGTATATAAGTTCCGAGCACCCAAAGGCAGGTTCACTGATAAGATTTTTTTTCGAGGGGGGGGGGGGTTAAGGGGAGGAGTTCATACTGTGCTTTCAAATATTTTAGTACTAAAAACTAAAATATTACGAACGGATTCCGTATGCTATAAAAATGCTTAATGCATCGACAGTGAAACCTCCACCCTGTATATGAGTGCCTAATTCAGAATTCATTGATTTATAACTCAAATTCCGTTATTGGAAATTTTCTGCTTATGCTTATGCATGCTTCAGTTCAAATTCGATATGCACATGTATTTATTCATAATATTTTTTTAACTCGCGCCGTCAACGTCTTGATCTTCGTTTATCATAAATTAGTTTTCATTTCCCTTCGATGGTTTTTTTGTAGGTTGGCCTGTGGGAACATCGATGTTCGGACATCCAATTAACATAAAACGCGAGAATAGTTTATGTTGATAGAACATGAAAAATAAAATACAAAGGCGTTAATTTTAAATGCATTTGCTGAATTCTTGGAAACTACTGCAGGAAATTGAACTACTAGCTATTTCTGGGCATTTATATTAGTAAAATACTCTCTAAAAAAGTTTATTTCTTGTACGTAGCCATAATGAGATATGATCTAATTGTATGATTTAATTTTCTGATATGATTTAATTGTACGATTGATATCAAACAGCGGTTTTCAAGATAAAACTTTTATTTTACATCTTAAATGTCCATAAATCAGCTTTGAAAATGCAATTTGTAATGTGCACCTTCTGTTACTAATACTAGATCTCTAAAAAATTAATTTCAGACAAGACACAGTAGCATCTTCGGAATATTTTTATTAGGTAACATCACATCATATGAACATTTTAAAAATAGGTCATTGCATTGTTACTGACCATAGAAGTGCGCCGGACCTAGTACATTTTACAGGTAAAAACCATCCTGCAGGGGGTCTCCTAATTCGGAACTAATTTCAGGTAAGAGATCTTAACCTGGATTGGTACCTCCACAGGTATCATTTCCGCATTGAGGACATTAAAGCTATGAATAGATTTCACAAGTTCCCTTTATCGTACGCAGTTGCACAGCAGTCTAGTGGATCATTGGTTGATCGCCTCCCAAGCACTGACCAGAGCCAACTGGGTCTAACCGGGGCCGTTGCTATCCAACGGGCCTGCGTATGAGTTGCCATCGCTAAAAATGAATTTATCATTGAGGCCTGTTTACCCCAGTCACAGTGTTCTATTTTATTATTCTAAGTATTATAAATGTTATATTATTTTATTATTTTAAAACAATTTTTTTATACTTTTGCCGTACTAAAGAACTTTAGATGTAGGCAATCGTTTTGTGAATCTTGCGCCATTTTTTTCATGAAAATTTATCATAAAATTCGAACATTTTGCTCTGAATGTAAAGGTAAGTGAACACTGTTATAATGTATTAATAATGTTATAAATTACTCATGTGTTATTTATAAATAAATTATTTTAATCTGAAATCGTATTACTTGAGTAGTTTTTATTCTTGTAAATAAGCATGACGTTGTGATACTATTTAGAGAATTTAATTTTGCCAGTTGTAAATGTTATTTATCCAGAGCCTGATTATGACCAACAGGGGCCCCGGGCATTGATGAATTTTGGGGCCCCCATCTATGAAATTTCTTTTATTTTTCATAAAATTTTGATATAGAAAAGAATATTTCAGAGCAACATTGGATATTGGGGGCCCTTTAGAGCCGGGGGCCCTGGGCAAAGTCCCGATTTGCCCATGCGATAATAAGGCTCTGTATTTATCAGTTATATATGCCTTGATTATGTGATTCAGACTTACATCTGGTACAGTGCAGAAATACAGTAAATTATAAATTACTGATTTTTGCCCGTTTATACAGAAACTTCAAATGTAGTTAATATTTTGTAGAAGCGTTCATTATGCTTGCTCAATTCCAAAGTTCGATTGAGAAAGCGACAAAAGAATAATATATACTACATGAAATGTCTTTATTAAAGAATAATTAATTCAAGGATCGCGCTATAGAGCGTATTTTATCAATTTTCTCCAATATACAGGATATCCCGAAAACACTGAAATGCGCTTTAATACATCATTTGTTAATGTTTAATTGTTTAAAATAACGTAGGAAATACGACTACGTTCATGAAATATTCATTATAAAAATGTCTTTCTCATTTGTGTATTTAGTTATTTTAAAGTATATTACATATTCACTTGTGAAACTAAAATAAGCAATCGTGAATCATGAGAGTAAGCGCTACTTTGTTTTCCCTTCAAATTATATGCATCTATTTTCTTAATGTCAATATGTATCATAGCAAACAAATTAATGATGAGTTCGTACTTGAATTAGTAACACAATTACTACTTAAAACTACATTAAATAACGTTTGAAAGCACTGGGAAGCTTAAGAAATGCCTGATGTATACATGAAGACTCGAGTATCCGTAGGCCTCTTTGGATGGCTCATCAAAATACACGCGCAGGCCCGTTACTAATTGCGAAGGCCCCGGTCTAACGGAATCGAGTTTCCATCAAGTCACTTTGGGAGTAAAACAGTGAGACGGGATGTTTACGAAATCTGTCGTTATGAAGAGCACGGCGATGGCATTTTTGCTTCGGTAAATCTACAAAATATCTCACCCTTTTTCACACTTTCCAACAAGGTAGAAAAGTGTTTATGATTTCGGTTTGTCTGTCTGTCCGTCCGTCTGTCCTTCCGTCCGTCCGTGCTCTAACTCCCGTAAATATGCATCGATTTCTACGAAATTTAAATATGATATTCTTATCTACTGTACCATGTACTCTATTGAAAATGGTATATGTAGCATTTATAGTTTTTCTACAGGAGCGTTCAAAATATTTCCAGTACATTACGCTCTAAGGGAAGGTTTTCTTTAAAGCGTATCATCCTTACTATACAGTTATGCTGATCCCTGACTTTTCAAGATAAAACTTTTTCCGCCATTACTGCAAAAAGATTACAAAGTTAACACATAAACCCTAATAACATCTACACCGTTTGTGCGATCCGCTTGAAATTTTTCATAATTATGTATAAAAATATAGAAAACAATCTGCGCTACTTTAAAAATCTGAAAATCCACCCGTTCCCTCACTTTTAAAGCGATTTTTCGCTTTTTTCAGCTCCATTTTATTTCCGAGAGTTAAAAAAGTTAATCATTTGCGTGACAAAATTAGCTATTGCATGTGATAATTACTTCATATAGACGTCACTCTTAACAAGCTTTTGCCAGATTTATAAGTTTACTTATTTATTCATTTATTTTTTAAATAAAATGATTTCCTCGCGGATGTTCACAGTGAAATGAAATTGTTTGAATGGGAAAAGTTTCCGCACATTCCCAGAAGAGCATGGAATTCGATTTTAGTACGTATAATAAAAATTGAGTATGAAGTTATTTATTTTAGGTGGACGAAGATTAAATATGTTAACTGTAAACACTCTTTCGTCAAACGCTTTCTTCAACAGCCCGTTGCAATTGCTTGGGGTTTTGACTTCTAGTTTTAGAGATATTCTGCTATTTGAAATGAAATAAAATTGATATATGTTGTTAAGGATTACAAGATGAAGCTTTTCATGTAAAATAGTGTCTGTATGTAGTTAAATAGCTCTTCTACAAGAGCACTCAAAATAATTTCAATTCAATACGGTCAATGGCAGCTTAGAGACAGGCATCTATTTAAAGCATATAATACTATAACCTACAATAAAATTAGCTAATAATCCGACGATGATCAACTGCCTCCCTCAAATTGCGCCAAAATTCGCCAATGTTGATAAATTGCCAAATATGGTACGAAAAAAATGCTTTGAAAAATGAACCGAGATT